>PVKB01000167.1:0-211741 GCA_004027205.1 Ctenodactylus gundi | reverse complement strand
ATTCCTCTAGAGGTTGCTACCATCAAGTAAGTCAAGCTTTCCAAACAAAAAATTCACTCATTCTATAGATCACCTCTCTTGATAGTCTTAGACAATGCTTAATAATATTTTATAATCAAGGCATTTCTTTCAATGTAAGAGCAAGCTCTCCCTCGCTACTTTGGACAAATTTTCTTTTGTCTTTCTTCTACAGAAACAGAGAATTGTGTGCATTCTCATGATAAGCCAATGTATAGTTTACAACAGTTATTTGGTAATCTCTTAGCTTTCTATTTTCTCAGCTAAGCAAAAAATTTCCTTTAATCTTTTCCCATGTGGCTTATTCTACATCCCACAAACATTTCAGTTGTTCTTCTGTAGACCTTCCCTAACTTTCACACATCTTTTTTAAAATGTGTAGACACAAAGTTAAATAAATAGTTCAGTAAAAGTTTATACAATGCCAAACGTAACAAAGAATTATGTCGTAATCCTCTAAATCCCAGTATCACATGAGTTTTACAGTGTGCTTTCCTAAGGGTCAACAAGCTTGTGTCAAGCCTCAGTAGTCCTTATGCATTCCGAGTCCTGGTGTCCAAAGGTCCAGCCTGTGCACGGTGGCCCTTGTCTCAATTTTCTGTGGCTCTGGCCACAAGGAGCTAAAGCACTTTTTTTTTTTAAAAATTAAAGTTAGCCTTCATAGTCTTGTCCTGGAGTAGGCATGACTCTGACTCACCTTGAGCTCACAGTCCTTTTCTTGTCAAACCTGCGCTTATACTACAGTTTACTTTCTCAGGGTATAACCTTGAATTTGTTCCCTGTTTTTCAAATGCGATTTATATAATTTATTAAGATCATTTTGAATTCCAGTTCTACCTTTCCAAGTGTTTGTAACCGCTGTTAGCTTAGTGTAATCTCCAAACTTAATCAGTATGCCTGTAATTCTGTCACCATGGACATAACGGAAACACAGCACGGAATTTAACATGAGCACCAGAACTGAATCTTGAAGATCTCCAGTGAGCAGTCCTTGGTGAAGCATGATCACAAATTTAGAGCATGAATCTTGCTTACCCAATTATGATGGGAGTCTCACTAAACTGATAACTTGTCCAGACTGAGCTTGAAGGTTCAATTCTCCTGCCTCAGACTTCCAGAGAGCTAGCATTAGAGGCCTGTGCTTCCAGGTCCACCAGACTAAGCCCTATGTATTGATTAATGGCACCAATTTATGAAGCTGAATTAAAGGCAATTTTAAAATTGATAGTAATTCAATCCATTCTTTCCTTTAGTCTGTGTGGATTAATATTCTGTCATGGAAATTGAACTACTTTGAGTATATTTGTTATCTGAAAAATATAAAAATAAAATTATAAACAATGCATTACAAAACCTTTCCTTACAATAGTCGCTATTGTCATCATGAAACTTTTCAAAACACCAGAACTTAAGCTAACTTTTTAAAGGTATTACAGCAAAAATGCAAAAGTATTTTCAGAAATGTAAAGAACAGGGATAGATCTTTCTAGGATACCAAGACAGTGTTCCTGTCGTGAGATTAGGTTGCTGGGTAAGTCAGTAAAATAGCTCCTTGGTGACAAAAGAGAGAAGCAAATGCTAATCGAGATTCACTTTATGGTTGGACATTCAGCCCACTGGTAGAGACATACTTCTTACGGCTGAGGTCCAAGGTTTAATTCACAGAAGGAAAAAAAATATTAAATTCAGTACAATCAACTAAAAAGATTCTTTTACCTGACAGACTGCAAACTCTGTACTCTATTATTATATAGTTAAACAAAAAAGACTACAGCAATTACTCTTAATACCTATAAAGTCTTTCTTCACTGGTAGTTTTCCACAAGATAAGTAAACTTAATTTCCACTCAGAAATATTTGATCCCAGAGTAATTTCTATCATCCATTTCTATCACTGGTGCTACAATCTCCAAAATATATAAGTAATCTATGTAGAGGCAACTGCAATGTCCTTAAAGAACAGTGCTTAGTTATCCAAAAGTATTTACTGGCTGAAAATTCAACTGTGATACACTCTATTAGTTGATTATTTTCTAACTTTTAGTTTAGGGTTTAGTTATTTCAGACCACTAAATTGTCTGTGCAACTGCTTGTTAGATATTTATGAAATTACACAGAAATGACTCAAGAGAAAATAATAAAAATTATCTCAATAGACAAGTTTATGTAATGTTTGATGAAAGAATATCTGCTAACAGAAAGAGGAACTTACATCAAAAGATGAAAAAAAAAATCTGAGCTGTGATGTTCAGCAAAGAGTTAGTGAACTGACCTTGGAATTGCACTGTATAAACATACAGTTCTCTTCCATTTAGTTTTCTGCTGGCATATACACTTCTGTCTGCACATAATGTTAATGCATCATTTATTTATTATATCAAAGCCTGTCCTAGACAAGAGTCCTAAAAATATACTAAAATGACAGCCTTTGTTCTAGAGTAAAATAACTTTAGAAAGTTCTCATTCTTAAAATATGCTATTTTCCTAAATCAAATATCAGATATTCAGCTTCGAGTCACTGAGCTATGAATTGCCTATAAAATATGCTCAAATATGCTGCTCTTCTTCCCTTCTCTACACGTACTGGCTTTGACTGGTCATTAGCACCTGGAAGATAAGGCAGGCTGGGTGATGCAACGCTGCCGATTCAAAGACCTGCGGGGAACGTTGGGATATTCACTTCTCTACATTAACCTCACTTCTCATTAGTTATTAAAACATATTCAATTAATACGATTACGTGCATCATCAAGTAAACAGTACACAGAGGAAAATATGGTATTATTTTGAATGGTAATACAACATTAAATCTATACCTACAAAATGTTAAGTGATATTTATTTTTTATTCTATGCAATATTTATGATTAAAGATTTAGGTGATTACATTTTTATACATAAACATTTATACATTTTTAAACATAAAAGTATATATGCCTTTATTTGTTTGGACACTATTTATTATAGTCTTTAAAACTTGATATAAATACATGATTATTTGAGACTTAGATACATTTTATCAAAGAATGCTTTTCTTTATAATGGCATTAAGATTAGTGGTATTAAATTTTTGAATCAAAATGGGCAGGATGAAATTACTCTGTTCTTCAATAAGACATTAAGAATTTTAGATATTCAAAGAAATGATACATCGAATCTGAAAGGATATAGATGTAGATTTTCAAGTTCATTTTTATTACAATGGTAATTGGAGATTTTGCAAAAACAGGCTTCTAAGTAATATCAAATATTCCATTCATAAGGCTCCAGGAGGAAGTTAGTTCTTTGTAGATCTGTAGCTTAAATTCATTTTTTTCTATCTCAGTTAAGCCTGACTTTTCAGAAAAGAAACTTATTAATAAATACGGTTGATGTAATATAAGCAATATAAAGTTCTATGTAAATAGTGTTTAATACTCCAATATGAAGACAACACCAATGGCGAGCATGTTCTTAAAATGGTCGTATAGGAGAAAACTTAAGTTGTTTGTTTCCTATAACATTTATCAAAGATGACCATGATAGCAAGAAATTCAATAAAAGGCTGCTGCATGGTTGAGTACTGATGTTACTGACTTTTTAAAATCTATTATTACTACAACTTTCAAATATTAAACTATAAATAGATGTCATTTCCACAGTTAAAAAACTGTTAATGTAAAAACTTTAAAATCCAATACAATTCTAAGAAGTTTGGCAGATAACTGTCAGTATTTTCCAAGAGCACATAAATCTCCCCATTATATAGGATGCCGGCTGATATACAGCCACTTGGAAGAATCATAACTTTATTTTAAAAGTCTATCTTACTTCCACTGGCTACAGGAGTATAAAGAACACTCTGAGTATTAAGGAAGCATAAAACTCTAGAATTCTTTATCTGCATAATTTCTCATCATTTTTGGATCTTGCCCAGTTTTGGATCTTCTTTGGATATTCAATAATTTGTGGAGTTGGCATAGGAATGGATCTGGAATAACATTTAAATTGTTTGGCTTACCTGCAGGTGATATATGGTATTCAGTCAATGAAGAACTACCAGGTCCCCTTGCATGACCTACTGCACAGAGGTGATAACAAAGGCCTACCCTTTTCCTCTGAGTTCTCTTGATGCACAAAGACTAAGTTTTGGTGACACTGGTGACTAAGACTTGAGGAAATAAAGTATGGACTCATGGCTGCCTATGATTGGTTAGCTTGGAATTTCACTTGACCATCTGGGGATGCCTGTCCTACACAACAACGAAGCAACAAGCAAGTGAGACAAGATGGAATCAGAAAAAAGAACAAACTTTACTTAAGAATAGCCTTCATAACTCTTTTTCCTCTTATAACAAACAACTGGAGAGAAATAGGATAAGACAATATTAAGACATTATAGGACAAACTTCAGTATAAGTAGTGTTTAAACAGAAGTATCAAAATTTAACAGCTAGAGATAAAAGAGTTGATCCTAACCTCATGGGAAAAGGAGATTGTAAGTATTAGGTAATATACTAGGGCAATCAGAGTCATTTTTGTTTGTTTTGAGACAGGGTCTCACTCTGTAGCCCAGGCTGGTCCTGAACTCACTATGAAGCCCAGGCTGGCCTTGAACTCTCCACAATCTTCCTGTTTCAGCCTCCCAAGTGCTGGGATAACAGGTGTGCACCACCACGCCCAGGTTATGTGGTGCTGGGGAATCAAACTCAGGTACTTAAGGCTTGCTACGCAAACCCTTTAACCTCTGAGCCGTTCCTCCAGTCCTGAGAGAGACATTTTAAAGCCCATTCCCCCTCACTCCTTTCCTTTTGTCCAAGCTCATATATTACTGCTATGCTCTGCAAAATGACTGAAGGAGGAGGCTGAAAATTTGAAGGGTGTTCACTATTTAAGTACCAAATTAAAACTAAAAGATGTTTATCTCTCACCACTATTATAAAAGGAAGAATATCTATTTGGGGGTAGGCAGGCAGCGACTAAGCCGTATTCATGTACTCTACTAAATTATTCATTAGCTGTAATTTTTTTCTTAGAGGGTTTATAAAGAACTGTTTTGTTAAGGTAGGATTTAGCAAATGCTACGTATTTCAAATTTATTTTTAAAAGAAGAAACAACTGTGTTTGTCTATGAGTTACTGTTTAACTGTAAGTTATTGTTCATTTTTTATTTGTGGGTTATTATTCATTTTCTTGGTAATTTTCTGTATTTTACAAATAATGAATCCATATGCACAATTTATAATTCTGATTTATAATGCTAAGAGTCTTACATTTCTTACATCTAAATTTTGAACAGTCTTGAAAAGTGGGTATTTCTACCTCTTTTTTACAAAGAAAAAAACTGAGGCTCTGAGAAGATTAGTCTTTGCTAAATTCACATTTGAAAGTCGAAGGCCAGACTGTTTTAAATACAAAATCTAATGAGTGCAGATGAACTGCTTATCATTCTTGCTGGGAGCTGGGCAAAGCGTGACATTGTTCACAGCTACCACTTGGCAGTCCTCACCTGGAACCTATGGATGTCCAACAGCTGGGCTCCAGGCAGTGAGATAACTACATTCTACATAGACATACACATGTGCACTTCTCTGGGCAGGAAGCTTGTAACTTTTATCAGGTAAGTAATTAAGTAAAGCACTCGTTCAAGAGAATCTGCACCCATAGGTTGTTCTATGAATAAATTCAAATAATATTCCTTGTCTGATTAGACTCATTAAATGCAGGAGAATGATGAAAGGTGGGGACAGGGAAAGAGGAAGTGAAAGCCAAAATCAGCTCTAATTTTTTAGGCAGACGTAGGCTGGGGATGTATGCTTGAGAGGAGAAAAACTGAAAGGCCTTGAATCTCAGACCTCAGCATTTTCAGAATTACCTGGAGGGATTGTCAAACCAGATCTCCTGGCCTCCCCTCAAAGTCCCTAATTTAGTTGGGCTGTGAAGGGTCCAGAAATTTATAGTTCTTCTTTTCCCAATACTCTTTTCCTCTCTCTCTCTCTCTCTCTCTCTCTCTCTCTCTCTCTCTCTTTCTTTCTTTCTTTCTTTCTTTCTTTCTTTCTTTCTTTCTTTCTTTCTACAGGATCTCCCTACGTAGCCCAGGCTGCCCAGGCTAGCCTCAACTCCTTGGCAGTCCTCCTTCCTCAGCCTTCTGATTGCTGGAATTACACGGATATGCCACCATGCCCAATTTATGCAGAGCTGGGGAATCGAACCCAGGGTCTTGCACTGCTAGCCAAGTGCTTTACCCTGGGTCATTCCTCTGGCCCCAGTTTTCCAGTGATTCTGATGCTCCTGACAGGGAACCACACAAGTTTGAGTCCTCACAGGGTCAGATCCTCACTATTACTAAATGTAGGATCACTGATAAATTATTTTCTTTATACTTCAGTCTCTATAAGATAGGGATAGTTAGGTTTTGTAAAGATGAAATGGATGGGACATGTCAAGTGTATCCTGGTGCCTGACACGTAGTAAGAGGTTCATAAACTTTATGCATGAAGCAGCAGACTCAACAGCTCAATAAACTTTACATAAAATTCACACAAATCTTTCTGGATTACATGGAATTGTGTAATATCTTAAGAGGTAATGTATTACATCAGGGCATGACAGGTATAATATTGTTTTAACTGTCTCTCAGATAAATAAAGCCTTTTCAAATTACTGAGGTAAGCTAATCATATCATTACTATTTCCTTAAATTTCCAGCAATACAATCACTGTGGGCCCATCAGTGTTAAGGAAATCCATGGTAACCACACAAAGCAAACATTCACCTACCCATTAGTGCCAGCGATTATTTGGCATTTGTTATGTTAGTTAAACTGTGTAATGGTGTGTGAGGGATCAGTTTCTGCTTCCTTGACCCTTTGGAAAGCTGGCTTTCCAACTCGGCATCCCTCGCTGAGACTCCAGAGTCTGACAGCTGTGACTTCAGGAGCTGAATCTCTCACAAGCCCTCCTTAGAAATGAGGTTGTAAACGTGTGGTCTCCTCTAAATGAGTAAGAAGCTATTATAGGAGCTTGATTATTGATAATGACCATGTCTATTTTGGGCTAATAGCTAACTAGGGCTTTTAGTGTTTAACAAGTATTCATCATGAACCCTGGGCTATCCTTTAGAGAACACTGATTTTAGATGCATGTGATACAACAAAACAAATGAAAAAAAAATCTTTTTCACATCTTTGGCTCTTAGGAAGCATATCCTATTTGTTTGTATTTAGGATTTTAAAAGAGTAGAGACTTAAAAAACAAATGTATTTAACTGATCTTTAAGAACAGTTTTAAAAGTATCTTGCATACTCTAACACATTGTTTTTTTTTTTTTTTTTTGGATGGGGAAAATGGGCATGTACTTGAAGTAGATCAAGAGGCACCAATTGACCAAGAGTAGGAGGCAACAGCAGGATGTTGCTGTCAAAGGAGCCAAATGACTTTAAGCTGCATTGTTGGTGACTTTTCAAAGAGAGAGGCGTTCCAGCCTTATTCTGTAAAGGTAGAAAACCAAAGTCAAAGTAGATTGCTAAGGCTTCTAAGAATAGTAAAAATCTTGTTGTCAACAAAATGATTAAAGGGTGTATGGTGATGTTCATCCTTGAAGAGAAAGCAGCAGACGGGAAAAAAAATCATCTTCATACCTGAAGAAGGGCTGTCATGACAACACTTCAGTTGTCCTTAATTCTAAAGGTACCTAATTCTAAAACTATGTACCAATTTTAGTTAATGAAATAATATTTTTCATACAACAGATACTTATCACCTCCTCACACTGGTAGGATTACATTAATTCTGGTAGGGTTACAGATGTTAATGATGTGTGTGACTGTACTGGGGGAGTTTATAACTCACAGAAGACATGAGAACCAATCACGAGGGGTGGCGGGGGGCATCAGGAGCATGGTCAAAGTCAGAGGCCTTCAGGAAGGGTGGGAAGAAGTTCAGCTCCATTAGGCCTTGTCAGGATTCATGCTGGAGAGAAGCAAGGGACAAGCTAAGCAAGGGGTGAGTTGGGGTGAAGATAAACTTCATGGAATGGCCCGGCTCCTCTTCAGAGCCAAAGATCTCAGTAGGCGGAACCTTGATGTCAAACTGATATCTTCTCTTTTCTGTTTCAGCAGGTGTTGGTCAAAGGTATAACTGAGAGGATTTTTATAAGAAGTGACACCCATTATGGTCAATGCATTCTCCTCAATCTCCACACGCACAGACATGACTCCAGGAATGAATTCCAGTCGGAGCAGAACAGAAGCTGCCAATCAGGGCAGCTCAGGATGCAGAAAGAAGGATAAATAAAGAGGTCGCACCTGCCTACACCACTCAGCCTCGAGTGCCTCAGTGGTATAAGTGAGCATGTCTCTACTATGCCCAGAAGAAAGATGTCCTCTTTCATGAGAGCATTGTTGGCAGTGACAGTTTCTGTGTTAGGGTCCAACAAAAGATGGCACAGGGTAGAAAACATTATACCAGAAAACCACTGGCCCTGCTATTCTTGCCAGCATGTGAAAGGGAGAAAAACAATGAGTACAGAAAGTTACAAACATTCATTCTAGAGCCACACCCAGCTAGATATCTTGTACTTCCTACTTCTTCCCTTCATTGCAGCCCAAAACACAGTGCAACCCTATGGGAAAAGCTATATTAGACTTTAAATTTATCAGGAAAATGTACAAAGAGATCTGAACTGTAGGTCATTGTGAAATATATATATATATATATATATATATATATATATATATATATAATACTAGCTCAGAGTGTAGTGTATCTAATACCTAGAGTATTACTGAGTAGAATCTAACTATAATGATAACTTAATGAATAGTTTTGGTAATATTTTTAGATGAAATAAATAAATAAATAAATGGCACAGATGAACTCTGAACACAAAACAATAAAACATATTGACTATACTGTGCTCTCCGTTTAAAGTCATAAAGATTCATTTTTCACTGGTATGAAGATAATACACAAATGCATTTTTTTTTTCATTTGTAAACTGAAAGCTTAACAGGATATTTGTACTTTAAGGTACAACAGGGCACACTTTATAGGATTATAGTACCAGGCCATCAATACTGACCTTATCTGCACAAAAGACTTTTATATTAGGATGTCAAGGAAATGTACCATGTTCATATAAAAACAAATCCTTCAACATTCATAATATAACCATGAAGTGAGTACTCTGCTTTTATAATCCTTTCACTTCATGCTTTGATAAATATAATACATGGCAATGAACTTGCTGTACAAACAACATTGATATTTCAAAATGAAACCTTCCTCTGCTGAAAACTACAAAAAATTACACACACACACACACACACACACACACACACACACACACACATATCTATCTGATAACAGTGCTGCCTAGCTACACCTCATTTATGCAGATTTTAGGTTAATTGATAGGACACAAAGACAAGGGTTCTATAAACCATTGTACTAAGCACACATCCTGATTAGAATGTCATGTTAAGAAATGGAGTGCAATCTGTCTTCATGTCATATTTAATAGATTTCTAGTAAATAGCCCACAAGTGCTTTTTCTAACAGGTGATGAATTATATTAATGTCCTGTTGTACTTTCACAATTAAGGGTCTGGCAGCACTTTCATTATAATCAGGACTCCACACAGTGAACAAAAGGAGTGATTTCCAGGTTTCTTGGCCCAACTACAGTGCTCTTCCCATGTCCTACTGCCAATATGGACCGTGGTGAATACATCTAAGAAGGTTGTCTCAAAAGAGTGTAAGAAGTTGGCCAAATTTTTATTTGTAATTCATTTTTTTCCTAGACACACTCTCTCTCTTCCCTGGGCTTCTTCGCCTTCTCCACTACCTCAGTTTCTCCTCTTTATCAGCCAGACCCTGGCCCGCCCCTGTGAGTCAATAAAAACTGCCCTCCTTCTTTTGTTAATGGACTAATCTGATGCCCTTCACCAGGGATGAGACCCCTTCTGCTCCTCCAGCTGAAGGTCCTTCCCTGACTGCCTGACAGAGCTGCCTGTGTCTCTCACTGAAGTCCTTTTTTTTTTTCTCCTGTGATGACATTCAAGACCCTACTGAGGGAACTGGGGTCCCGATCTCCTCTTTGTGAGTCCTCCAAAACCCTGTATGGTTATGAAGCCATAAGAATGCCATAATATCTAAGCCAGGAGAGAGAAGAAGGATGAATCTGGGTAGGACTGGAAAATGGTACCTTATTACAGTCTTCTCCAACACTATCATGTTGCGTGGGTGCATTATATTCCACCAGCACCAATACATACCAGCAATGGAAACAGAAGAGACGGGGCAAAGAGGGAAATGACAGAATTAGAGGGAGAAACAAATACAAGGAGGTGGACAAGAGAGAAAGAAGGTTGGAGGGGACTCAGGATTGGTCAGCTTGCTCTGAAGTAAACAAAGCAAATTACGATCTGAAATAGTGGAAATAAGGTAGCCAACACTGTCCCCTCAAACATAAGTAATTTTCAAAAGTCTTGTCATTTCTATCATAAGCAGACTCTCTAGAGAGCAAGCGAGTCCAATCTTGGGAACTTGTATCATAAGTTATTTTTGATTTTAGTTTTACTGGTACTAGAGATCCAATTCACTGCCTTCACACTAAGTTATAGTCCCAGCATTTTCTTTTTAACTTGTGCTCCAGATAAGGTTTTGAGCTTTTGGTTTTCTCCATTTCCAGCTAGTTGCATCAAACTGGACAGGTTACATAGGGGCATGAATATTAATTTCCCACAGCTATTACTAGGGCAAGCTTAGGATATATTATTACAGTCAAAGAGCCACACTCCTATTTCCATCTTTCTAAACTTTCAAGCCATTACATTTTACAAATTTATGGGATCATTTATACTTAATACACATTTTTACAAAATTCATGCATAGACTATTACTATTGACAAGTGAGTATATATTGTTGGGATGACAATAGTCACAAAGGTCTAGGTTTCTCATGATGATGATCCCCCAATGTTACTTTGGATTTAGTTCCAGGATGTACGCAGGTGGCCGCCCATTTCAGTTCTCCGATGCCCATGAATTCCTGGTACTCACTTGCAAAGTCATACTCTACATCTTTCCATTAGTCTTTTCCCTTTACTTACTCAACAAGGCAAAGCTTTATTCCTTGCAACCAAAACAGCCTTAAGCAATTGAGCCAAAGTCAAACAAAAATTAAAAATGGCTATCATGCCATCTAAATTCCTACCTGCTTTATACTAGAATTATATAACCAATTATATAATCACAACAGATATAACCATATCTGTTGTGCCTTTCAGGTAAAAAAGGAGATATTTAAAAATTGAGGGACACTATTCAGAAAATAATTGTTCATCTTAGCACACAATAAGAATATTATGATAAAATCCTTATATATATACATTTCTGAGTAAAAATTAGAGAATTTGTTGTTATTGTTAAAGTTACACTTTTCTAGTGTAAAAACTTTCAATTAACTTTTTTGGAATGAATTGGTATGGTATATACGACAACCTACTCTATCATCATGCCAGAAGTTTGACCAATTCCTTTTCACGGAAAGTTAGAAAATGTCAAGTGCATTTTTAAACCCATGGCTAGTTTCATGTACTTTAACCAAAAGTGACAAAATAGGAACTGACTGGGGGGGAAATTCTGCAATCCACTGTTCTTAATATTTGATAATCCATGTGAAGCAGGTTTACCACATACTGCTGTGACAGAATAAAGATGACAGATAAAGTCCTGTGACCAAATTAATAGGAAATAGATGCCTCAGTCTTGTGGTCCTACTTCAGGTTTTGAAAGAATCAGATGCACCTCAGAGCATGCCACGTCTAAGGATGATCAGCCCTTGCACTGCTGGCACTGGGCTGATATGGCGTGTTGCCACGAGTCTCGAGAGAGTGAAAAGTTCAGTGAGGAGGTGCAGACAGTGTCGCTATCCCAGAGTTACCTCGGAGAACAGTCTGGCTTGTCTGCTGGGAGCTTGTCAGAGTTTGGTATCTATTCTCTTTGTGCCTGGGATGTGTGTTTTCAGACTGTCCTTAGTGGAATTCCTAAATTGGTCTCCCATTTATTTCATTTTTCTATACTGCTAAAAATCACATGATATAAAAGACTTAAGGCATTTTATCAGACCATCTATATGTAGGCATCTTCTTTTCATTACATGTCAAAAGGATCTTTAGGAAACTATGGCACCTGATCCTCTAGAGGACACTGGATATTTTCCATTTGTCTGAAAGCAAGAACGCCATGCAAGAAGTGATTAACCATCTATGAATTTGTAGTTTGCCAAAAGCCCCTAAAACTATATCCCCCCAACAAACAACAAAAACAAAAATGCCAGCTATATATTAAACACAGCCCAAATGTTTTTAATTAAATGACTAAATGTTACAAAAACCGCTAATTTCAAATGAATCATTATCTCTTGGATTTGCTTCAGAACAGTGCAGCATCTGTGTGCAGAGAGAACAGAGAGAGCACAGATGAGGCAGTTAGCTGTCGCCTGCTCACGGCTGGGCTGTGAACGTGCACGAGGGATTTTACAATGTGTTACAGATATTCTTGGTAATACTTGAAATGCATCACAAAAGCATGAAACATAGCAATTTTAGAAAGTTATAGTAATATCTACTATAGTTGAATGAAGTTATGTTTTGACCAGAAATATAATAAACTGAATCACCACTGCTGAATCTACTTCACACAATAACTATATAAATAGGAGACAGAATATATCCATAGTTGGAAGAAGCAAATACTTCAGTGTCTAATATAGACATGTTTCCTATATTGGTGAATCTGATTCTTGTCTTGTCAAACCAACTGTAACAAACATGAAATATGAAATAAAAATTACTCTAATGGAGATTTCTTTTGCTGGCAAGTGGGAGCTTTAATTACAAATCAAGTCAACAATCACAAATTAACCCTTTTAAGGTGAAGAAAATTGTGAAAGGAAAAGCAATTAAGTCAAATATTATGACATAACAGGAACCTTAAGTAATAGCTGTATTTACTATCTTATTTTTAATATAAATAAGGTTACAAGTTATTTTCATTCATGCTAAAGAATTCAAATTCCAGTGTGTCATATCTTGATACTCTCTTGAATTAGACAGGAATATATATTGAAATCAAATAAATTATTTAAAACAGACAAAATCATATCACTTAACATGTAAGGTCTAGTACAATATTCTATTTCATTTGAGTTATTTGGATAGTAAGTGGATAGGTACATTTTTTGAAAATAAAATATACTATAAAATACCATATGATCACTTTCTAGTAGAATGACAAACGGGAAGTCCTATTCATAATGACTATCAGTCACTAAAAATTTTAAAATGTATTATAAATACCAGGTTTGATGGTGAAAGTTCTAATAAAATGCAAATTTAGTCTTTATAATCAATTGTAGAAAATTTATGCTTATGTGGTTGAACAATATTGCCAGTTTTATTATTAAGGCTTCTAAAATTACTGAAATCTAAAGCTGAATATTAAAAATTAACTTAGAATAGAAATTTCACAGTTACTTGAAAATAAACATATAAAATCAACCAGTGATCATTTAGAATCATCAAAACCCCCTCAAATATAGCATCATAGTTTTGAAGATATATACAGCCTCATTTTACAACATTTAAAAATAAGAATCAGGTGACAACATATCCAGAAATCCCTTCCAGAACATATCATGTATGTTACAGAATTACAACATTCTGAATTCTGTGATTAGTCTGAACCCAAGTAATTCTACATCCAGGAGTCTAGCAAGATGTTACCTTTCAATTCATTACCACCTTTCTCTACTGCAGAAAAAGATTAATCTGGGAACTTACTAGTCGACACTTTCCTTCTATTTTTATAATTCAAAAAAGATCTTTTTCAATTCTTTTCTCTTGAAGCTATCACGCAGAGTGTTAATGCTTTCATAAGCACAATCAACACCTTTAGCGCACCGAAGAACTGACGGCAGCATATACACAATGTTACCACTAGTCCTTTTTCTAAGAGTTCAGTTTTTGGTCTTCTGGTAGAAGACCAAATAAATCTGATTCCACCAAAATTAAGGCACTACATTTAAAGATATGATATGAATCAAACACCCAAATAATAGGTTAAGTTGATAACTGATTAAATTTGGAGGTTTAGTTTTTAAATATAAAAGTCTTGCTTAAATAGATTAAATAAAAGAGACCATTCAGATATGGTACTGTATTTGAATTTTTTAATGCATTCATGAAAAATAAAGGTGAAAAAGAGTTTGATGATCAGGTAGATATTGCCTATCCTAAAATTTAACATGACTAAATTTTCCTGGAGACAATGAAATTGGAAAAGGAAGTATCTTGTGCAAAGGAGCCATGACTTAATTATATCTGATAATAAAAAGCATAATCTCATATGGCTATTTAATCCTAACAGCCTGTTCCCCCACCTTGTGTGTGTGTGTATTTGTGTATGTTTCCTATTCTGGGGTTTGAAGCAGGGCCTTTCAACTGTATCACTAGCCTTTTTTCCAAAACAAGCTTATTTTGATAGGGTCTTGCTGAGTTACTAAGTTTACAGGCTGGGCTTGAACTTATGATCCTCCTCTCTCAGCCTCACAGAATGGGAAGTCACCGGCATGTGCTACCACGGTAGCTGCATGACGTGTTTCCAGAAGAAGATGTAAACAAGGGTGTATTTAGAGCTCATAATATTTCTAGATAAAAATAAAGACACAGTATGACTTCTTAAATACGAACACAAAATGGCTTAATTTTCCCATGTGGTTTCTTTCCCCTGCTGGAACTGTTCCTAGATGGCTACTCAAAGGACATCGCCACTGGGGTCCAGGACAACATTCAGTTCTTTTCTGTTCCTCTTCTCACTGCTTTTCGTTGCTGTGCGAGGACTCTGGACTTGAAACTGGATCTCAGAATGGCAACTGAGCAGCGTGTTCTGGCGCCTCCTCTAAGAGGAGGGTCGTAAGGGAACCTGAAACTCTGTTCAGCAGCTTCACCACCATTCCTTTCCTTTCAACTTGAGCAAGGAGAACTGGAGGTGTTTCATAGGGAGAAAAGGTCTAGGGTGGTTCATGTGGAGAAGACTATCTGTTTTGAAATGGTCACGAATTCTAAGATGGGTGATGGAGGATGAAAGCCCATTGCATCCTTAAGTCAACACAAAAGGAGCATGCCATACTTCTTAAAAAATCAGAGTTCTTCGTTAGATTTTGGGACAATTACGTTCATCATCCTTCAGCAAATAATTAATAGGTGAGGAAATATTAAGAGAGTAAGTTCTGGTATTAGTCTCTCCAGTTTTAAATTCTCCCTCCATCACTTAGAAACAGCAAAATAGGGGCTGGAGGAATGCCTCAGTAGTTAAAGCATTTGCCTAGCAAGCAATAAATCAAGTACTAAGTACCAGAGTTCAATTCCCCTACACCACATAAGCGGGGCATGGTGGCACATGCCTGTAATCCCAGCACTCAGGAGGCTGAGGCAGGAGAACTGCCGTGAGTTCAAGGCCAACCTGGGCTCCATAATGAGTTCAGGACCAGTCTGGGCTACAGAGTGAGGCCCTGTCTGAAAAACAAAAACAAAAATGAAACAAAACAAAATAAAACAAAACAGTAAAATATTCTGGACCTTAGTTGTATCATCTGTAAAATGAAAATAATAGCTTCCTAGAGGGACTGTCATAAGAATTTTTATAACCAAGTTAATAAATTTAAAACAGGACTGACACAAGCCAAATGCACAAAGATATTAGTTCTTATTATTTATAATTAATATGAGAAAAAGCAATGCTGCTCTTGCTAAGAAGAAGAATGCAAAAACCGAAACAAAACAAGAGAGCTCCTTTCACTGAGGAACCCGTCTTCTTAGCACTTACTAGAATGGATCTCAGATACAACTCCTGAGACGATGAAGACTATTTTAACAACAGCATGAAGACAGACAGACAGACAGACAGACAGACACTGGGGATAAAGCCCCAGGCCTTCACACTGAGCTACATCCCAAGTTTCTTTCTAATTTTAGTTTTGATGGGATCTCACAGAGCTGCTAAGTTGCCCGGGCCAGGCTCCGACTTGTCATTGTCCTGTGACAGTCTCCCAAAGTGCTGGGATTACATGCATGTCCTGATGGGCCCAAAGGTCTGCTACTCTCTAAAAGTCGAGTTAAACATCAACTCTCATAAAGATGCCAGGGCCATGTCTAAAGCCGGTTAGATAAAATCTTTTGTTTTTACTTTAAAAGACTTAGTTTTATTTTTTCAAGCTCAACTTATCAACAAAGTTTCTAAAAACTTGATATAATGTTATTAGGCTCACAAAAGTAATATTTCCCACAGAACGATTACAATGTTGATGACTGGAAACCAACAACACAAAAGATGCCAGACCTTTTCTGGTCTCTGTGCTCCTTTAACCCCAAAGTCTTGCTTTCTGGGAAACAGAAAAGCCTTTAGTTTGTCCAATATGACTACCTAACTATGGGGCTGACTGTGCACCCAGGTGGCAAAGGTTTGTCATCTTTCTGCATACAGGACTAAGAATACAAAAGGCTGAGGTCACTGAGCCAGGCTGCAGCCACTGTACTATCAGAGGCTGGAGAAATGTCACGGAAAACCAATGTCACCTACATTAAGAAATAAGATTTTATGTAGAATCCACATTGTTTTGACTTAAGAGAACAGTGCTGTTGGGATCAATGACATTTAAATTTAACTATTCATAAAACCCATCAGAGTTGAGCAAGAACAATAAATAACACCTTTGGGCCATCTCATGTTTACTCCTGACTTGCACCTTCCCTGCGCCTCCCACCAGAGTCAGACGTAGCAGCTATGACACAGAGATAGAAATCAAGATACAAGCTCTCTCTCTCCCCTCTCTCTCTCTCTCTCTCTCCAAAAGCTACCCAGAATATTTGAAGGCAATGCCAGGTTTGAATGTTTTGGTCTTAATCTGACCCCTAGTTTTTAACCTCCACAGAAACTCTGATTTTACCTTTCTGGGCGTAGGGAATGGCAGTGGTATTTAAAAAAAAATCTTATTTTTAACTGTCAAATAATAGTAATTTATGTTTTTGAGATACAATGCTATGATCTGACAGATGCTAAAAACATGGAATCATTAATTTACATGAATTAAATTCATCCCCTCACATATCAGTACTGGTTCTTTGAAGGTAAGCCTAGCTAATTCTAATGTGTTATCAAAATGGAGTACGACAGACCCAACCTAGTTCAAGTCATTCTGCCCAACTCTTTATTGTAAAATAGGACATGATATTTGTTCATCAAAGTATAAACATAAAACATAAACCTACCTTGGGGTACATATACTTAGTTACTTTTTCATTGCTGGGACAGAATACCCAGCATGCACAACTTAAGGAAGGAAAGATTCATGTTACCTCACAGTTTCAGAAGGTTTAAGTCCATTCCTGGTTGACCAGCAATGGTGGAAGTACATGGTACAGGAGTAGCCAGATAAAGAGCTGCTCATGGCATGGCAGATAGGAAGCAAAGTAAAAAAGGTCATGCCCCAATGGACTGCTCCTTCTGGGTGAGACCCCAGTATTCTGTCTCTCCTGGTTTAAGTTCCAGTGATCTGGTGACGCCCGTCATTGGTTACATGCCTATCTAATACATGCTCCTAATCTACCACATGCATATAATTCACACCCCCTTACCAGGCCCCACCTTTCAACAGCACATGGTTCTACAGGTACTCCACAACACACAAATACATGAGGCTTTGGGGGACATTCTAGATTTAAACCATGACACATACCAACTACTGACCAAATAACAGACAATATTAGAAAATGTTTCATGACAAAGTCCAGGGTGACAAATGCGCTATGTAAATTTATCTTCACGATAAGCCAGAAAGTTGTGAAAGCAAGACCACGTTAGGTCAAGGGGATCTCAATGACATAATGGCGATACCACAGCTTGGATCCTCACAACTTTACTTAACATGAAGGAATAGAGGGGGTCCAAAAATGAGAGTACTATTTATACTAGAACTTTCTGGGAAGAGAAAAGAGGCAGGGAATTAATAAAGCCTTCCCTAAACTCAGGTAGGTTAGAAAATGCATCAGTATTGTTAGTTGTGCTGTTACGAACATGGGTACATATATCTCTGTCATGTGTTATTTTGGCCTCTTTTGGATATATTCCCAGGAGGGTTGTCTCTGGATCGAAGGGGATATTTATTGGCAGTCTTTTGAGAGCTCTGCATACTGCTTTCCAAAGTGGTTGTACGAATTTACATTCCCATCAGCAGTGCAGGAGGGCTCCTTTTTTGCCACAGCCTTGCCAGCACTGATTACTATTTGACTTGTTGATATAGGCCATTCTCTCTGAAGTGAGATGGTATCTTTGCGTTGTTTTGATTTGCATCTCTCTTATGGCTAGAGATGTTGAACATCTTTTCATGTATCTATTGGCTACTTGTACTTCTTTGTGAGTGAAATGTCTCTACATTCCATTTGCCCACTTTTCAATAGGATCCTTTATATTGGTAGGCTTACTTTTCTTCAGCTCCCTGTATATTCTAGTTATGAGCTTCCTATCTGAGTTGTTGGTGGTCAATACTTTTCCCCGTCGGTTGGTTCTCTTTTTACATTGCTGATAGTTTCCTTTGCTGTGCTGAAGCTTTTTAATTTGACAAGATCCCATTTGTTAATAATGGGGATAATTATTTTTTGCTCTTGGTGTCTCATCAAGGAAGTCTTTGCCTACCCCTGTGTCTTTTAGATATTTGCCTAATACGTCTTCTAGGAGGTTCAGTGTTTCACTTTTAATGTCTAGGTCTTTGATCCACTTTGATTTGATTTTGGAGCATGGTGATAGGTGTGCAAAACAATGCTAAGATACCATCTCATTCCAGAGAATGGCCTATATCAACAAGTCAAACAGTAACCAGTGCTGGTGAGGCTGTGGGGAAAAGGAATCCTCCTGCACTGCTGGTGGGAATGTAAATTTGTACAACCACTTTGGAAAGAAGTCTGGAGAGCTCTCAAAAGACTAGATCCCCTTCAATGCAGTGACACCCCTCCTGGGAATATAGCCAAAAGAGGCCAAAAGGACACATAGCAGAGATATATGTATACCCATGTTCATAGGAGCACAACAAACAATAGCTAAAATATGGAAGTCACCAAAATACCCATCAACAGACCAATGGATACACAAACTGTGGTATTTATACCCAGTGGAATACTATGCATCAATAAAGTCCAACAATGTGGAGGCTTTTGCAGGCAAATGGAAGAAACTTGAGAACATCATGCTTAATGAAGTGAGTCAGAAGCAGAAGGTGTGTATGTGTTTGTGTGTGAGACCCCTCCTCCTTCGCCTTGAGGCCATAGGTAATTACATAATTACTAATTTATTTTCAAGTCGAAGATCGTGCTACAATTAAATATTTTTAAAAGTTAAACATAAAAAGTAATGAACATATCATATGAATTATATAACATTTCCATGACTTATATGTTTAAAAAATTTAAGTTACAACAACAGAAACACAATGTGTGTTGTTAGGAGTAACAATATGGGTTATTACTGCAGCGGGGAAAGAAGGGAAGCGGGTCACAGATGACTGTGGTACACTGGAAATGTTTAACCTGAATACTGGTCACCAAAGTGCGTGCTAAAGGTAAATAAGATTCTTCTCTAGGTTCCTTAATATTCTGTAAAAGTTTTCCTAACACTAAGTAAAAGAATTAAAATGGCATTAGATCATTTTCTATTTCTATCATCTGAGACTAGTACTTCTAAATTTTAGACATTACTGTAATATTTTCACATTCACATATACTTACAAAATACAGATATGGCTCACAGAATTTCAATGCAGTACAAGGCCAAATATTACCTATTCAACATGATATTTAAAATACATGCTCCTGTGAAGGAATTATAAATACTATCTCATGTGTACATGTCTCTGTTGGAGTCAAGTACAGCTGATGAACTCTTTCCTGTTAGACTGTCAGTCAGATCAAGCAGAAGAACCGAAAAGCATAGGTAGGTTCTTCACCAAGTCTCGTAGGGCTTACTTGAGAGAAGACAAAACTTTCCTTCCTTTAACAAACAAACAAAAATCCTACTGTCTCTTGAGAGTTTGTGTGTTTCAATGTAACCAAAAACATAATGCAATTTCTGAAGACTTCTAATAAATTATTCAACATCTTTAAAATTCTTACTTTTGAAAAATGATATGAGATATAGACTAAGAAATACAAGAGGTCTGGTCTTATTTAAATTTAATTTAATAATATCAAATAAAAATAAATACTATTAAATAAATTAAATAAATAGTATTAAATCAACGAGTGGTTAAATTAGTTCTGCAAAACCTAATAAAGGCATAAAACTGCTATTCTCAAAGAAGGTAAAAGTTCAGGAATATGGAACATGGAACATGGAAAAACACAGACGTGGAAAAGTGAGACGCTGAAGGGGTCAAGAACTTGGAAGAATTGGAATCTGAATCTGTGGCTGATGAATGTAGCGCGGCAGCTGAGTTTGTAAGACAGCCCATCATATCTGACTTATTCTTTTAGCTACACTTAGATGTGTAACTAGAAGAAGTCATTACTTTATGGTTAGATTACGACCAACAGCTCGACACCTTAGGCTACATCAGAATGCTCACACAACATGACAAATGCCAAATTTTCCCATGGGTGCCATGCCTGATTCTCACTTTTGTTCATACAACTCTCAGCATGGCTGAGTTTTCCTATCCAAAGCCCTCCTTTCTCCACCAGCTGGAAACTTTCACTGTCTCAAACTTCCCTGAGACTTCACAGTTCTTCAGTGTCTTTCACCATCCCGAATTATTAGGACACTAAGAATTAAACTCGTATGGAAAAAGTTTTATCATTTCAACTATCATTTTTAATCTGATTGCAAAAGTAAATAAAGGACAAATTGTACCTCCTATACTTTCTCATTCAGTCTTTATAATAGTCTAGTCTACAGATGCACAAACAGATTCAATTTGCCAGGGAAATAAGGTTAGTTTCTCAACTTGGACTGCTTGACTCCAAACCATGAAAGCCTCCACCTTCAAGGAGATGGTGACACTGGAGAACACAGAAAATGTGGTTGTATCACGGCACTTCTGGAAAAGAGGTTTCAGTTCTAACATCACAATTCCTAGCACAATGCCTGAACACAAATACATATAAAATAATTAGAAAAAAATATAAGGAACATGCACATGCTCATTATCCTTAGGCTGAGGTTAGACACTGTCTCTTGGCTCCTTCTCACCATGCCTCACTGACAACGCACAACACGGTTTGTTCAGTGGTGAGTAACTGTAACCAAGAAGACAGCATATGGCAGGGAAATGGTTACTAGTTTTAGGGTCATAGATATCTCTGGGCTGAAATCTTGTTTCTACCATATACTTTTTATACTTGGTCAACACAGGCAAATATCCTGGGCATACTTCTTTAACAGTATGAAAATAGTAATAAAGACTTTGAAGGTCAACAGTTATTCAGACTATAAGATCATATGCATGGTATATTATACATATTCAAAGGGCCTTTCTGCCTTTTCTCAAGTTACATGTGATATAAAAAGGCTGAGCTCTTTTTCTAGCATACCTCATCATTTAGGGAACTTCATCATAAAACAAAGTTCAGGCCCTTTATAGGACATCTACTCTACATGGAAGAGGTGACCCCCTCCTGGCATCTAAATAAGAAACCAGTGCTCCTTGTTATTTGTCACCCGAGAGTATTAAGGAAATGGCATCTTAAAAATGACTTCAAGAATTCATTATCGTATCAAATAATACAGGTTTCACAGTAAGAGGACAAGCAGTTATGAAGCGGTGGTTTCCTTTTTGTTCTGTCTGATTTGTTCCTGTCTGTCATCTAAGACATTGGATGAGCAGTCTACTTTACTTACAAGTTATACTATAGTTGAGAACAAAAAAAGAAGATTTTCTTAAAAAGAGGACAAAACTTTACAAAGATAAAGCAGGGATCTTTAAATAGGTGGATGAATTAATTATTTGTGTCACCAAGGAAATAAAATAAGTAAACTCCATATTCAGTGACTTGTGTACATGCATGTCACAAGGAAAGAAACAACAGATTCAAGCTGACGACCACCTTCCTCATGAAATTTAAAATGAATCCTGAAATGAAGTTTTATACTAAAGATGGCTGACTTGCACATATTTTGCCCTTTAGTGTCCCAAGTAGAACTACAGGATGATTGAGCACTTGAAACATGGACAACCTATGCTGAGATGTAATGTATATGATACCATATTTCAAACATTGACTATAACAAAAAGGAATGATTAATGCTGAAATGATAATAATCTGGTTACACTGTATTTAACAAAATATATTTAAGAATGCATTTCACCAGCTTTTCACTTTTTTTCAGCATGACTTTTAAAAATTTTAAAATGACGTAGTAGCCTATATTTGTAGCTATCATCAATTTCTGTTGGATGGGGCTGGCTACACTAAGTATCAAAGATACTTTAGGCAGGTCATAACACATGAAAATTACTGTCTTCAGATCAAAGCAAGTAATGCTAAACTTCATTAGGAATTCCATTTTCAAATTATTTGAGTATGTTTGCACAATATTATGTAACAAATTCTTTAACCTAGCAATATAAAATCTAAGCATTATCTATCTATCTATCTATCTATCTATCTATCTATCTATCTACCTACCTACCTACCTACCCATCTATCTATCTAGATAAGACAGTACCCAGATGTACCAAGAATAACAAAGTGCAAAGTATATATAAAGTGTCTGAGGTCAAAAAGTTAAAAGCTGAAATCTAAGAACCTGCAGTTGACCCTTCTTCCCCACATCACATGAACAAGCTTGTCACTGTTGGTTTCTTCACTATGTCACCTCTCTAAAGTCTATCTTCCTTACCACTGTTAAAGGTCTATGACTTTTCTTTATTTTTCCCACATTATTCTTATTAGCATGGATTTGTGATAAACAATAGTCACATTTAACTTCACAAACATACTGCATCTTCCCTTTTACTTCTCTTCCCACCTTCCCATCCTTTGGAGGTCTACCATCTTTGGCAGGTACAGCAGACTCGTTGCCTTCCTCCTCAAACACATGGGCCATTTAGATCACGAAGTCTAACTCGTAAGAGTTACAATTTCCATCCTCTCACTCCTGACTACCTTTCCAGTTGTACCCTGCTATTTCTCTACCGCATTCCTCATCTGTGGCTGGTGAATGCCTTGTCAAATGCCTACCCTTGCCAGTCATGCCAAGCTTGCTCATAGCTCTGATGTCTCCTTCTCCCTACAAGTAGGTAGGTGGTGTCTCTTTGTCTTTAGTGACATTCTCAAATGACATGAGATTTTTTCCCCATTTTTTCCAGCTATCTATCTGACAGATAACACAATCTATTGCATTCATCATAGAGTTGTATCACTCATCAAAGACCAGTTTGAACAGGTGTTGAGTGGGATGAAGATAAAATTAAAAATTAACATATTTTGAGTCCTTAGTGTTGAGTACAGGAATAGGCATGCACTGAGTCTTCATGGTTAATACAATTCTTTGTTGGTTTAAATAATTATGCCATACAACTCCTTACACATCAGACATTAGCCCTGTAAGATTCCTGGACTCAGGTTTCTCAAATATATAGCATTTACTATATCTTTAATGTTACAATATAGCTTGGAATGCTTTTTTATTTCCCCTTGAAACTTGTTTACATTTATTTTATCTCTACTGAAATAATAGATGCACAAAGTTTTTAAAGAATGTCAAACAGTACAGCCCAGTATCTCCTGTTGTATACTCCCTAACTTCCAACCCCTATTCCCTTAAGGCAATCTTTTCCAGTTCTCTTAGACGTTTGTTTCAATTCTTTCCTTCATTTTTTTTGTATTTCTAAATAATAGACACTGACACACAACTCAGAAAGCAAACATAAGCGAAAAGAGGCAGGTCTATCTCTATTTCCATGATTCAGAAATACCTAGTAGAAGATTTTACACGTAACAGCTACTTCATAGATACTTGTCGTCTGTGTAACAGAATGGGCGAATGAGTATGTGTGTCCTTTGTTGCTGGAGCAGGAACTCTTCCATGTTCTGAAGAGTTAATGTGTTCATACACCACAGTTAGGGCAACAAAACAGGACAACACACCAAGAAGAAATGGAAAAGAGGTAATGAAAGGCAGAAGCCAGGAAATCTTCATAAGCTCGCAAACTAGGATAGCCTGGGAATGCAAGTTATGAGACTGGTCTTAAAATAAGATCTGGCTTGGCATTCTAGCTGAACAGCCTTGAAAAGTAAGTTAATTTTCTGTTTTTAACTTTTCTTCTCTAGAAAATGGAGGTAATGTTGCTACCTATCTGGATTTTTTGGAAGTGTTGGTATGTTTTATAAATGAAAGTTGCTTCATTATTATAGTGTAAGCCTACATGAATAAAATCAAAACTACCCTGGTCACCCAGAAGATGAGCTGGCTTTTGAAGTGATCAGAAGTTTACTATACACTTCATTTTGAGCCTTCACCACGAAAGGGTAGACACTGAAGTGGTTACACTTAGTAATAGGGTACAGGCACCGAAGGGATAGTATAGGTTTCTATATACAGCACTATTAAGACAGAATCCTATTTCTATCTGTATGTTAAGACCTCTTTCTTATTTCAGGGACACTACCAAAAGAAATCAAGATTTTTATTTAGATGAAAACTCAGAAACAATAGTAATATATTACAAATGACAATGGATATCTGATTACTGTGAAATTTTTAAAATACATATTTTCATGAAAAAGTAAATTTTATAACATACTATGTGAGTGTAAATGCAATCCATACATAGAATAAAAACCCTATCTTTAGATTTCTGTGAAAATAGATATACCAGAGTTTCAAGACAATACAATTTCAGTAGCGAATATCACACACAACCTTCAGGTGTTTTCAGAATCTTTCCAAGATACAGTGCATTAACGTTAAAAGTTGATTAAAAACAACTTTCTGCTCTCAAAATTTCCATGGATAAAACAACATTCATTTTAAATGATCTGCCAAAAATGATTTTGTGGAAAAAAGTAAAAATAACAAATAAATCGTTTTAATGTATTTGACTAGCTAAACAGTATGAAGCCCAGGCCCTCAAGCTGCACACCTGGCTCCCTTCCACTTGTCATGGGCACATGGCATTAAGAGCTGGCAGCCACACATACTCATCAAGATGATATGAAGACATAAAACATCAAAGCCATTAACTGTATTTGAATATTGATCTCAAATTCCTAAATAATGTAAGGAGAGAACAAAGAAAAAAATCTATCCAGAAGTAGAGATAAATTCTGCCAGTTTACCAATATTTGTTTTATATATAACAACTACAACAATTTACTAGTTGTGATCCAATTTAGGAAAAAGAAAATCCCTAACAGATAAATAAGAACAGTATGTGTAGACATTTCTAATTAGCGTAACAAGTCAAAACTAAATCTTTCAAATGAAATTAACTTGTAATTGAGTAACTTCAGTACAAAAATTTCTTTTCATTATGGTGAAAGGCAAAATTCAAAACTGTTTGAATTTTAATGTAAATAAATGAAGATTTTATTTCTTTGAACATAATTTTTGGCTGAAAAGACAGTAATCAATTTGTTAAGGTTGGCATTCCTGAGTCTCAGAATTAAAAAATATAATTACTTAATTAATATCTTAAACATCTGATTGCTTTTCTTATCTGTGATATTTATTAATAGCATTTGGTGATTCCAACAAGGAAAAAAAAAAGACACACAAACATGATCTCTACCTTGCATGGGCGCAATTCAAAGGAAACAAGTCTCTGCTTAAAATTTTTTTCTTATAATTAAAAAAAACCAAACCAATTAGAAACACATTGTTTTCAAAAACTGTTGTGCATTAGATTACCAAAAAACTTTTTTACATAACATGCCTAGAAATACTGAATAAAATACAAGAATTTAAAAAAATACATAGCTAGCTTTGTAAGAAAGGAGGTAAAAAATTAATAGATAACAGCAGTTCTTCTAGGTATCTAAGCATGAGCACGTGTCCATGCAAGGGCTTGCATAAAAACGTTCACGGGAACAGTATTCACAACAATGGAAAGAACTCAAAAGTTCATCAGTGAGTGAGTGGGTAAGAAACTGAGCAAATTCATCAAATGGAATAGTATCCAGCTACATAAAGCAAAGCAATACTGATTCACGCCAGAGATAGATGAACACAGAAGTCACTCTGCTAAGAGAAAGAATGCAAATGTGGGAGACTGCAACTTCTGTGATTCCATTTACGTGAAACGTCCAGAAGACAAGTCTATACAGGCACAAGTGGGACTTCAAGTTTGCCTGCGGTTGGATGTGGGAACAGAGTAAAACTGAGAAGGAGGATCTTTTGGATATGATAAAAATGTTTTAAAATTGGTTTGCAGAGGTAGCTACATAACTCTCTAACTTCACTAAAAATAGTTAAACTACATACTTAAAGTGCATACATTTTAAATATGAAAATTAAAAATTTTCTACAATTGTGTACAGAAGGAAAGTTAAAGAAATGGGAGACTCAAAATGAACTGTGAATGGCACAGTTACCTCAAGGAAACTCACTAATCTTTGTGGTCTGAGTTTAAGATCTAAAGAGAGCATCCATGATAACCTAAGCGAGAGAACGGGAGAGAGATTAACAGAAAAGAAAACAATATGAGAAGAACATTTACCATATGGCTACATGAAAGGAAGAATAGAAACACTGGAAACAAGGCACTGTTTGGCAACATCACGGTTGAAACTTTTCCCAAACTGATTAAAGAACAGATTCTTCAGAGAGCTCTACAGATTTTAGGCATGACAAATAAAAAGAAATACATAAGAAAAACTATTACAGAAAACTTTTTTTTCCTGCTAAGAGAATATATGAATACATTTGCATCTGTCAAAGATAGGAGATAATTCCAAGCAAAGGAGTGAGGAGCGGCATCCTCCGCACAATGCATGCTGGACAACAGGGGAATAATATCTTGAAAATTCTAAAAAACCCTTTTAATTTTAATGTTGTGTACCCAATTAAATATGGTCAAGAACTTTAGTTAGCTAAACAATTCTTTTTCTTTTTGTTTATTTTGCGAGGTGGGGGGAGATGATTATAATTGAATCCAGGGCCTTAGGCTTAGCATACATTCTATTTACTACTGAGTTGTGTCCTCAGTCTCTCCTTAAGTATTTTCAACAATATTTGCATTATAGAAGGCTCATCCATTTAATCTAATGAATACAATTTTCCTCTTTTTGAATAAACTGAATAATAATGTTAACCTTTCTCATCTATATAATTAGGTAATAAATCGTGTATTATTTCTAAAAATGAGGAACATTTCCAAAATCATTACATAAAAGAAATAAAATAATATTTTATTACCATATAACATGCTTATTTGAACTATAAACAGATTTTCTACCCCTTTTGCCATTCTACTCAGTAAAGATAAGTCTGACAAGGCTCGCGGAGCAGGAGCAGCAAGGAAGTCAGGCTGGATGTGCCCATAGTCTCAAGTACACAAGAAGCTGATGCTGGAAGATCCTAAGTTTGAGGCCAGCACGGGCAACTTAATGTGACACTGTCTCTAAAAGACAAATGAAAAGGTCTGGGTGTGTAGTTCAGGGGTAGAACACCCCGGGGTGGGAGGGAGGAGGAGGAAGAGAAGGAGTTGCTCATGCTGTGGCTACTGGCACTGACAGAGGAGGGACAGAAGTAATATGCCACAGTTAAGCCATTAGAGGAAAAGTCATCCCTCCTGGAAAAGAGGGCAACTTGGAGAAGTCTGCATCTTAGTTACGACTTGTATAAAAATCAGAGTTCCTAAAGAATAGACACGTTCAAACAGCTCCTCTGGTTCGAGGTCATGTCCAGCCTGCAGCCCACCATTTTTTCTTTCCTTTTTCTTTTTCTTTTTCTTTTCTTTTTTTTTTTTGCCCTTGTTTGAGTGAAGAGGATATGGCTAGGGACATATACAAAATATATAATATCGATGCACATATGTGAGTACTAAACCTTGCTTGAAAGATTTTTCATCTTAAGTTTATAAAGGTGGTGGTGGAGGAAGGCTGGAGGTTGGATATGCTCTTGCTTCTGAAGCTTAAAAATCTTCTAGTCCAATCCCACAAGATGCCACCAAAACATCTGTCCTCCATAATCTCAGAATCAACAATGAAGCTAGTTAGAAATCGTTACTGATAGAATTTGTTACACACTATATAAGATACTCTTAACACATTTTCCCACTAATACCTGTAGTAGCTAGAAAGTTTATGATTCTGAATTCTTGTCTCCAGTCCTAAGAGATTAGATAGTACGAACACTTGCTTTGAAAAATGTTAATAGGGGCTGGAGGAATAGCTCATGGTTGAATCCTTGCCTACCAAGCTCAAGGCCCTGGGTTTGATTCCCCAGCATCACCCAAACTGGGCGTGGTGGTACATGCCTGTGATTCCAGCACTCAGGAGGTTGAGGCTGGAGATTGCTGTATGTCTGAGGCCAGCCCCGGCTATATAATGAGTTCAGGACCATCCTAGACTACAGAATGAGAGCCTGTCTCAAAAATAAATAAATAAATAGAAAAATTGTTTACAAAACTGGCAGCCCTTTTCTCCAAATACTCCACACTGTTTAGGAGATGCAAGATGGCAATCTGCTCTCTTTCCAACATTAGCTGTATTAACTGCGACAGTGACAATTTTTAAATGTGTTCTTGTGTTTTTCTTTTTCTTTTTCTTTCTTTTTCTTTCTTTTTTTGTTTCTTGTGTCATTTGGGGACCAGACTGATTCAAGAGGCAAAAATAATACTTAAGTAATCTTCTCAGTAATTTTGCTGTCCTGTATTAACCGGGATTCTCTTCCTCCTGCAAAAACAAAATGGAAATCTAAAGATTTCCTGTTTCTGCGGCTATCTCTGCCCTGTGTTACCAGGGAGGCTGCATTAGGGGTTTCAGAGACACGAACACTATCCTGTCATGGGACCTGCTCTTTTTCAATTTTAGGACTAAAACATATTTGTTTTTATAAATGTGCTGAGCAGGAATACGAGAATACAGCCCACATAGTGGTTAAAAATTGCCTTCAAATAAATATAGAGTTGTTTTAATGTTATCATTTAAAAAATTGTCACTGAACTTAAAAGGTGTGGGGATATAAGAAGCTACACTTATTGATTAGTCCAGGGGATAATAGTTCCTGGGGGCTGTGAAATTTGCTCAGTAATATCAGTGTTAGCTAGAATGTTTCCACACTGGATCCCTCATCCCAGCACTAAGAGATAATAGAAATACCTGCTTTGAAAAATGTTTGCAAAACAGGACTTTTTAAAATTCTCTTAACAACTCTCTATGCTGAGATAGTTAGGGCTACCAGTGCTACTGTGTGAGGTTAAGATAGGAAAAAGACACACAGAGGCTAAAGTCAAGGGCTACCAACGCGGTTATCAGCAACTGGGGCTCTATTTAAAATATAATTGGAAGACAGAGTCAAAGTAGATTCTTAACAGATTGATGAGACATAGAAAAAAACGAGGCATCAAGAACACCCAAGGTTTTGTTGAATAACAAAATAAATATGGTTGCCATTTACCGAGTCAGGGAAAACTAGTAACGGCTACAAAGAAGTGGCAGAAAAATGGGAAAATAAACAGCCTTCTACTCTGCATTTAAATTAACCCACTAAAAAGGAAATGCTCCCACAAGTCAGTGCAGGGAAACGATGCTTTGAAAATCGTGGTAATATGGACACAGTTGTATAATCAGTATTACATATTTAATTCCTTTTACAGGAATCTAGGATGAATGAAGAAGAAGAAGTCGGAAAGGCAAATCATGGCTTTAAGTGTGCAGCACATCATGTGTTAAATTGAAACAACCCCAAAGTTCAACTTTTTTCACTGTTCAAGGAGAAAATCCTTTACTATGTACTTCAGGATAAAGGATTTGCAACTATATGGTGCTTGAGAAATATGCTATTGCTGTAATTTAACTCACTGTATGTGGGCTTCAAGATGCACAGTGGCATTCCAAACCAACTTTTAAAGAAAATTGCATGGAATTTTCAAGACATCAGGAGCGTTCTTAAAAGTTATGCAGAGAAAACGGATTTTTGATAGTTATGAATTACATTTAGTGCTGCCAGATTGCAGGGAACACTCTTTCTTGCCTCAGTATGGCTGAAATTGCTGTTGACAAAGTTTTAATTTAAATTTTTAAGGATTTAAATGGAAGAATATAGGTCACTGAATTTTCATTCACTTGTATAAGCATTACTATTGGAGAAAAGCAAGCTTTGTTAGCGAGGGTCCAATTCTGGCCCCAGAGTACATCTTTTCTGTAGTAGCTGGGAATCGGGTATGTGTTAGTGAGAATAATTTGGCTCTCAGTCAGTCAATCAGTGAACTGAACTCACACAGTGAGAAACCTGTCTGGCCCAGAAGAGAAGCTCAGCTCAGAAAATACTAAATGCATTTGTAAGACAGAATCGAGCCTACAAAAAATCATGTATTACAATCGCAAGCTGGAAAAGATTCTATCTTTCCTAGCAGGTTGTAGATTTAGATAGATTTTAATAGCCTAAAAATATACTATACAGCTCCAAAGTCTACAATTCTACAATTTTCAACTGGCTTCCTAAAGCTGAAAGAAAAAGAAGAAGTAAATATTTGTAGGCCCATGCCATAAAAACATGGTGCAATGTACCAGGAAACCTTAAGAAATATGGTAGGTTTTTAATGTCAATGTTATATTGAAAAGCAAATAATTCAAAAGTATATGACAAAAAAATTAAAAATTACATTTTTATAAATATGAGAGGGTATAACAGGTTTCAAATCAACTATCAAGAGTAAGATAAAAGTATGTGCTTTCATCTTAATTATGAAAAGGCTGTACATTCCCACAGACTCTGTGTGTGTGAGACACAGCCCTGTGTGAGACACTGCCACTGGGTGGCGCCCCATTTGTCTTGTAGGGCCCCAGCTCAGGAATCCACGTGTTTCTCCACAGAATGATGAATGCGCTGGGTAATACGAACATGCCACACACATTTGTGCCATGCTGCTTGAATTGGTTCTAGCCAACAAATATTTTGAAAGTGAAAGAATGTGACCGAAATTTGGGGGAATGCACACATGGGAACAGAGAACCAGCTTTACAATAATCACGTAAATTACTATTAATGATTTACCCTGGGAAGGCCAGGCACCAAAAGCTGTGACAAAATAAGTCACAAATCATGTGCAGATTTCAGCATGCCTGATAAACTCACGCCTCTTACTGAGAGTTGGGCTAATTTTATGAAAATCCAAGAAATTTGAAAAAAAAACACTAAATCTGTAATAGCTGATAATTTTTTTTTCAACAAAGTAAATCACCTGCAAATCTTGACTGCAAGGTGTGTTATAAAAGCAAAGTTGAAAATGAATATATTAGAGGATTTTGCCCAATTTCTTATGTAAACCAGAGCAGACGGTATTATTCTTAAAAAGAGCCAAGTGCCTTTGCTCAACATAAAATAGGAGTGATTGAATTTCAAACTCTTCACTTATCTTATGAAGCTAAAATTTTAAGTTTCTTATTGCTGTGCAAGATTGGCAGCTTAAATCTCATTTTTTATTGGTAGACATAAATGTATACATATCAACTATGCATGCAGAACATGGATATGTAGCTATTTACACACACACACACACACACACACACACACACACACACACACTTGGAGTTAGGAACTAGACTCAGAACTTAAGTGTGCTATGCAAGCATTCTATAACTGAGCTATACTTCTAACCCTAATTATTCTTATTCATTTATAAGGCAAGTGGCTACTACTGAACATAAGCAGAAATGAATTAAAATTCTAAATAAACTCATCAAGCATGTTCAAAAAGTGCCACTATAAGTAACTATGGCTTGACCACAACTGTCCCCTGCATGAGTACTAGGTCCTCAGGATACCAGGCAGCATCTCTCATTTTCAAAGTTCCAAATTCAACCTTCCAAGACTTAGTTTACTTTTTCATCCACTTATATTAATACATACGTACATACGTACATGCATGCATGCATGCATGCATGCAATATGCAATGGTTACAGTGTGCTTGAGAATTTTGTGCCTATACACACCACATCTATTTCACACTCCCTTCTCCTCCTTTTTCGTCTTCCCAGTCCTCTCTTTCCCGACTCTCTATCTCACCCGCCTGACCTTATTATTTATTTGTACTCTGACTGTCTCACATTAGAAAATCCATGCAATGTTTAACCTGCCGGGTTTGACTCACTTCACAAAGCATGATGGTCTGAAGTTGTATCTATTTATCTACAAATGACTCAAATCTATCTGTTCCAAGACTTATTTTGCAGAAAATTTTAAATACACACAGAGCAGGCAGGGGATGGATCATATTAGGGTACTGTTGTGTTTGGAAATACAACAGCAGACCAAAAGATTCATATATGCAAAGAAATAAAATATCCTCAAAGCAAAACTGCTTTCTTGGAGACGCTCCTAGAGCCATGTGCAAGGAAAGAGAAAGCAGAAAGAAGAATGGGAAATTCAATCTGAGAAACTGGGCTGATTAAAAATACACAACTATCAATAACCAAGCACTACCTAGCTAGTTTTGTACGATATTTAATCTTCTTGTTTTTTATCATATGGAAGTATCTGGCCAGCAACATTAATATCAGTATGAATGCATAAATTAAAAAAAATAAATGCATATGGGTATGTAGGCAGCTAGTAGCATAATTTTTTTTAGGACAGTGCGTTTTCTTTTGCTTATTTCTTCTTTTAAATATTAGAAACCTTTTCTCTGCTCACAGTCATATTCAGTGACAACCAAGTCACACTGAGGCATCTGGCACACACGGCACACCGAGGCAAGGAGGCTGGATCAGCCACGTCAACTCAATACAATTCTTTGAAAAGTTGAAGAGTTCAAACTATTTATTTAATATCATGAAGATAAACCTAAGAAAAGAAACACATTTGACAGATAAATTCTAGGTGACTGAGTCTTAAACACAAGGGGATGTTTCAGGATAACGGTTAAAATTAACAGTTTAACACTTAAGTTAAAAGTAAGTTTGATTTACTTAATTAGGAAATTAAATTAACTGCATTGACTTTTGCCTCAGGAGAAAGTTCCATTTAAGATCTATCCTGTGGTGAAATCATCAAGAGAATTTGGCTGGTTCTTCTACTTTCAAATATAGGAGATGGAAAGAATATTAACCTCTACTTTTTATGCATAATAAGATCACATTTGATGAATCTGAAAAGACTGGTACCTTCTAACTCAAGAAAAACAGTATCCATATTGTACCAAGCAAGCCATCAGCTTTCTGCTGCTCGTGAGCAGGTTGTCCACTGACACATTCAATATTTACCGTATATGTTGAGGTGAAGTAGAACTAAATAGGGTTTCATAAACTGTCGCTGTCTTAGGAAGTGATGAAATCAAGTTAGTGAAAATCCAACATGCACACTAAAAGCAAAATATATTTCTCACCATAGGATAAAGAAGTTTGAAAAACCCTGAGTAACAGCATGTGTGACCACAAAATTGAAACTTTTTCTACTTATTTCCAAATGTCTGAGTCCAAGAGGTCCAAATTCAACACTTAATAAATACAGGAGGTTGGAGACAAACAAATCAGAAGGTTTTTCCTAGAAAGTTAATGGAGTGGCTAAAATAGGGAACTATACTTCTCATTCCCATGTCTCACCCCTAACTTCTCCAAAAGCAGAAATTGTGTATGTGGAAGGAGAATGTTGAAAAAGATATAAAATACTAGAAATTCTATCATATTAGGAATCCTTGAATGAGAATTCCTTAAAAACTGATGGTGAGAGAGGGGGATGAACTTTTCTGAGTTATAAAGGAAAGATTGGGCTTGTAATGAGAAATGTAATAGGTTGTCGATAAAATTTTCAGCAGAAAATACAATGATCTAGTTTCAGGCTACAGCATAATCTTAGCCAAGTTCAATCAAATAACCAGACAGTTTAGAAAAAAAGGATGATGTCACGTGTCTACCACCAAGTATGTAAGAAAGTGTTTCTACTACCAAAGACAGACCGATTTCAGTATCAGTAAGACATACAGATGCTAAGTTTAAAATGGTTGTTCTCAATAAGAATGTTTCATTGGCTACCACTGGAAGACAATGGATGCCAACTAAATATTATGAAAATTAGTATGTAAAAGGAAACAATCGTGCACTATTGTTGCCTTTTCTACATAAAATGAACTTGGGTACATGATACGTTGATAAGGGAAAGTTGTTATTTCTAAAACGAAGTTCAGCTAATGAAACTAACTTAATACTGAACCCACGCAATAGTTTATTGCACAAAATATGAGAAATTCGGCTGCTATAAGTCTCAGTTTCCTTGTCTGTAACTCAGAATATTAATAATAACTATATAAAGTGGGAGGATAAGGAATTCAATGCCCACAGACATCATTCAATAATTTTTAATTATTCTATCATCACTATTATTTGCAAGTTTACATTTCACTTTTTTGCAACTGAACTGGATATTTGATTAACAGCTATAACCCAAAGTAATGTTTCCATTTATGTAAAATATGTTAAGGGAAGCTGTTGCCATGGGAATGGTGAAGAGTTGCAACAAAAATTGGAACTCACCCTGAATTTTCAACTAGAATATTTTCATAAGATTTCTTCAAAATTTGCCTGTGTGTGCACGTAATCACTTTGGATGATTTCTGTTCTTTCTTTAGATTAAGCAACGCATACAAACTCATCCATTCAGACACCTGTTCTTGCTTTGAGTCTTTCCTGGGGCTGGACTACCTCAAATGCCCTTTCCCCCTTATCTTTGTTCTCTTCTGTCTCCAATTTCTTTCCCAGTGATTCAGTCATGTCAGCTCCCATATTCCTGTATCTCAGTGGACTTTTTTTTAAATTGACACCACCATGCTGTGTAACATATTAGAAAGCTTTCCCCAGGTTTTATCTCCTTTCTCAATACAAAAATCTGTAGTTATTAACCACCTCTCTAATTCCGTGCTTTCCACAACACTCAGAGTGGTACACTCACACAGAGAGAATATTTCTTGAATGAAACAAAAATTACAACCAGTCCAGAATGAATCCCAGGATTAGAAGAGGATTTAAAGATCATGTAGGTCAATTTCCTAGCCAGTGCTTCCACCCTTTCACATCATTCCCAGAGATTACTTGTGCTTGAATAGCTCTTCTAATAGAGAACTCATTACCAGTTGAGACTTACATTTCCAAGAAGTTTTAAACATTAGGAAGTTATTTCTTCTGTCAGATACTGAAAATCAAGAATTACTGAAATTATCTTGGTGTTCATTATAGTTCTCTTTAAAATTACTCATTACTTAAGTAATACTGAAAATGACCAATCATTCTTCTATTTGTACTGTTGTATAGTACAACAAAAATAAATGCTTGGTCTGCATACCCCAAATTAAAAGACAGAAACTCTGTGAATAATGTCTATGTGACTTGGGATAAATTTCTTGTATCTATAAAAGAAATTCCTTCATAAAGCTAATCTTAAAAACAGCTCATTAAAATTAAACACTATTTCAGAAATGCTAACAGTAATTGGAAAAAGGAAAACTGAAAATTTAGTATTTCAATTAATAGCTGAATATGGAAATTTAGTATTCAGTTATAAGAAGTTAATTTGGAACCACAGTATACATGTAGGTGGACTCATAAGAAAGCGAAAGAACCAGACACAAACAGAAAGAGGTCCATTTGTCTTTTAAATAAGTTTAGAACGCTTCTTAACTCTAAAAGAGCGTTACATATTAAAGCTAATTTTTGAATTGATTATGGTAATATTTTTGAAGGAAAATTTTAACTCATTCTTAATAGTTTTGAGATCGGTAGTCTATAACGGCAAGACTATAATAAGCATTATCTTGTATAATCAGATTTCAAAGATACATACTGCAATCTTGGGATGACACAGGCAACAGGGAAGAAAGTTAACATTTGTTGTTGTTGTTGTTGTTGTTTGTTGTTGTTATTGTTGTGAGAAGAAAAGTATTTAGAAAAGGTCATAAGTGATAACTGATGTTCCCTGAAAATAGCCTCATTCACAAGAATTGGATTCCAGAGAATCAATGGTGAGACCGGGATGCTCTGCATAAGCCCAGCTATCATGCCTGATCTTGGTTGGTCCTTTTTCGTGGCCACATCTATGTTCTCCTCTATATTTGACTGCACATCCTGGGATAAATCCTTTGATATATAGCATTACTGTAATTGCTAAGTAACACTTCTAAAATATGAAAGCAGAACCCCCAGCTTTCCACCAACAGGAGAGCTCAGAATGTTCTCAGAAAGCAACTGAGACCCACAGCAGAGATTTACCCACTTCCGGGTGACCCGCCTAACTGATGCTTCTACCAATGTCTTCAAAATGTTCTTTGATTTATGACTTTCTTCTGTTCTGTAATTATAAATACTGTATGTAACCGCTACTTGTTGTAACGTGCTATTTGGGGAAACCTTTCATATTTCTGGGCCCAGGTTACTCATATTTGGCTTCAAAAAACTTCTCTTATTCTCTTTAAGGTAATAACAATGTTTTTGCATTGACATAATTAAATATCAAATATTAAGTGAAAAATCATTTATATCACTGAGAACCTAAAAGATCACAATATCTGCTAAATACAAGAGTAGGAATAAAACTCTAGCAATGTGAAACTCCAAGAATAAAGAATTACAAGTAGAGTAAAATAACTATTAAGATGGACATATAAACAAGGGGAATTTGCCACAGAAGATTTGACAATTCGGTGCTCCTGTGTATGGAAAAGAAAAGCTATCTATATTTGAATACTGGAATGTAGATAAAGCTTGAATAGTCAACAACAAACAATAAGACATTCTTTTTGATTTGAAAATGTATGTTCCAAAGTCAAAGTCCTTGTCTGTATTTTACAACTATTAGAGTTACTCCTGCTGAGAGAAACCGTTGAGTCATTCCTAGTAATCTAGGAACATCTTGCAATAGAATTCGATAGTAAATAAAACATAAAATGGAAAACTGGTAATTTTAGTTTAATGGAACATCATTCTATATAATATGTATGTGATAGAATGATACAAGGAAGAACAAAATTATTTTTAGTGTAAGATTTTTTTCTTGAGCAATTTATCAGTGTTGGTTTAAGAAGACAAGAGAACTATTTTTATCATGGAGAAACTGAGAGTGCTTGTTTGGATTATTTTGCTTGTTTGTTTCGTGAGTATGCTTGCTTTGGTAATGTATCCCAGATCTTATTTTGGGCTAACTAACAGGTCTGGTATTCCCAGAGGGAACAGAAAAGGCATGATCGAATCATCTTTCATCAGCACTAGAAGATTAATAAGGCTGAGAAAAGGCACTAGTTACACCAGACCTGTCTGGAGGAAAGAGATGCATTATCTTGTTTTTTTGTCTTTTTTCTTAATAGCCTAGCCAAGTCCCCTCAATCCCATCAAAATCTCAGTAAGAAACTATTACATATGTCTGCATCTAGCACAAGGTCTGGCACTCAGTGGGAGCTGAAACAATGCTTTTAACACAGTAAGTACAAATCAAGGATAAGATTACCAGGCGACTGAAATGACATATCCAAAGATAACCACAGACACAGCCATCTCCTTGGTATGGGAGTCCTTTCATCCAAAGAAATCCAAAAGGTTGTTGCCAAGCTTTCTTATTATGCCACAAAGTTCCAAATCAAGCAGAGACACAGTATGATCAAGAACAATGTGAAGAGCTATGACAGACCCAGAAGAGTAATCCAAGACCTGACAGAGGAGAACAGCGTGTGGTGTGCAGCCGGCTTCTCGAGTTGTTGGTTGGTAGCCTTGCAGCCCCCCAAACAACAGTCAGTGGTTGAGTGTTTATAGTCCTCTTTAACTAAAAGTTGACAATTTCAGAACGGAAACAAAAAGATACCTCTAGAGTGTATTTCTAAGAGCCCTTGGGAGTGCTAAAGTCAAAAGAAATGTGCTAACAACCCAGAAGTGACCTGAATCCTTTTTACAAAAGCACCCTGACACAAAGGTCATACACATAAAATTTATTATGGAGACATTAATGGAGATAAGTGCTTTATTCATCCTTTCCCTTTATTACACTATGAAATGCCATGTAGCCTGAAAGACTGGCTCCAGCCTCCACAAACTTGAGTGATACACATTGATTTCTACTTCTTGTTTTTCTCTTAATAGTAAAGAGGGAAATTCGTAAAAGAAAAGTAAAAAGGTAGGCTGGAAAGTACTAATTGATACTAACAAGAAGAATATTAATTGCTCTAAGGATACAGAGTGTAAGGAGCCAAAAAGAATACTACTGTCCAATAGCTAATATAAATAAAAGACAGGAAATAAAGCCAAGACAGGGAAGGAAATCAAAGATAGTAGACTTTCTGTTGTATCTTTCTTTCTCTTCCTTGATAATAGACAGTTGTAGGTTTGAAAGTTAACTGGGCATGTATAGACTAACACGGGTCAATTTTCTATAATAAGTAGAGTTTCTTCCACAGAAAAGGCCACACCTGAAGGAACAAAGGGCTGATTCAGAGAAAAAGAGGGGTAGGGAGAATATTTTTGTAAGAAATGGTAACAATTAAGGAGTGTTCTCTACATCAAAGGCACTTTATAGGTGCTTTATATTAATTTTTAATACTCTATGTGCTACACAATATTATGTGGCTTAACAGATGAGAAAATTAGGAGTTAATAACTTTCTCTAGATTAAAAACAAAAAGAGAATCAAAGCTAGACTTGTAAACTAATTCTCTTCTAAGTTTAACAGATAAACTCAGGGTACTAGCCTTTCCATAATTCTAATTATAACATACATCTTCTCAGTGATAGAAGAAAGACAATATTAGATTTCTCTTCAGGGAGAAATTTCCCAAGAATGTATTTTCCATTTAGCTTTGCTGAATTATTGATTTGTTTATAATTGCTATTTTTGCCATAAAGATCTGTGCTCAATTTGGTGACTTAGAAGCTGTATCAGTATGACTGTTTTCAATGACAACTGTATCATATATCAATTAAAATGAGCATAATTTCAAAACTGTTTTAACAGGTGTTACTAAATACCACATTCAACACCTGTAGGAATCTTGACAAAAACAGCAAATGATATGCTAGGCAGGCAAACCATTTTCTCTGAATTACTGCATTCTTAAAAAAATAAAAAAAACCTCTTCAAAAATAACTGTATACAGTAGAAAAGCATGTACGTACCTAGTACCATCCAAAGATGGGACATGAAGAATATGAATTTGAGCAAGAGTAATAAGCAGAAACATGGGGTCATTTCTTGAAGGCTGAGATTCCCTCAGTATCTACCGCCCATCTAAATTTACAATTTCAAAATAGCTTCAATTATCAAAAAGTTTCACAGAATGCTTTTATTTAACCAGTTATAAAAAGCAAACTGCATTTCTTTTCTTTCTTTGAATATATAACATTGGGCAACAAACATACATGCCTCTCCTAGGAAAGCAGTCACAATGAATAAAAAGGGAGTACTTGGTTACAATGAATAATCTGTTTGCTACCTTTTTAACAGAAATATTCATAAATCTTAAATTATTGGCATTGTACTAGGAAAAGTTAGTAGAACTGCACTTAGAATAATTGGTTTTCACTTTATAATCAAAGAGTAATGATATAGATCTATAGAAAAATCTTAGAAACTATTGACCTTTTCCCTCTTTCTCAACTGGGTCCCAATATTTTGGAGAACAGAAGCAATAGATGCTCAAAGATTTCTTTTCCACGAACTCCCCGAATACTTCCAGTCCTAAGAAAGAATGAAAGGTGATATGGTGGATAGAAAGTTTGAAAACTGGAAAGACTAAGTTTCATGGAAAATTATTAGATAGGTTTCTTAGCACCACAGGGAGGGATATATTTCTAAAATGTTCCCTTCTGTTTCCTCCTTAGTGAAGGAGATCGGTTCTCAACTTTGGTTGAAATAATTGTCATTCAGGTAAGAATTTTTGAAGTCACCACCTGAGTCCTTTATCTAACAATTACGCTTCAGTCTTGGGTAAGGCTCACACATCTTTATTCTCTAGGAGCTCTCCAGGTGTTTGATTGTTCAGCCTAAACTAACAATAATTTACCTAAAAAATTCAGAGACATAAACACAAAGGTAATTTTCTAACATATTTTCTCCATATCAGGAGAAAAAGATTTCTGAAAAGAATGGATATGAGAATATCACAAAGCAAAATCAACAGCTACCACTAAAAAACTTCTTTCAAGAATCTAGGAAACACAAGTGTTGACTAACTCATCTCTCCTCCTTTAGGAAAGCAGCATTTATGAGCAGAACACACTGGTACAGTGGCAGTTGGTACACGCAGGTGCATTAATACTCCTTTTCAAATGATGAAACTAAGCCCAGCTAAAGGAAGAAAATTCCCGGAGACCAAAATATAGACAAAGAACCAGCACAGAACGAATCTGAGTCTGGGTCACATTCCAAAACATTTATTTATTCTCCATAGTGCTCTAACACTGTTGTCCACTTGATAACTTACCAGATAAACTCAGGTACTAGCTTTGTTAAGAGTCAAAATATCTCACTGCCTCCAGAACAAAGTGTAATTTTAGCTATGCTTACAACTGCAGAACTTCCTAAGAGTTCATTTTAAGAGATGTAACTATAGTTCTTGGCTATGAGCAAACTGACAACTGGCAGTGAGGAAAAAGAATATGCAGTAAGACTAGAGGAGCAGTTAAGAGACTGATGGTAAATGGCCTTGTATGATAATAGAGAATTAGGAATTAATGATTGCATAAATTAATTAACAAGTCTACACGTGTCTGTGTATTCTCAATGTGCTCTATGTTGAGCGGGGAAAAATCTCCAAGGCGTAGAAAGGATGAAGACACTGGAGGTTTAGAGAATTACTATAACTCTCTAAGTGGCAATTTAATATACAAAACCAGAAAAGAAATGACTAGAAAAGAAACCCCCCTCAAAACACTTCTTTGCAAGGAAGAACTAAGAAAAAAATCAGCAACAGAGAAATACTGCAAGTAAGCTCACAAAAGATACACTTATTATTCTCAAAATAAACCTTGAAAATAAAGAGCACTTTTTAATTTAACTGTTTTATATTTTTTTGTACATAAGTGGTATGATATGTATGTATGTAGCTAAGAACCAAAGGATCAAATCCAGGGCCTCATGTTTGCTAGGTAAGTGCTCTACCACTGAAATCCTGAATTCCTATATTTTCAGCCTCTACCTTTTTTTTTTTTTATTATAGCTCTGGCAGTTTCTATAAATGATTAATTTAGAAGCTAATAAAACACCAATGTGCCACCCAAGGCAGATGATCAACATGACCTTCTAGGACTGGAGACCTTAACATACATGAAATCCAGTAACAGAAAACAAGGTGTTTTAAAATTTTTCTTAAGGTAGCAGGCGTATTCTTAAATTTAAACACAGCAATCAAATGAAACAGAATAGAGAAAAGAATTTCAGTTTCTTATTATGGCAAATATCTAGGTCAGACTGTATTTTAGGTTTAGTAAACAAACTCAGAAGGAAAATATAAGCTTAACTTTCAAGAAAAGAAAAAAAAATAGAATATTTTTATTTATTACTTCATATGATGAGTTCATAATTGTTATATTTTTATAAGACAACCTGCATATGTCCATTTAAAATATTAAAACTACTTACTAAAGATAAGTTAAAATGTCTGATGCAAATTAACAATCTTTACTTCCTACTCAGAATTGTTTATCTCCAATGCTTTATAGAATTTAAAGCATTAAGCAAGTTGGAACTTAGAATGTCAGTAGAAGTGCATTTGACAAAGGAGAAAATTCATTCAATATAATAATTTCCTTATTATGTTCATATATATTATACTATTAGGGTATGCATAATATGTATTACATTTCTATATAACACCGAACATGTAACAGTTCAGAAGCCAGAATTCATTTTGGAGTTTTTAGTCATACCTTTAATCTCACATGAGTATATGTACATGCATACATGTGCACGTGTGTGACCGCAGGTGGCAGCAAATGATACGAACATTCATTTACTCTGATATTTAGCTCAGATTTTCACATTTGTTTTTTCTTCTTCTTATTTCTTTTTGTCTTATTCGCATTAGCATAAATGAAGATAAATAATATCTACAAGATAATTCATGATTTCCTTGAAAAAACTTTCAATCATTTTTGCAACTTTTTATTCTTCAAAAGGATTAGGACAGTGGCTCATTACATACCATAATCTGTGATTTTACAGGACACCAAATACAGCTCCTTCAGGTTTCGTCCCTCCTTTGCAATGACCTCCACACACCTGAAATGCACAAAAAATTGGTGAGTTACACTAATGCATTCCAAGTTAAATTAGCAAGGGTCTGGCCAAGGATGCAACAGGAAGAGGTCAGCGTCTGATGAATGCTATACCTCTCCTCTTTCAACAAACCCCTTTCAAGGTGTTTTGGGACAAGTATTGTATTCCTTTCTTTAAACGTAGTGCTCTAATTTCTATATGGATTTAATTAAACACATTTATGGCTGGTGCATCCTTTAAAACCAGAAAGAAGAAAAAGATAGTACTATAAAATTCATGGTTACATTTGGTTATAAAAAACAGTAAACATGTTATGCAATGAGTATACATCACTTATATAACACAATTATAATAAAGGTGTCGAATATAGAAAGACGGTCATGTTAGGTGAATGGTAGTATTATCATCAGCGTTCAGTTGTCAATACTGAAGTTGGTAATGCTGAAATACATAATTTTGTGAAATTTATTCCACAAAAAACAAAAAATGTTTCAAAAATCTATACTCTGAAGATTAAAGATGAAAATATGCATATAGAACTTAAAACTTTTACTTTAATATGCTTTATCTGTAATATTTTAAAATAAATTTTGTAGCTTTAGAGCATCTGAATAGTGCACATAGAGATATGTGAGATTAAAAATCTTTTCTGGTTTTCATTTAAGCTAAAAGGTTTTTTGAATGGTGCAGTTTGTGCTAATAGTCTTAGAGGAACTTTTAGTACAGAGTTGAATAAATTTTTAAAATAATGATTAACAACACTATCCGTTGTGTGGCCCAGTTCCTGACAGCATCAGAAAAACCTGCACAGTCACACTGACACACAGGTGTATGTGCCATCCAGGACAGTTGCTGTTTTAATCTTTATAAATAACAGTTAAGTAAAAGGGTAAAAGCAAAAAGCACCATTAACCTTTTCCAGAAAGTAAGGATCAAGTAATCTGATACCTGTGTGTATAATCCATCAAAAATTATTCAGTATCCATCTCTGTCTTTCAGATATTTTATTTGCTGTCTGGCTTATTGTAGGTATCTTCATAAAATGCCAGGAATTTTATTCCACATAACTCATTTTTAAAGGTTAAGTTAGTTATAGAGGAGACATATTTTTCTTTTTAAATATTTTACAGAGTTTTATTCTAATGTAATAATAAACATTTCAAGTTTCCTTAGAGTAACTAAATGTGTTTCTCGATATTTAAATATATTTGTGATACAAAACAGATAAGCTTTCCCATGACTACAATAGAATAACTAAAACAATAATGCATTGTAATTATAATTAATGCAGATTATTTTGAAAGGAAATTTTACAACCTAATTTCATATCATTCAGCTTTCATGCAACATCTTAATACATTTATAAACAAGAAGCTCAAAACAAAAATGAAACATTACATACAATAACCAAATTTAAAATTCAATTTAAAAAATTAATCTTCATGTGCTAAGAATAAAAGTCCTAGATCATTGCAAAATTCTACATACTTTAAAATACCTGTCCACTTTCTGCAATATTAAAGATATACATCTCACTGTTTTTCTTGCCATTTACCAAAAAAAGCAGATCCTGTAGTGAATGCCAAAATTCCTTCATTGCATTTTATTCTCAGCCTGTAAATGTCTTATTTTACATTTGTGGATAGTTCACTCTGCCCGATTTTACAATTGTTTATGAAGAAAACTCTTAAAGAAATGTAACTATTTGTGCTTCTTGTACTTGATTCTGTATTAGATCCTTTCTAAGCACATCTAAACATTAAAAATATTACAGAGAAGACGTCAAGCAGCAGAGAACAAATCAATTTCACTGTTCAAGCCAAATCAAATGGTATTACACGCAACAAAGACTCCTGTTCACATAAGACGATCACTGATAGGGGTGGCCCCAAACTGATAAAAGGCCGTAAGCATAAGGATTCTCTGTATGTAACAGAAAAAGTTCAGGAAATGTGGATGAGAATCAATAGATACTATAAAATTATGTAGCTTCCTCAAGAGATAATATAACAGCCAAGATGTAACAGATGATTAGGGAATAACGCTCTATGTATTTTTCAAAGAAAGAAAGAAGGAATAGAACAACACTTTGCTTTTAACAAAGGATCACTACAGATTTATGCTCTCTTCTTGAGAATTCAGTTACCTAAGGTTTTCCAAACACTTTTAATTGCCCCTGCATCACACCCAGTGAGATATGAATTATGTACAACATAGAACCATTCCTGGAATAGGAATTTATGGAAGAAAAACACCCCTATTTTTTGGAGGATTTGTGGCACAATTTAATAATATAGCTTCTGCAGACATACTCGAGGAGAGAAATGCCAATTTCTGTGAATTTGGACTAAAATTCTTAATATAATATTAAAGCAAAAGTGAGTAGCTGAAATGTACAGCTATAATAGGCATTGTTTTGTGAGCTGAAAATGAAAGTGGTTTGTGTTATCCTGTTACTGCAAATTGATGGAAATAGAACATAACCTCAGATCCCCAGTGGGTGTCTGAAGCCTGATAATTCTTCTAGGTCTAGTTTCCTAGACAGCATGTGGTGATAGTAGGTCATGATGAGAGACCATGGGTGGTGACTGTTCTTTTCTCCTGAAACATTTGGAGTCCATCCCAAAATATACTGACAAGAAGGAGCCTAACATCGCACAAGACGGGACCGCATTTACTCTGTCTTACTCTGTATTGGCCCTATTTAGACCCCTTAGTGCACTCACATCACAGAAACTGCTGAATCTCTGTGCAGTATACATGCCGAAAATAAAACAAAGAGGTAAACCATAGTAACGTCATGACAACAAATACTTATGTAAATTTTAAAGGGCAATTTAAAATGGCAGTAATAAAAGAGACAAATATTTTCAAGTGATAATCTTCAAATGAGGAGAACAACAGAATCTAAGAATATTCAAAATTCTGGCGTCTCCACCCCCTTCCTACTCAAAGTTATCACATATCCTAACTCTAGGGATAAAATACAGTTTCATCGCCAGAGACAAGTCTGACTCTTAAACTCAGATTCTAGAATTCAAATTGTTCCCATCCCTCCCTCCTTATCCCTACCATCCCTAAAGACAAATCTCAAAATGCCATATGACCCACTTCTATATATAGAAGTAAATTCTGAGATATCTCACTTCATGCATAATAACTTAAGTAATTATTACAATTAGAGGAACTACATCCTTTGGAAAAATAATAATCTGCAAAATTAAAGATAACTTCTAAGATAGGAAAATGGCATGCTAGAAAAATATCAATGGATATCAAATACTACAAAAAGTATTCCATGCCTATCAAACAAAATGAAGCCCATTAAAATGACTTTTCAAATTCTGAGAAGAGACTTGTGTTTAATAAAAGGAAATAAGCAACTGAAAACCATAGATTATAGTCTTGCTTACAAGAAACTGAAGAAAAACAACCTCCCCCTTTTTGCGGAGTCCCTATATCACCATGCAGTGGAAAATGGGGGTCTATATTAAAAATTGTCCATATTAAATGCCCTAGGCTCATTTAACCACTCTACTCTGAATTGTCTCCCCTTAGGTTATTTCCTTGCCTTTGTTTTGGCAGGCATATGAAGAAAAAAATTAAAATTGCTTCTATTGTAAATTCTCGAGTAACTTCTTCAGAATATGTATATATAAATTCCTTTAGAATACAGAAAAGTGCCAGGAAACCTGCTCCAAAGTATTCACGGCATCCAGAATTATTTTGGATAATAATGTAATTTTAATGCTCAGTTGCTTTTGATAACATTCTAAAAATGCACTTGAAACATTTGACAAAATTTGAAAAGCAATAGAGAGGTTGCTTTTGTGAACTATGTAAGTTTTCATTTTTTGTTTGTTTTTTCAGAAGAAAAGGCATTACTTAGTTTTGCTGGAGGGAAGATTCTCATCTTTAGTAACAGATTCCCAATCCCCTGATTTATGTGAAGGGCAAAGGTTAATGAATTAAGCTGTGTAAGCTTCAAAACTATCAAAGGAATTCAAAAGAGCCTTGAATTATGGAAAACAATGGCCCATTCTACATTCATACCAAATTTTTATGTTTTTTTGTGTCCTACTCAAAAGCTGGAACATGGCATTAGTGACAATTGAGAAGAACTAATGAGGAAATATGACTACATTGCTTGCAAGAGGAGTGTCCTAGGAGACCTTGTTACTGTTTGTGATGTGCTTCAAACCAAAAAGAAGCTAATTGGAGCTGCCAGACACTGGTTTGCTAATGTCGCTTTAAAGGACAAGCTCAATCACCTCAGAGGTGTGAAAAGAAATGTCCCCATTAGAGATGCATTAGTAAGTGGCTAAATGAATTTCTAAATAAACTTTTGGATGTTCTTTCCTAAGTTGCTTTTATATTTGGTAACACATGTATCTTCAAACAGTCAAAAAATGTAGTAAGACAAAAACAACTCTATAAATTTAAACCAAAATTAGACATGAAGAGTGTTGTGAACTAACTGGTAGATGAGTGCAATGAGAAGGTAAGTCGTTGGCAACAGGAAGATCCTACGTGGAATACATACACGTACCAATCCTCAATAACAAATCTACCGTAAGTGAACTAAGGAGATTTTAAATATAGTACCTTATTTTAATGATTTCTTGAAACTAGAAACTAAACAGTCCAACAAGTAAACATACACTATATGAACTATAAACGGAGGCTAAGAAGCACATGTGTGCATGTGTGTGCGCGTAAACACACACACACACACACACACACACACACACACACACACACACACACACGCACTCTCTCCCTCCCTCTCTCTCTCTCTCTCTCTCTCTCTCTCTCTTTAAAAAAGAATTTATAAGATCTAAAGAGAGTGACTGGAAGCAAACTCAGTCCAACTGTGTGTTGCCAAAGCTCATCTAGACTAATGGATATATGGGTCATTTAAATGATAGCAGAGGTCACCAAAATGTAACTTGGCATCTTACTAAAAGAATGATATCTGATTGATTTTTCTAAAGCTTAAAATTGAGTTTTGAGAATAATCCAATCTCTGCACAGTAATGAATGGGCATGATTCACAAGTCTAACCCTCAGAAAATGTACTATGTAAAGAGATTCCTATATGCACAAATGGTAAATTTACAGGTAAACATCTATAAGATGATTCAATCCAAGAATCTATTGACAGCATGTTTTCCATTATAGCATTTTGATGCAATTTAATGTATAGGTATCAAACCCATAGGTACATTTTCTAGTAGCAGGACAGGTTAGCTTTTAAAAAATGACATGCAATAATTGTTTTGTCTTTAAATTAAATAACTGCATATAAATGACAAATGTAAAATTTTTTCAAGGAAGTGACAGATGGCATCAGAGTGATATATTGAGTATTTTATGTTAGTGTCTTACAAAATGCTCTTTCATAGAATCCCATTAGCAACATAACACCAAATATACACTCAGATCAAATTTTTATGTAAACTTCAAGAGATATTCTTATAGAATATCTCACTAACACTCACTAAGTACTCACGAACCAAGTATTGTTCTCAGAAAACCCAATACCTGCATAGTGAATATGAGACCTACTTAAATATCTGCTACTTAAATAGTGGCAAAATGATACAAATTTTCTCACGAAGAGGGAAAAAGAAAGCTTATAAAAAGAAAATAATAACTTGTTTTTCTTTTTTTATTGAAATAAGACTTTAAGAAGTAAACTATAAACTCAAGTACCATTGAAGTTTGAATTCTATAGATCCGCATCTTTGCCAACAAGCTATTATATCACTTAGGGCAAGGAGGTTGGGCAGATGTTGTCATTAGCTGAATCTTTCTGGACCACACTCTCTGAGTGACTCTGACATTAACTACTGAGTGAAGAGTGAACAGGATTTAATATAAAAGGAAAAACACAACAATAAAAAATATATTCCTAATAGATTTAGAAATAGTCATCATGAACCTGTTGTTAGAAAAATAATTTTGTCTTCATTCATATAGAAAAATGTGATTTAATTTGGATGTTCCTTAAAATCCTTTAAAATTTTTTTTCAAATAGAACAGGGCCTATAATGCTTAAAAATGCACATATCTTTTAGATTAGTAAGAAACAAGATGGTGTTTTAAGGGGTAGAAATACAGCTTGAACAAAATTTGTAATAAACTTAGCTGTGCTTTAATATTTCACAATCATTTACTCAAAAATTCTGCTTTTAATTTTAGCCACAGCTCTGTCCTTTTACCATAACTACACTAAACACTATGTAATAAGGTGAATTAACTTATTGGAAGAATTTCTCAGAATATGCAAGAAGCAAAAAAAGTTCCTAAGTTTTCATTCATTTAACATTATTTAATCAAGTACATAAACTATAATATGTGTTAAAACAACAAATATACAGGTAACCAGAAAGTGTCATTATTATAAAGTCAGGCACTTAATACTCATATCCTTGATGAATCAATTTTTATAGTTATTGTTAATATTAATGCTCATATCTAATAGAAAAAAATCATCATTATCACCATAATTACTAAAAGTCAAATAAAGATAATCATATTTCACAACTAATGGAAAAACTAAAAAGAAAAGAGCTAAATGCAAGATTTCTTAATTCACCCATTTAATTCATTCTTTACTGGACAGAAATACAGTTACCTTGAAATAGTAAATAATAACATATTTTTATTTTTTATCTTGTTTCTTTTTTAGGAGAGGAGCTTCATCGATGCATGGCAAATAATTCTAGGGACAAACTGATACGGAACAACATTGATATAGCAGAAAGAGGGGCTCTTTATGTTATTCTGGCAAATTTTAATATAGATGGCAGAAAGTAAAAGATTATCATCCTACTTTTTAACAAAAATTTACTATGTAGAAGCAAACTTTGAGACCCTTAGGAAACACACACACACACACACACACACACACACGTGTATATATATATATATATATATATATATATACACACACATACATACATACATTGAACACTACTGCCTAGTTTAGTGAACTGTAATTTATCAGAGGCCATTCCTTTCTTGTAAAAAAAAAAAAGTCAGGCAATACTCTGGCAAATGCCAAACCACTTCTACCACCACTAATAAATAAGAGCTTCAATCACAAACTTAGCAGTATTTTTAAAGAACTTGCTCACCTTTTAAATAGCAAAAACAGGTGCTGTGAACTTTAGGCAGACTATAAAACATAACATTGATGATCATTTTTCTGCCCATCTATACCACTTCACCCTTACCAGTACAAACACTGATAAGAAAAAATTATTTCATATTTTATATCAAATATACATACATACATACATACATACATACATACATACATATTACTTTAAGCTCATCTTTAACGGAATGCCTGCTTAACTTATCCTACTAGACTACAAAAGCACTCAGAAGATGAGATTTCAGGCATCATTCATGAAAGAGTTAAGCACTTCCTCATCAGAAGACAGCCACACTCTGCTCTGAAGTGACTAATTGCCTCTTTAACCTCTGTACTCTGGGAGTTGGCCTGTGCTTCAATACCAGTTTTGTGATACAGCCAAAGATTGATGTTCAACACAGCCCTCCCATGACCTGCGTCGCCAAGGAGGCAGCTCAGACAAGATGCTGACAAGTTTCCCTCTCATTTGGGAAGGCACACAATCTCTTTTTTGGACAAGCCGAAGTCTCAAAAGATTATAGAACACAGGAGGTAAATACAATTTTGTAAGTTAAAGGAACACTTTTTCTCTTTAGCAAATGATGGTTCTCAACATCCCAATGTATTATTTAAAATTGTTGAAGAAAATGGTTTTGGTGATACGAAAAAAAGGATTTAGTTGTTTTAACATCCAGAGAGCATTAGTTTGATGTCTCTGAAAGCTTGTAATTAAATAGTTATAATCAAATACAAGAGAAACCAGGTCAGCATCTCCATTCCTAATGTTTCCCAAATGCTTTAAGCACTTATACTCTGGAAATCTGCATGTCTTCACTAATTTTTAAGTCTTGTAACCTTCTGGCCTGATCAAAAACTAATAAAAAGAATTTTATAGGTAATTTTAAGCAGAGATAACGTAAATTAATCCTGCTAATTGGAAGAACAAAACAGTGAAGGCATCTTATCGATTTCTTTTTTTTTAAAGGAGGAAATAAGGATGAAGTTCTAGATTAAGAAATGTGTAGGCTGTAAGAACAAAGTAACCCACATAATCTCTTCAGAAAGAGGAAAAGAACTACACACGCTCGAAGAAGGCAGGGTTACTATATAAACTTGACCTTATTGATGGTTGGATAGCTTGAACTCTGAACCGTTCGAGGTTTAATGATCATTAATGCTGAATGCGTAAAGGCTGCTTTCAAAGCTCTGGGACTGCCACTGTTTTACTCCCACTTCCCCCCCATATCAATACATAGTAATGCTCATGTCAGGGACGAATCATCTTTGCTCTTAACATTTATAGCAAAGAAAGGCAGGAGGTCAAGTTCAGTTGCCTCGGTACATCATGTGTATGCAGAGAGAAAACTTAAAGGCAATAGTATTTACACATTTTAAGTTAATTCATTCATATATTTCTACAAATGAAAACATGGGGAATCAATCAAGAATCCTCTCATGACCATTAAGCAATTTATCTTTTGTAAGTCCTAAAAAAAGATGACTTCTGATTTCAGTTAATTTCTGCTCTTCTAAAGGGTAGAGAAACAAAGTCCTCCAGATTTTCTTAATATCCAAGCAAGTACAAATTTGTAAGAGTCAGAAATTCCAGGGAAAGCCTCTTGAATCTTAGCTTCTTTTGCTGTCAGGGTAATTCAAGGATTTCTCACATTAGGAAGCCCATTAGGCTGTAAAATATACTCCTAGATGTTTCTTTTTTAAAAACTAAAAATTTATTTTATCTAACAATGAAAACACTTGATCACAAACCACAACATATAATCAATGGAGTAATTAGTACATACTGAGCAGGTGTGTGTGCATGTTTACAAACATAATATTTAAATACACTTTTCCTTGCCAGTAGTCATAAAATCAACAAATACATAATTGCTGTAGATAAAGAAATTTAGCTTACCACCTGAAATACTATAATAACTAAAACTCAGGTTGCTCTGCAGGATCTAGTCCTCAGTCTACTCCTATGTAGGGAAAACACATCTCTTTGATGGTAGGCAAAGCGGAGGAAAGCTACTGAAAGCAGTGCGTGGTGCTGATAGAAACCACAGCAGGGAAACGCGACCTGTTCTCTCCTTGCAGAAAGTTGTAAAAGCAAAACAGCAAGGAAAGATGGAGAGGACGTCACATTGCACTATGTGTTTTAGACAACACAGAACTCAGCTTTATCTTAAAGGATAATTCAAGAAGACAAGTAGATTTCTCTGGCATATTTTTTAATGCTCTGCTACTGATTATGATAGTGCTGTGTCTCCATAATCAATAACCATATAGCAAAATGGGATAGCACTATTGAGCAGTAACATATTTCACATTAAAAAAATCCTGCTCCAGAGTACCTAGCCAGATGTGGAAGAAATCATGTCATTCTGAGCAAGTCTGAGGTCTTGAGAGGACTAATTTATTACTTTGTAGTCATTAATGGAATAAATGAGACCACTGTCAGCTGTCCAGAAGGGATGGATTTGAGGTAAATGCGCTTGGCGTCAGGTGGCCAGCTTTATGCTTCTGTGGATTTAGAAAATACCATGCACTCTATCCTGGTAACAATAGAGTTTGACAGAAAAACACAGAGCATAATTTTATGGTGATCTTGGTTCTGGATAATAGAAACAAGTCACTGACATCAAAATTCTCTGTCTCTCTCTGTCTCTGTCTCTGTCTCTCTGTGTGTGTGTGTGTGTGTGTGTGTGTGTGTGTGTGTGTGATGATTTTGAGAAACTGAGGATGTGATTCAATTTTTCTTAGCCTCTTCTGTAAAATGAAAATCATCTACCTAGAATGACTTCATGAAAGTTACACTTCATAATGTTTAGGAAGGTGCTTTTATTCATTCAACAAGTGTTCACTAACATCTAGTGGGCCGTTAACTACATGGATTCAAAGATAGATAATACGTCTGCTTCCAAAGAGAATTAATAATCTTGTCTGATTTAACACCCTCCATTCAAATAAGGCAGGATAATTAGAATATAGAGGGAATTTATCAGAAAACTGAACATTGGAGCTGTAACATTTAAAACACACTAGAAAAAAAAGTATGATCTCCTAAGTTTAAGCTTATGTTAAACCAAGTTAATTTTCTCCTGGGGGGGGGGGGAGGTAAAGTACATAGGGTAGCACCTCACACACAGTACACAGTTAACGCTGAACATTATTCTTTAGCTCTTAACACAGCAAATGTCACATAAAAAAAATGCCTGTAGTCAGCTGATAATAGTCCCCAAGATATCAAGTAAAAACCCATGGAACCTGTAAGTGTTACCTTATAGTAAAAAAGTATCTTTTCAGTTGTGATTTTTAGATGAGGAGATCTTATTCTGAATTTTGTGGGTAGGTCCTATGCACAATCACAAGCATTCTTAGAGAGGGGCATGAAGATATGACCTGAACAGAGAGCACAGGGCACCATTACCAGGGAGGCAGATGCACAGGTGATGGGGCCACATGATAAGACAGGCCGACAGGGGCCAGGGCAGGACTGGAAGTCCTCTTCAGGAGTCTTCAGAGATGAGCAGATAGCTTGACTTCAGCCCAAAGGAATTCATCTTTGGATTTCTACTCCCTGTAGCTAGAATTTTTTGTTTTTATCTTTGCTGTTTTTAAGCTGAAAAGTGCTGGTAATTTGTTATAGGAGCTGCCAAGAATGACTACAATACAGCGACTCTAATATTTTATTAATTGCTGCATTACACGTGCAGTATGAATAAACTGGATTTATAAAGTTATTATATTAAGCTTATTGAAACTAAAATGATGAAACTGGGTAGGACAAAAATTTTAAGTTGTAACAAAGACATCAAAGGAAAACCCCACATTTTAAGTCTGAATTAGACAAAATTCCCTAAAGTAACATCATAAGGAAAATAGTAAACTTCAAGCCACATACCTAATATAAAAATTAGGTCAAAGAGAATCAAAGTTTCTAAGCCTTTTAGATTAAAGATCCAATTTATTCCAATATTTTATAAAAAACATCAAGCAAAAAGTTGAAAAAACAATGCAGTGAAGACACATTATGCAACACATAGATCAGGTGTGTGCAGTGTGTGGCTTGTGTTTTGCATGCAGCCTGTGGACAGATCACAGGCTGTTAACAGTATTGGGGGACTTTTAGTGATATTCTTTATGACTTGATTGTGCAGCCCTAGAGCGTAGGCAGGGTTGGCAGCAACGTGGTGCAGCACGGGGGGAGGGATGGGGGATGCAGTACAGTGCTAGCTGTGCCTACTGCTCCTGGCACAGACAGTGCAATCAAAACCATTGTGCCAGACGTGCTCTTGTGGGAGACATGGTGACCTATCACAGTACATCCGAGTTGGTTCCAAGTGGTTACTTTTCATATAGTGGATATAAATATTTATCTATAGACGTTTATCTTCATTTCTCTTGGATCAAAGACCAACTGCTTGGACACATGATAGTTGCACGTTTACCTTTTAAAGAAACTGCCCAGAATGGTTTTTCATTTAGTTTTTTACCTAGCAACATATGAGTGAATGAGTTTCTTCACAGCATTTCATTTTTTGACAGTTTTTCTTGTTGTTATTGTGTTTGTCTGTTTTCAGCTTTATTGATATAAGTGTGTAGTCAAATTTCACTTGTGGTTTTAATTTGTATTTCACTCATGGTTAACAATATTGAACATCTTTTCAAGGGTCGCATTTTTTTTGTGAGTGAAATTTCTCTTTATGTCACTGACCCCTTTCTACTGGACTGTTTTTACTGTTACACATTTAGAATGTTTTATATAATCTAGATAAAATGTTACACATTTAGAATGTTTTATATAATCTAGATAAATAACAGTCCTTTATTGGATACATGGTTTGCGAATATTTTACCATGCTCTGTGGTTAAGGTTTTCACTGTTTTAAATCTCACACATAGCAAAAGTTTTAATTTTGATGAAGAAAAATTTATCAAATTTTCTTCATTGGATCATGCTTTTTGTGTCAAGTCTAGGAATTATATGCCTAACCTTAAATCCTAAAGGTCTTCTTGATTATTACTTCTTTCCCCCCGAGGGTTTTATGATTTTATATTTTATTTAGGCATCTGTGATTCAGTTTTAACTAAGTTTTCTATAAGGGGATGGCGTTTTCCTTATGATGGTCAGTGTTTTTAGCACTACATAGTGTAAGGTCTCCTTTTCCCTGTTGAATTGCTTTTGCAACTTTAAATAAGTTTGAGCATCTTTGTCAAAAATATCAGTGGGGTAAATCTATTTCTGGGTTCCTTGTCCGGCCCACTACTGTGTGTGGGTACTGCTCCACCTATGCCATGGGTTCTTGTTGGATTTGACTAAATGAGCCTTCAGAATGAAAGAGTGATCCCTGCCAATTTATTATTTTTCAAAAATTATTTTGTTTGTTCTTGCCCACTTGGCTTTCCCCTTAGAATATCAGCTATACCCTAAGAAGATTTATCTTGTATTTTTACACTGGTATACACACACACACACACACACACACACACACACACACACACACACACAAATTGTGTTAAATTTATGTCAATATAAGGAAAATTATCATCTTCCCCATTTTGACTTCAAGTCCATCCACATGGCATACCTTTGTATTTATTTAGATCTTGAATTTCAAATGTTTATGTGGCTTCTGGTATATGATCCCTAAACATGTTTTACTAGCTTCGCTTCAATATTTCTTTCTCATTCTTTTGATTAAATGTGAACAATATTCTATTTTTAATAGTGATTTCATATGATCATGGTTATTACATAGAAAAACAATAGATTTTTATATGCTTCTATTTTGAAATCTTGATTATTATTTCTAACAATATTTTTAGAACTATCCTGGGCTATTCTATCTAGGTTATAAGGAAATCTGCCAATAGCAGCAATTTTAGCTCTTCCCTTCCAGTCTCAGGGCATTTTGGTTTGTGTCCACCATTGTTTCTTGACTTCCAGTTTCTACAGCTACAAGACTGAGATATAGGAGCCAAAAAGAAACCAAAGGAACTACCACAGTGTTGCTCGTCAGGTGTCACCACTTCGAGCTAGCTTTCTCTCTGCCATTCAGTCTTCTTACACGTTTTGTATATAATGTCCAGGGCAATTCGGCTGTACTAGGTAGAAAAGAATAGGGAAAAGTATGCATATTCCATCTTCCTGGGGAGTGTCATTAAGACATTATAACTCTCAATGACAAGAATGTATGATGTTATTTAAATTTTGAGATGTTTAAATATTGTCATATTTAATTACAAGAAAATAGAGTCTTTAATTCAGTATTATTTCCCTTGCTTCTTAAATAGTGAAATTATTTCATTATTGAGAATCTATATATTATTGCGCTATTATGGCTCCAAAACAATTTTCAAAAGTCAGACTGATAGTGACAGGTTTTTTTTGGGGGGGTGGGGGGTGAGGTGGCACTAAGGACTGAACTCAGGGCCTTCACCCTGAATCATACATCCTTATCTCCTTTTTATGGTATTTGAAACAGAGTATCACTGAGTGTCTAAGCTGTCTAGGGTAGGCTTAAACTTACTTATAAACTTGATATCCTCCTGCCTCAGCCTCTCAGAGTGCTGGGACTACATACCTGCGCCACTGTGCTGCAGGAACAGATTTTTAAAAGACATAGCATTAAAAAAAACTCTAAAAATAAATGTTGTTTCTCATATATGTAAAAATAAGTCACATGAATGAACTTCAATAAAAATTAATTTTTAAAATTGGGAACTGGGGCTGGGGATGTGGCTCAGTGTACAGCACTTACCTCTCATGCACAAGGCTCTGGGTTCAATCCCCATAACAAGAAGAAAAGAAAGAAGCAAGCAAGGAAAGAAGGAAGGAAACAAGGAAGGAAGAAGAGATACAATCAGAAATTTTCCTTTTATCATTCTTTTTGTGGAGCGAGAAACCTTTTTAAGTTTTCTTCCTTATAACAATATTTTAGAATTTATGTATTCTCTAACTTCTCTTGAAAAAAATTAGCATATTATAATTTCTTCTTAGAATTTAGTTTCATTCTAACTTCATATTTAACATAGTTTGAAAGTAACAAGTTATCATGATAAAGTTCCTGACAGTCAAGGCATTGGGAGAACAAGGTTTATATGAAATCATACATCTCACTCCTGGTTTTGATGAGTACATGCAAATTGACCAGAGGTAGCTTTCTAATATTATAATACATCTATCTCAAGATTTTCAACATGACTGATAATTGAACATAAATTTATCTAATCTGTTAAAAAATTCCTATGAGAATAGCAGTAGAGCTCAGCATTGGATCTCCTGCACAGCATGTGCAAGGCCCTGAGACTAACTACTAGAACAGGAAAAAAATTTCATTAAGTCTCATATACCTTGAACACACACATTTCCTGTGAGCAAGAATAAAGGCCACAGTCAGTGAAGCATGCACAGGTATCTGTCATGGTCCCTAAGTTGCTTTGTGTGTGTGTGCTGACTCTTTTTCTGGCAACTGCCATGGCAGGGAGGCTGGAGCCTCAAGACAGAGACCTGCCTTTTGAGCACTGCAGAGTTCCAAACTGGAGGTATCTGCATCGGGAACAAGTCCAATGTACTACAAAGCCTCATGCTTCTTTCTTCAGGTAGTGGGAAATGATTTTCCATAATCAGTTTTGCTATATGTGCTCACTTCCTTTCTGAGATTGATTATAAAGAAATTAGCAAACCTTAATATGATCCTAGATATGATTAGTGTACATGCTGGCTTTATTACCCCCAGTTAACTGGTAATGACTCTTAAAAGCACACAAAGGAGACAGCTCTAATGTTTGAGCACAGGAGAAATGATGACCATCCCTGAGATATAAAAAGTCATGGTGTTGAGCCAATTCAGAAAAAAATTACGGTCAGCCAAGAAATGGAACATAATGCACAAACTGATCCATTCCTTAATGACCTCCTAGAAAGCCATCGAAGGAACCCTCTCCACTATTATCAAAAGCATAAAAATAGGCCTCTGACTCTGAATTTAATTTCTTTTGAAATATCACCAATTTAAGTACATGTTGGGTGAGACAATAATTTGTTTGAAAAGGAATGTTTCTTTTTCAATTTTAAGATTTTTTTTTCTGTTTACACATTTAACTCCTACAGGAGATTATAAAAAAAACCTAAGTCTATTCATGTGGGAAAGTCAACTATGACTAGCCAGCTACAACAGAGACCAAGACACGAGGACTTTAGGAATACAGCCTCGTAACCCAGTGGTCTCTCTCTAACGTCCAGTAAAGAAACAGACACTTATTTCACAGAAGCATACCTGCTACTCAAAATAATTTTTCAAATTCTATCAATAATTAGTCTACTCAAAGACAAATATACAAATAAGAAACTTAGGCAAAAAATTTCATATAATGTATGATACATACAATGTCTCAGAATAAAGAATTTATTTTAACAGTTTAATGTCTTTGCACTGAAATATTAATATTTCACATGGTTTTAAAATACATTCAATAAAATCTCAATATTAAAATATAGTATTCTTCGCATTATTAATAGACTTAGCAATAATGATATTCCTTAAATGCAACTTAGGAAAGAAACTGTATGACTTGTACATAGAATTTACAAAAAGTTATTTTCCCAGAGTTCCAAAATGTAGTCTTTAAGCCTTTCAAAAACACATTTTCCATATCTTTCCTATTTAAGGGACACAAAGACCTATAAATTTTTAACTCAATCTCCTCAAGCTCTATAAATTCTGTTTTTGGAGTCTTTCTGATGCATGAATTTGATCTATATCCAATCACCTAAAAATTAAATGCAAAATCTTCAAAAACTCCAAATTTTTTACAGTTGTACAGTTGGAGATGAAAGAGCTTGTATACAAGCATTTAAGAGTATATAAACCTTACCACATGGGATGGAAAACAAGAAGCTCAGTGCTTTTCCTTAAATCTGTCCTAAGGGATTTTGTTAAAGTAGTATGAGGTTTCAGCAATCCCATTATAACAAATACATCACTGGAAACAAAAATGTTCTCCAGGAAGACAGCTAGTAAGAGTAAGTATGATTAATTAGTACTTTGTTCAGATCTCAAAATTAATTAATTATACACTGTCTATCTTAGTTTATCATAAAAACCTTCTGTGAGGTGGCTTTACTTTCTTTTAATAAATAAAAAAAACTAAATCAAACAGAGGGGAAGCCCTGGGACCACAATATTGTATGTTGTGCTAGTCAGCAATGAGTTAGCAATGGCATAAGGGAAGGCTACTCCACTCCAAGTCCTGGAAACACCTGCCACACAATGAAAAGCCAATGCTAGTGAGCACTCAAAAGCTGGTAATTCAGTAAGAATTTACTTATATAAATCTACAAAATATTTTTCCAAACATAGCAGCAGAAGTTCAATCTGTTAATGTCTGATTTGTTATATCCAGACTGTAGCAGATTTTGGCATGATACAAAGTTCATGCTCTCTTCTTAGGAGAAAACACTGAAAGGAAGAAATAACCCAAAAGCTAAGCTATCCTTACAACTCGTCTACATAGATGTTTTCTTCTATGGGATAGGGAAAACAGGAATAGGTCTGAAACATCAGGCAAATTTAAGCTACGTATATAATGCTTTATTCTGGTATTTCTATACTTAACACTGAATTAACATTGAATTCAGAGTCCAAGCCCTGCAGGCTCTTCTGCAGAAGTTGCTCCTTGAGGCTAAAACAAGATGGTAGAAATGCAAATTTAAGTAAGAGGGACTTTCAGTATGTCTGCTGACTTGTTTAACTGATTATGTTGTGGGTAGATTGAGAATAGCCAAAAACACTGCCTCAAGGAGTGGAGGGAATTAAAAACAAACAAAACAATACAAGAACACCCAGGATTTCATTCAAGTGACTTAAAAAACATTATATTTTTGAACGTTCAGATCCCTGGCTCACAGGGCATATATAAGCATGGCAAAGTCTCTGAACAATGTCACATAACAAAAGCTTGGCTCACTTGATTTGACTAAGTGTTTCCCAAATGTATGGCCTATTAGCACTCCATGGGAACAACTTCAGGGGCTTCAGACTTGACTCTGAAAATAATGTGAGTATGGAACAACCTGTGCTTTTCCTACATGATGATTAGCACGTAGTGGAATCTTTAGTGTGTTATTCTCATGACATTGGCCTGTGCCAGGTATATTCTTTAAAAGCACAGACTGGAAACAGTCACTGGTGAGGTAAGATTAAATGGCATAACCTCCACGCATTAAGACTGAAAAAGACCTTCTAGGTTTTATTATTTACATTTACAACAGGAATAGCTAGAACCTACTAAAATTGAGAACTTGCTCGAAGATTACAGGACCTAGGGAAGCGGGTTAGCCAGTGAGCAATATCTTCTCCTCACCAGTCTGGACCACCTGCCTCAGCAGACCACATCCTTCACAACCAGAATTGTCTGCTGGTCTGGGCCACGACCACCAAGAGGCAGGCTAAGGGAGAATGCCTGCAAGCACCAGAAAGCATTGCCTCTGGACACTGTAGCCCTGCCCTCTGCTTTGCTGTTTTTGTTCTCCAAAGAGAATTGTCCAAAACACCACGGTCAGGCAGCAACTGTGAGCATCAAATGTTTGTAATGGAAATACCAGGCAAGGGTCTGACATTCTGAAATGTTTATGTTTCTAGCCTAATACACCCACAGTTTTCCAAAACTAATGCATCAACAGGCATTTAAAACACTCAGAATTATTTCTAAATTTAACAAGGATAACATGGGGAAATGTGCTTTTTAAAAGGAACTATGTGCATGTGTATCATGGAAATCAGTAGAAAATACAAAGTTTCCATACATTTATGGAAATTACACACACACACACACACACACACACACACACACACACACACACACACACACAGACAGACACACACACACCATACTACATGTTGTCTAAATGTCTCTATATGCACATAAGCATATAGATGGATACATCACAGGCACAGTATTTATTTGTATTAGTGAATTCTACTTCATGCCATTTTTCAGTTAAATGAGAATACCAATTTTTCTTAGAGTGGACATAACAACTGTATTACTTAAACAATTAATGTAGTTTGGATTATACAAGATAAAGCGGCAGAGTAAGAGCACAGCGAAACCCCTCTGCTACTCAATCTATTCTTTGACAGCCTTTGTTCTAAGCCAGACATTTTTAGCCAGAACATTTTTGTTCTAAGCCAGACATTTTATGGGACGCAGTGTTTTTTGACATATTTTTTCACCAATCCAAAGTGTCACTACCAGTGAGTTCAGTAACTCCATACCTACTCCTACTGTAACAGCCAGCAATCTCTTACAGTTTAGTTATACTGCTGAAAATCCTTTCCAGAAAGCTCTGTAAAGTGCACTCAGATACAATTTCTATCTTCTACAACCTCTATCTTCTACATTTCCATCCCTCAAAACTACTTGCCAGTCTTTCTCAAGTACTATTTTCTTTGGTGTTCTTTTCTCTCCTTCCATCTCCCCAACACGTACAACCATGGACCTTTCTCAATGTAAGTCAGATTTTCCAGAATCCTTTCTTCATCCCCTTATATATACATGTTAAATGAATCCGCACACCACTACTAAAGGTAAGAAGAGGGAAAAGACCTTCAGAATCCCCCTTTCTTTGACTTCCTGCATCCTCAAGCCCTCAAATCTTCCACAACAGTGTAAATCAGGCTGAAAAACACTCGCCTCCATTCATGCACTTTCAGAATAAGATCTTTGAATTTTATTTTTTCTTTTAATTGCTAATCACCTATATCTCTAATTTATGCTTTTACAATTAATCAACCACTTTTGATCTATTACCGATGCGATGATCTAAGCCGTTGGCAGAAAATTTAAAAAGCAGAGGATAAGACTCACTCCTGGAGGAAGCGTCCTTGCCTTCGTACTTGAGTTGAACTACATCCCTAGTTCTTTTTCTTTTGTTAAAATTTTTTATTTTGTGAGAGGGTTACAGTAATTTGCTCAGTTCCCGAGGCTGGGCTCAACCTGTGGTTCTTTGGGCTCAGCATCCCCAAGTTGTGGGATTGAAGGTGTGAGTGTCACATCTAACTGACACAAATCTCTCAAAAGTATCTCTTTTTTAAGTTCCCAGTTGAGTTATTTTTGAATTTTGGCACCTTAAGACATGACAGCCAGGTTCGTAAGATTACATCAGAGCTTATTTTTATCATGTCACCACTCAACTTACAGGACAATAATGAGATGTGAATACCATTTTTTTTTTTCCTCTACAATTTTGTTTCTCTTTAAGCAGAACACATCAACCCCTTTCCAGGCCAAGGAATCCTGAGTATTATCAAAGATACATATTTAATTTAATAAGTGACTTTTGTTGGTGCAGGTGTGTACTTCCACAGTCACCAGTGCTGTCTAGGCTTCATTTTTTTTTCCTACCTATTAAAAAAAAAGCCAGGGGAAATGCTACTTATGCATAAGCCACTTTGAGCTCCTCAGATGAAAGCCTGCATATGTAAGTGTGATGTGTATTTATTGCCTCTTCTCTGATGAAAAGTGGCAGCCTTCTGCCTGAAATGGGATTAGAAATTCTGACTATAACAGAGGAGAGAGAAGCACAAATGAGTAACAAGCAGTCAGAATAAATAAAACTGCAAAGATGGAGAGCCCTCTTCTTACAAAAGGAGCGTCAGTTGTGAAACTTGTGGTGCAATTTGGTATGCATGGCACTTTCTGAAGAATTGGGCTCCAGTGCATGTATAATGAGCTACAAGCAGAAGGTACATTCAGTAGAACATGAATAAAAAATGACCTTTTCATTTGCTCTTCCGTAGCTTGGCATTCCTATATTATTAAAATATAATGTATTAAAGATTAAGTAAGCATATTAGCATACAGACACCATGCTCCTGTGGTCAGGGATCTGAGGACTACCTAAATGGAAGCTGGAAATCCATCATATAAAATTCTGATTTTTAATAGTATAATTATCAGTGTAAAAAAAACCCCACACACTCTTCTAGCAACAATTAAAGTCAATTATTCTATTAGTGATGGAAAAGAAAGCAATAAGCAGTGACTCCCTAAAGGGAACCACAAATAATCATCACAAAGTACTCAGCTGTTGGGGGTGAACTGAATTCTGTTACAGAAAACAAATTAAACAGATAAACTTCCCGGTCCTGTGAATGTAATTTCAAAAGGAATTGAAATACCGGAGTGATTTTCACATCAATATTTTTTCCAAATCAACCATTTCTTAAATTATTTTTGCAATATTTATTCCCTTTTATGGCTTGGTTTTCCTTTATGTCTTTTTTTTTAGGATATGCAGTAAATAAATATACACAGAACTCTAAAATAATGCTCCAAAAAGTAACTGTAAGTATGTAAACAACATAAAACTATCAAATTTCAAAGTATAGGGCCGTCCTTTATCTCTTTATTATGGAGAAAATACAGGATCACAAAATAGAATTCTGAGTTCAGAAAGAGAAAAACTTAAAAAAAAATAATGCCATGAGTCTAGTGAGTCACTGGTCACTTTGCATTTTCTTTTGTTTTTGTTGCTCATTCTGTATGTCATACACTCTTATGCGAGAGATACAACGTCATAGCACGCGTGCTCCTTTAATCTTTCTCAATGGAGAACTGACAATTCAAAGACAAAGTGCTGTTGAATCCAGAACTTCATCATTTGTCCTAAACACTGTTTCTCAAGAGTTGCAGAAATGAGAGCAGTATTTCTAGAGGGAATATCACAGTGCCTGAGTAAGTTCAGGGAAGGACCAGATTTTCTCTTGATCAAATATCCAAGAATTAGTCTATTAGCTCAGCCACAGAAGGTGAAATTAAGTGAAAACTAAAGACTACCTAGTAATTTGGCCTTCAAAGACTTGACTACTAGTCTCTCTCTGCATCAGTTCTTCTTGCCTCTAGCCCTTCAGCCCAGGATCTTTAACACACAGGGAACCTAAAACTCAGCCTCTCAACTGCTATTACTAATCTGTCAGATGCACAAGGGAAGGATCTGTGTGTGATCTGAAATCTGTACATCGAAGAGAAGGAAATTTCATCATGTATGCATTAATTTAAATGAATAAAAATATTGTTTGTAATAAAACAATACTAGGCAAGATGGAACTCATACAAAAAGATATGGGGGAAATGCAACCTTCCCTTTAAAAACATAAATACAAAGCAGACATTCACAATAAGTACGCCTTTGTCGTTTTTGCTGTTATTCTTTAGATGAAAAACAATATTGACTTTTAAAAGACAGTTTGCTATGAATAAATTTTATCATTTAGTGATGCATTATTTCTCAATTTCTCTTTCATATTATCTTGTACAGACAAATGGCAACAACAAAGACACATTAAAATGACACTAAAAACAGCTTTTTATAGTTTTAATTATTTTTTCCTCCTTGGTAATAAAAATGATGAGGTATGTTTGCATGTGTTATCTACTGAGAAGCAATAATACCATTTAAATATTCATAATTGTGGAGATAAGTTGCACTTGATATTTTGGAAATGAAATAAATTGCTTCTGGCCTCTTAATATTATTGCCCCCTTTATTAATATGCATTGCCAACATACCTATATTTATGCCAATCATCACTTATTGTATATTCTATTCTCAAGTGTTCTGCATAATTTTCTGTTAAGCATCCATAACGTTTTACTTTCTGGGACTTCTCTACTTTGGATTTTAGTCTGCAAAACAGAGACTGAAGAAATGAAGCTAAAATCTAGTCGACTCCAGTTGGGTGATGGACAACACATGCACCCAGCTTGCCTGCAGTCACGCAGAACAGGTGCCACGGGAGGGTGCTGGACAGCCACGGGCAGAGCACCCAAGGGCAGCACTTCACCTGGGTCAAAAGAGTCTAACCTGATCCCCAACTGTGTACTCCCAAAATGATTATTCTTACAGAAAAACAGAGAAAATTAAATGAAAATAAACTCTTCTGTGCTGCTCATTTATTAGTTTTTTAGAAGAGACATAACTGTAATGCAGATTGCTGGCTCTGTCAGATTAGTAGCATATTCAGAAATTTATAGAAGAGAGGCTGATGGGTGGTGTTGAGCCTAAAAAAACTTTATGATTTTATTTCATAGTTCATAAGCAAAATAATTTAGAGTGTTTTTCAATGCCTTCCTTCTTCCAAAAGTTCTCAACTGGGTTGTGTTCATTAGGTTTAACTGTTTAGGCATTTTATTTTTAAATAAACACTATATTAAAACAGTAAGTTAGTGAAAATAAAATCTACCTTTTTCACCTTGCCTTCCCCAAAATCTTTCTTTCTTTAGAGGTTACCCTATAATTATGTTTCTTAAACAGCCATCTAGATGTAAACTGTGAACTTACAAATTCAATATCCAATGTGTCCACAGCATGCATATATGTATATACATCCATCCATACAACCTGGGTCTCTAAAGTAATAATGTAGCATTCTTGCTATTTCTATATTTTACTTGTTAACCTCCCAATAACAGATAATTTTTATCTAATTTTTGGGGAGTACGGAGGGTATAAATTAGTGGTATAGAGCATGCTTACTTAGTTTCTCTGAATCCCTGGATTCGATCCTCAGCTCCAAATATGGGAAGGAACATTTTATAGAACATACGAATAACAGATACCATAAATGTCCTTACGTATTATTTCACACATGTGGGAGTGAATGTTAGATAAACACCTAATAGGGTGTTTCTTTTCTGATGTGTGTGTGCATGGGTATTTGTGTGCATGTGCATACATGTATGTGGGAAAGGTACATCCATTTTTGATTTGGAATGATAATGGCAAATTGTTCTTCATATTTTACCAGGTTACATATTCAGATTTATAAAACACCATTAAAATGAACATTTTGTATATTGAAACTGTAGAATGATTGATTAACTATGGACTTTTATGGAAAAAGGAAGACAATGGGAAAACTAATATATTCTACTTCTAGTTACTCTTCTATTTTGAAGGTTAACAGCTCAAAGTGTATGACTAATTACAGATCCCTAGAAAATATAATGATCAATCACATGATATACTGCCAAAGAGATCAGAAAACAAACAAAGGGGGTCTGATTTTGGAAGGGTCCCTTTCGCCACGTATGGTCCATGCACAGCTTCAGTCTCAGTAACTCTGCTGAGACAGGAGGATTCCTCGACCCCAGAAGTTCGAATCCAACCTGGGCAACATGTAAGAAAGACCCTTACAATCAAGCAAACAAACCAGACAGCTTTTCTAGTACCTTGAACTTTCTGGGCAATTATCTCTGGCTGCTTAGTTCACAGGCAAAAAGTGATGAGGAAAAACATATATGAGAAGAGTGAAAAACCCCAAACAAACAAACAAACAAAAAACCCAAAGCCAAGACCAACTCAATTAGAAACTCTAAAAATATCCAGTAGGATCTCAGATGGAGGAGGGATGACTGTAAAAGGAATACTAAAAATATAGAGAAAAGAAATGGCTTCAAGGGAGAGGAGACTGTTAAAGTTCAGCTTTTTGATAGATATTTTCATAAACTTCCTTCCTGGCAAGAACTCTCCAAATGTTAAGAAGACTGGAAGAGAAAGTGGACAAATCTAGGCTTGGAAATTTCAGGCTCCTGAAACAAAATGCCATTATTGTTGGCAAGAAACATGATGACACTGGTTACAAGAAAGATTAGGAAATCTAAAAGATACATAAGTATCATTTAACTAATACTGCTTTTTATCCATGTCATTACATTAGAGTAAGAAAAAAATTTTAAAATCTAAGATATAAAAATCATTAACATAAAATTAAATATGTATATTACTTTTGAAATCACTTTGATTTAAAAAGTTTTGGATAGGTTTTTGTTATGTATCACTCCTTTATCATAAGACCTAAAAGTGTTGGTCATTATAATTTTAATACTTAAATAATTTCAATTTATATACAATTCTTGAGAACTATAATGGCAGCTATTTTATTAACTATATCCAAATATTTCTAAATCAAAAACGTTTACAAGATAGTTTCCAGGTATACAAATTCTATCTAGAATTTGAGGACAGTGCTGAAATATTAAAATATTCCTTCTTATGACCCATTTATAAGGCAAGTACAACTTTACTTCATTTTATTACTTTTTTCTTTCACACCAATTTCTATATTTTATAAAGCTATAACTTGTTTTTATAATTGCAATGTTTACTTAAAGCAGGATATACACATTTTCCATTTTGACTATTTTCCCAAAAACAACAGATACACCTTTAGAATATAAATTATAATTGGTACAAAAATAAATGTAACAAATATATGAAATTAAGTGAAACATCTGGATCTTAAAAATAAGCACTGAGCAGTTGGATATAAGGGTTGAATAACAGTATAAAATAAAATAGATTCTTTAAATAAAAGTATTCATTTTCTGAAAAATGAATTATTTTTTTCTCATATTTATAATAAAGGGATGTCATAGTATCATACAACCCTGAATTTACATTGTGTTTTAAATAAATAGCTTAAAAGACATACTTTGGGTTGTATTTTATATCTGTTGAATGATCATTCTAAAAGAAATTTGATGGATGGCATTAATAATTTATAACAGAAGAAAACTCATTATATAACGACACTTTTTTCATGCACTAACAATATGCAGTATTACTTGAATCAAGTGAAACAGCCTTCCTATCTACCTCATATTATTTTATTGTTATATATGTACTTCTTTTATCTTCCCTCTGGGAACAATAACTTTTTATTCCTTTTAGAAAGCACAGAACCTCATAAATAGTAAGAGTTCAATAAACATTAAATGAATAAACAAAAGGAAAAACACGCCTAAAGTAAGTGGTAATATGAGAAATATTATCCCTGTAAGAATTCAAAAACAAAAACTTCAAGGAATAGTGATATTTTTGGAATGTGACTTGACAGTACTGGTAGGGCCTCTAGATTAAGTGGGCCTTATCTACAGTGTAGGAAAAGGCCCCGGATTTATTCACATGGCCCAATATATTCATATATGATTATAAAATATTTCAAAGATAAAGATTTTTTGCACATTTACATCTTAACTTTGAATTTATAGTTTTGCATTTCTTACGGGGTTGAAGGCAAGTCACAAAAGTCACAGGCCCTATGATCTTCAATCTGCTCTTGTCTTTTCAGTACATTCTGTGTAAATTTTTAAGAGAACTGAAACTGACCCAATGTTTAGGCAGGTTACAAACGCTCAGTTTATATTCAAAAATACCTGTCTGTTGTAAAATAAAGCTGCAGTGAATTTTAGGTTATAGACTAAGCATATTATTGTAAGTATAGTTTATAATCTAACAAATCATGTGGTGAGATCTCAAGTTGCAGTTTTCTTTTCTGGTAATCATGTTCAAGCATTTACTGGCAGCTAACAGCTGCTCAACTACAATTTTTTTTAATTTCATGAGTTGACATTTCACATTTACTCCTATTTTCAGATAGCTTAAGGTAGTTGTAAAAAACAGAGCATTGATATCATTGTAATATTCCTTACATTTGTATTCATGTAAAAATGGCACAAAATTGTTTATTTTTGTCTGTATGATCTAACACATTGCTTTAAAAAGTGCATTAATGAAAATATGCATATAACATTCACTTTTCAATTAAATATTTTGACATACTCATTCTATTGAAATATCAAAAGTCAATTATCATGAGAACATCATAAAATACTTCCGAGTCAAAGATGTTTTTGTTAAAGCTAGCCAAAAAAGTTTTTTTTTTAACACCAATAAAATATAAATACTTCTAGTTGCTAACAGACTTTTCCAGATAAGTTTTGGTCTAAATGAATCTTTAACGCCTTTACCGAGCAATAGATGCTGGAAATACAACATTTAGATCGGAAATGCTGACATAATTAAAATAAAAAAACAAGAAAAAACCAAACTGGTACAGCAGCAGTGCTAGATAACGAGACAATTAGAATTCTTTTGGAATTGGGATGATGCAAGAAAATATTAAAGAATATAAGAATATCTGATTGCACTTAAAATTGTTAGGTAATTTTGTTAAAATGAGTATCTAAAATTGTATATTACTTCATTACACACACACACACACACACACACACACACACACACACACACACCATTCCCACATCTACTGGAGGACATATTTCGATTCTTTTCCTATGGTATTTATTATGTTGGGGACAATGACAAGAGGAATAAGCAAAATACAGAGAACATGTCTTAATATTTACAACCGAATCACGTTTACTGTAGCTACATCACATGCTTTCCCAATATTGTGACACTGTGTCCACATGACATAAATGACTGTGAGCTTTAAAAGAGGGGGTGGGATGTAGCTAAGTGGTAGAACATTTCATCTTTTATTTTGCAAGTAAAAATACGTGTGACCTGTTTAAGTCAAAGAGAACAGAAAATGAGAGTTAACTGATAAAAAATCATGAGATATATTTTAAATTTGGGGGGGGAAGAAATACTTTTTAAAGGATAACTTTGTGTAATCTCATTTAGTATGTTTTCATGTAGAGGCTTCATACCAACAGTGGGCGTGAACAGAAATTAAGTACTCATACATAAAAGCTATAATGAAAATTGTAAAAAATTAGTTTTTATTATTCATTTTTATTTTATTAAAAAAGAAAGATGAGATAACCTGTAAGTGAGAGTCAAACTTCCTGCTGTTGCAAGGGCACTCCTTCCCCCAAGTTATCTTCCCCTTCCTCTGGTCCCTGGTTGCAGCTGGTAAGGAAAGCTGCCTAAATTCCCTTGGCTTCAAAGGATGTCTTGCCTCACACAGCTGGAGGAAGAAATGAAAGCTAACTACCTCTTACCATTTCTTTCTAATTTCATAACCATCCTTGTAAAGAAGTCTAAAACCAAGTTCTACAGCACTGATAGCAAACTCTTCTCACTTTATATCCTTGACAATGAGTTACAATTACCTTGAAACTAGTCAGGACTGTGGTGGTCAAATGGCAAAACTAATATTCAGAGACAGTCTTACAAAGAGAATTACTCATCTGAGTTAGTAGGTTGAGTCTGCTTCTGTCGCTATGTTAAGATATTTCTTTGGACACATAGCATATATTTTAAATTAATATAAGATGCATTAAAACAGTAGTTTAAGTATTTCTTCATATCACAAATTTGTTCATAGATCTGTTAATGTTGAAAATCTCATTAGACATTAATATGTTCACTTTGTCACTCAATTACATGCAGTAAGGTCCCACAAAGCCATTTTGCAAAAGATTCAATAATTCATTTAATCTTAAGGCTCTGATCAGGTTAATGATGGTTTCCTTGAGGATTAAATTTGTCTTCAAGAAGTATAATAGTCCTTAGAAACCACTGTAGTGTTCAGTGACATTAGCCCTTAAAGATACTTCTGGCACCTCCATTACTGCACGCCTTATATTTCATGTCAGAAAAATGCAAAGACCTCTTCATGGTTGCATGAAGAAATTGCCATAAAGAAAAAAAACCAGAATATTTATGCTGTCTTGAAGTCAACAGCAGAGTTTATTTAATAAGGGAATAACTTATTACTGAAAATGCTTTGAAACCATCTCAAGATGCAACTGCTTATCTTACTGTCATTTCTACTGAATAAATCAAAATAATACTCATTAGTGTAAACTCATTAGTGTAAGTCAAATTGCAACTGCAAGGATCTCAGCACTTCTGAGAACATAGATATACAAATATTCAAGCTAATGTCACTTAATTAAAAATATATGGTTTGCTTTGGACAGTCTTCTCTAACCGTGTCCTTATTATCTGGACTAGTGAGATTAAGATAATTTAGGGCTGAATAGTACTAGAGTGCAACAGAGCATAACGCTTTCTAAAAGCGAGACGCCCAAGCCTAGAATACCCACTACCATGTGACTAACACTGGGAACTGCAGTTTAATCTGCAATGGAATTTTAAGAAAATCCATGTAAGTATAAGTTAATCCTTAAAATATTAAATGAGAGTTTAGTTTTATAATTTTTTTAATATTTAGTAATTTTTCAGATGAAGCAGACAAGGTATTGCCAAAACACTCTTATTTCTTAAACCAACTAACAGTGGTTTTTCATGGGAAAGAGCTGTTACAGCTAACCAGAATCAAAAGCAGCGTAAGAAAAATTTCTCAAAGTTAAGTTATGATACTGTTATGCTACTGATATATAGAAGGTGCTGTCAATATAGGCTGCACTGCTGGAATGAACTCAGCTGTCCCAGTTAAGTTTGCAAAGAGCAATTCCTGGGGGTGCTTTCAAAACTGTCTAATATCCTACTTTGAAAAAAGGAATGTAAGTACTAAGACTTCTATGATCTCTCTGTTTCAAGTTTTCTGGAAGGGCAATGAAGCAAAATCTGTAACAACAATCACCTCATTTAGTAGTCACGAACAGTTGAAAATCAAGAACTCAATTTGTGTCATATGTGTGTGTGTATGCACATACGTACGTTGCAAATAGCTTCAAATTAGAAAACTGATCGCAATGTTCAATGGAGAAGATGACCTCACTGAAATAGTTGCGTTCCTCTTTTTCCATGCCAACTCTGATCTCTCTATATATGTGAAAAAATGGTATTTTATAGCAAAGGTCGGTTAAAAGGTAAAGAGGTTAAAATAAGAAAATTCTTCTTCAGCTATACTATTGTTATTCATACAAAGTTTAGTGGAAAAAACTGGATGAATATTTGAATTGCACCTGGTTTTGAAATCCAGAGTTAAAGTGGGTAGGACTGAAGACAAATTATTTTAAATATTTGTTAACATCTGCTTAGTTTCTGAAAATAAACATTCATAAAGACTAGAGACACAAGTAAACTGAAAGAAAATGTTATTGATAAATGTAATTACTGGAAAACGATGAACAGTTTATCTACAGAGATCCAAATTTAAATTTAAAATTGTTTTGAAAAATACTCCACACAGGAAAACAAAAAAAACAGCTAAAATTAAAAACTATAAAACTAACCTGTTCTACTTGGAAAACTCCTCAGATGAAAATGATAACCCAATGACAAAAGCTTTCCTGGATAAGGAAGTTTTCTTGAAAATCCAACATGTAAATTCCTTGCTATGGAAAGCACTCAGTGCTATATTTATAAATAAAAATAAAAAGCATTTCTACACTTGAAGTAACATGAATATGAATTCTCATAGAGGATTATGTCAAACTCAAGAAACCAAACTCTAGGAGTTCAGTACATTTTGCTAAAAGAAGAAGTAAAAGCAAACTAGACAGGTATATATGGTTACAGTTCTATGGTACTAAAATTCCAAGAATGTTAGCAAATAAGAAAAAATTTTATGACTTCTCTATTTGTTATACAATAAGTCTTTAGATGACCATCATACAAAATCAAGTATTTTAAATCTTCCTATTGGAAAATTATAGGACAATGAAACCCGTATAGTTGCCCGGTCATTCATCCTATATTCAATATGGATTTATGACCCACTACCTGACAACTCTGTGCTAAGGTCCTCTCTTTACAAAAACCTTTAATCATGATGCAGTATAGCAGGGTTCCCAGACACTTGTTTGAGTGCTGTAAAGCCTTAGGGGTAATGTACCTAATGCAGTAGGTCTCTGTTGAACACGGAAGAAGCCCGATTTGAACTACACGCATAAAATGGCAATGGATGGAGCTCCACAAGGAAGGAAAGTGTGTTCAGGAAAACTGAAGCAAGATGCTGAATCCCTGCTTTCTTCCTTCTTTTCACTGGCATTGACAAACTGGCTTCTCTCAGAATCATTTTCTCTATCCTCAACCACAGCCAAGCAAACACTGGAGTTACAGTTTCTTATCCTTCCAATGTAGTCTGAGCTGTGTTTAAACTGACACAAAGTCATCATTAAATAGTCCTCTTGGGATACTATATTAGAGGGCTGATGTCAAACACAATGGGGATCTGGGAAGATGAGGAAATATGAACAGGTTAGTCTTGGGTCAAGAGGAAGTGTACTTCCTAAACAAGCTTCCTTGAAAGCTGGGTGCTTCCCAATTAACCAACAGAAACTTTTACTGAGTCCCTTAACTCTGCTGTTGGAAAACAGTTTGGATAATGATGAGGCAAAGAGATCAAGAAATTCTCTCCACAAGGGTCCTATTTTGAATCTTGGACCCATCCCCAAAATAATAAAGGCTCAAGATAAAAATGTTGACTTCTGATTAAAAATAAAAAATAATGCATTTGATGTTATTTGATGTGGAAAAACCACTGGGTGGAGTTTTAATACTATTATAGATGAAACATTTTTTAGCTATGTTTTAATCCTCCGTATTATACAAAAACTAAAGAAAATCATTAGAGAAAAATAAAATACTCACAAACTAAAAAATCCCATCATTATTAACCTCTGCTTGAAAAAGTTAAATGTGTAATTACAGGCTCACTGGGAAAACAAAACCAATGCGATTATGAAAAATTGTACAGTTGTTTGTGGGTGCCAGCAATGGAGTTTTAAGGATTATCTCGCAGGAGGTTTAAAGTACCAAACCTGTGATGCATTTTAGGTTGTATAAAACAGGCTCATGTTTACATGTGACTCATGTTTACTACCCAGCAATTGCAATGGGCCTAATTTATACAACAATTTCTTAGAAGTAGCTCTCTGGAAATGCATTGTGTGATTAATTGACTCGGCTTCAGGAATGCAATGTTGTTTCTATATTGTTGTTCACTTCAACCTAATGCCCCTAGAGCACAGATCTAATTAAGAAACAAGGCAGGGAGGCAGATATTAAGCAGGATTATTTTTGTGTTACACAGCACTTTTGTACAGGATGAAACACTACCACCTGCTGCCTGGGAGCACATGGCTTAGGCAGTGCATCTCCATGACTCAATGGATATGACTGATGGAAATGAATGAAAAGAACTTGAAAGCAAAATATTTTAGAGAAAAATCTAACCACATGGATTTATGAGTAAATTTATGGAACTTTAAGTAGTAAAAGACTAACTACAGTTAAAACTTAATTTTGTCATAAAAATACAAGGTATAGCATGGACCTATGATTGTGGTGAGTTGGCCCATATGCACTTGGGTCTACAGCAGACCTAGCACATCATGGCAGAAGCCAGTGGCGGCAGCAGCTCCTCACCACCGAGCGGCCAGAATGAAAGACGTGAGAAGATGTGCAGAGGCCGGGGTTCCTATGCCCTCTACAAAGGAAATATCCTCAGTTTCCTAACTTTCTTCCACTCAGCCTCACTTTTGAAAGTTTTGATCATTTCCAGATTGCCCCACAGGCTGAGCATTAAGCCTTCGGACATGTAGGCTTTTGTGGAATAGTTATCTGGACCACAATAGTAGCCTTGTGTAATTTTCTCTTTTATACTCTGAAGTCTGACCACTCCTATGATCCTTCCAGGCACACAGGAGAGGTACCACTGTCCTTTCTAAGGTCCTCGACTTCCTCACAGAATCTCAAGTGCTGCAAGTTCCCCTCAGGTCTGACTTTTTTTTTTTTTTTTTTTTTTTTTTTTTTTTTTTTTTTTTTTTTTTTTTGGTATCTTTCTATCCCATTTTATTTGACTCTCAAATCCGGTGGTAATAGCAAGTGCTTTGAGACAGCAGACGACCTTTTGGGTTGCGGTAGGTGACGAGTGATTGGTAGGAGCTATAGGGTTAAGATAACCAATAGTGACTGAAGTAAAAAGTTACTACAGTAGGAATTGTCATCTCTTTGTTGTTTTGTTTTTTGAGACAGGTTTTCCCTCTGTAGTCCCGAATGGTGCTGAAGTCACTATGTTGCACAAGCTGAACTCAAACTCATAGCAATCCTCCTGCCTCAGAGTGCTTTATATCACTGGAATGACAGCTGTGCACTACCACAACTGGTTTATATGGTGATGAAGAACCGAACTTGGCCTTGTGTGTGCTGAACAAGTGATTTAACTGCTGTGCTATTCCTCCAGACTCATCACCTCTTTAACTTGACCATTAAAGCAGGCTAAATTGGTTAAGGGGACTCTTAAGAGTCAAGGTTTGACTAGTAGGCCTGGTACAGCAGTTCAGGTTTGTTTGAGAAACCTACCTCGAGACTACTGTGGGAGGATACAAGAGGTACAGAACACAGTAGCACCTGTTAGCCTCAAGAAACTGTCTGTGCAACAACAACTGTCAGTACACTCTGGCAGCTTTCCAAGACCCAATCCTGTGCCAGTCCTCTTATGGGTTTGATCTTGGCTCCGAGAGACTCACAACTCCAGCTACAAACTACATCTTTACTTCTGAACCCATGTGTGATAGGACAACTCTTTAATATAGCCATCGCCCTTTTAAGCTATATTTTGGGACATTAAATTTTGTGCTACAATCAGCCTGCCTCAAACTAATGATCCTCCTGCCTCATCCTATGAAGTAGCTAGAATTACTAACACTGACATGTCTTGTTCAGAACTTTATTTTCTAAAGGTTGAGACTTCGCTTTTCAGCGAAACCTTCTTTCTTTTACATACATAAATATTGGTTTCTTTGTGATATTTTTGATGCTTGCCTTATGTGTCAACGATAAAAACACTCTTAAATATTACCTTACAAATACTCTTAAATCAAAATTACATGTGTTCAAATTACCAAAAAGGAATAAATTAGATGAATGTTAAGTGGGATAAAAGTTTACAGATAAATTTTCAGTAGTGGTTATGTTTCATAAAACAGATTTACCTATAGTTCATTTTAAAAATTCTTTTTGGTACCTCAAAACTGAAAGTTATAGCAAGTACTGATAGTTACTAAATTACTGGTTCATTTCTAAATAAGCAAGAACACTGAAACTTCAATTACTAAATATAAGTTTAAGTTTATATTCTTTGGCATCTTGTTTTCTATAGTGTAGAGAAGAAAAATGTATTTGAATTGTTTAACAAACAAAAATTTGAAAAAGGACATGTTTTTAGAAATTATGAAATAGTGAATACTAAGAAAATTTACCATGTTTGCTACTTTTTACTCAATTTTACTTAAAATTAAAGTTACTAAGAATTAAAAATTCAATGTAAAATATGTTAATTGAAACTAAAAATTATACGTGAAAAAACTCATGTGTGAGGAAAGTAAGACATATTTGGTGAATTAAAGTACAAGGTATGGAAGATATGCTTCTATTAAGGGAAAAGAAAATATTTTTTCTGCTAAAACAGAATGACTTGTTGATCCAACAAAGAAGAAAAACTCTGTATTTTCCCATTTTCTGTTAATATAAGAAAAAAGCTTGAGGCTAGTTAAAAAAAAAAGATTCCTTTAGCTCACGATTCTGGTGGTTCAAGAGCATAGTGCTCGATGAACTCAGCTCTTCTGAGGACCTCATGGCATCTCAGTGGTGAGACTGAGGTCAAGAGGATCACATCATGAGACAGAAGCCGGAGAGGGCCAGAGCTGGGAGTCTCATGTGAACCGGCTTAATCTCTTCTTACAAACGCCTTCAATGACCTCAGGAGCTTCCACTGAGTCCTGCCTCTTCAAGTCTCCCGACCTCAACACTGCAACACTGCAGACAATGCCTCCAACATGCAAAACCGTGGGGCACAAATCTATCGGCTATTTACATTTGTTTAAAAAGGCAATAAAATCGATGAATTAGTTTTCATTAATGAATGACGTTGGTTTTCATTCATGAATTAGCAACAAGGTATAAAACAAAGAAAAATATAATACCACAAATAACCAATGTTTAAGGAAATATAAAATCAGAAAAAATTAACTTGTAAAGCTTCTGCTTCATATTATGAAAATAAAGACAGTACCCCAGATTCCTCACCAGGGTTTGTCGCTTACACTCCCCTCAAAAAACACCCTACACCCGACTGCACTAAGAGGGCTTCTACTTTTGTTGCGCACATAGGGACAAACATCTTGCATTCCCTCTCCAGCTCTGTGTAGCCACCACCAAAGCTGCTCTGTAGGATTTCTAACTTGTAAAACACAACATCAGTCTGAGACTTTATTAAACTTTTACTAAGGTATAGATAGCTTTTTAAAGCATTACAGAAATATAAATGATCACATAAAAATACAATTAAACATGACTGAAAATATATATGGCATAGTAACACCAACCCAGGGCAGGCAGTTGTACCTAGGACTGGAGTCGTGAGTCCTTCCCAAGTCTCCACAGCTAAGGAACAGTGTTTTTAGCATTATCAACATGAAGGATCTGACTGTCACCAAAGCGAGGAGGGGGAAAAGGCAACTTTGAAAATTTAAATCTTTTCAGATGATTTTTGTGAAAAAGGTGGAAAACTCATTGTGCTTAATCATTTCTACTTAGCAAAGAACCTCATCTTTCATATTCTCATAAAGCAGCTTTCTTCTGTGTTATCAGTAAAAACTAACACTGACCTTCCTCCCTGAAGGTTAAACTTCTAGCTTCCGCTTGAAACGCTAGAGTGCCTTTTCTCAGAAGAAATGCTACATATACGTGCCGCAAGCAATGAAAAAGAATATGCCATCACTCCGACCCTTCATTAGTCAGAGAGGATCTTGGCAACAGCAATGCGACTTGTATACGGTCTCTGCATGAAAAACTGTTTTCAAAGGTAACCTTGCCAAGGGCTATGTTCTGCCTTGGCAAAAGGAAGCAAACTTTACTTTTCTACCAATCGGTTTGCTCTGCATGAGAAACAGGTGTTAAGGTATGAAATGGGGCTTGGAGCAGGAGCATAATAAAACTTAACCAAAATAAGTTTCATCTGGAATAAAACACAACTCAGATAACAAGCCTGCAGGGCCAACATGTTTTTGCAAAATGCAAATCATGAAAACTGGTTAAGGGATTAAATGCTCTTTTGCAAAAATGACCACGGAGATTATAATCATTAATTAAAATCATGTAAATAATTTTCTGAAAGAACTCTCTCTTTTTATCTCATAGGTTTCAAACAGCCTAATGGTAAAAAGGTTCAGTCTCAGAAGAGATTCTCTAATTAAAACTAGAAATCTAGTATAATTAATAAGTGTCAGTCTGCAACCTTAATCACTTAGTAAATGCAGAGAAATCAAGTGCCAATGTTTTATGAAAGTAAAATAAAATAATATCTCCAAGAAAATGAAACTTTCACAGGGTCTACTTCCTATCAATAGGCATCCCAGATAAGATCAGGAACTTGTTAGTGGGATGAATGTTTTAACACAACTCCTGCATGTTGGTGCTATTCATTTTTCTTTTCTGTTTGGTATTGCAATTTGACCCTAATGTCAGCTTTCGATGATTTAATTTGGACTTATATTTTTGAATCATCTAAACTCCTTGAATCTTTACTTTTTTCCTCTCATTATCTTCACCCAGAGGTGAAGCAAAGAAAAAAATGAAGATGAAAGTCAAACATATCAACGTTAAATTTTATTATATGGCCTTACTTCCTATATCCTTCATTGAACTGGATATTCAACTCTGTGACAGCTTCAAAGTTTTCAAATTTAATTTTATCCCCAAGTTATAGATCAAAGAACATGATGGACAAATTACTAACATGCAACAACGTGGCCAAACGCATTAATCACAACTCTTTGTCTCACTGTCAGTTGGTGGCCTCCTTTCGCTATTCCAAAGTCCTTGCCTTCTACTGCCAACCTAGGGGAAATCAGGCTGACTCCATGCCTGGACCAAGACGGTTGTGAATGTAGGCTAAATCAGTCAGTCCCTCCCCTCTATCCCTGCCACTGGCTCAATGTCACATGTCCAGGCAATTTTCTCAGCCTGAGCACTGTGTGAAACATCAAGAGATGCTTTCCCTTCTCTGAGACTGAGCGGTACACAGATGTAGGGCACTGGCACCTTGCTACCACTGGAGATGTCAACCTGAGGAAACACCTTGCAAACACCAAAGAGAAAATCACAGAACACGGCCTGGAGCTGCTAGATTAAGGAAAATGTGAAGCCCACTCAACCTCTGATCTACTACTAACAGCCAATTAAGCCCTGACTGAATGAGTATGAAATTTTTGTTATTTGTAACATAAAGAAGCTAATACCATGTAAATGTGCACAAGCGTTCCATTCACTTATATGCGTGGGGCATGGGGAGCAGCCTACTTCAGTTGTTGGTTCCTTCAGGGTCAACCTTGTCTGTAGAGAATCAACAGCAGCAGCCTGCAACCATTCCCATCAATTTCAGCAGGATGCAAGACAATCTAACAAGCACACAGAGATTCCCACTGAACTGGCCAAGGCATCTTCCTGCTTGTATCACAGCAGGAATTTTATCTCAGCCAAATCCTTTGGCTTCCACCCTTTCATAGAAGGTGATCCCCAATCTCCCCTTTCCCAACACCTCCAAACAACCTAGCATTGATAGACACTGTTCATCTACTTTTACATTATAATAAATGAAGGATGTCAATTCAATATATTTTCACCCATACAAGAAAAATCCTCACAAAGTCCTTATAAGCAAAATACTAACACATCGACAGATTTTCTTCTGCCTGCCTCCCTTTTCAACCTTACTTTGGTAATACTTGAAGTAGATAGGTATTACTTCACATACCGGGGTAACCCAATTTTGCTGGAAACTAACTTAAAATAAGACTCAATGCAAATGAGTGAACAATGTATTATTTCTAACGAGTCAGTAGTTTTTCTTTTTAATAATTTTAAGTATCACAACAACCCTTTCCTCTTTATTGTCTTTTTTATTAGAGCAGATTTGATGTGTAATCGAGGTAAGATTTAAATATGTAGGTGATGAGAAATAGATAATTTTCAATCAAAATTTGCTGCAAAGAACGTTCTTTTAGGTGAATTCCATTTTTAAATTAAGTATCATTGTAAAGTTGGAGATAATTGAACAATAAAATGATCTCACCTGGGAACACAGAATTTCCTTAAAACCAGTAGAGTTAAAGGTATAAATAATTTAATAACACAATGACTTAAGGATTCTATTTTCACAGTCTCATCAAAACGTTTCCTACTCTAGTCATCGAAGACTTTCAAATGCAAAACCAACAGATATGCACGGATGTCTTTCTGCTGACTTCTCTGAAGCACCTCCATCTGTAGCTCCTCTCTTTCTCTGACTTCTACCACATGACAACATGCAGTTTTATTCCTGTTTTTTTTTTTTTTTTGCCACTACTAACCTTCCAAGTTCATTCCTTTCCACCCAGTTTTAAAGTTCTCTCGTAGTTTGGACCAAGGGTTGTCTCTTTTCTCATTCCATACACAATTTCTGGTGTTTACAACTGTACCCTCGCCTCTAAAGCAGCACCTACATACCCATTACCAATCCACAGATACAGAAAATCCATTGTACCCTGACCACCAGAATAACAGTTCAAATGAATGGCTAAAAAGAACTTCAAATCCCACAGCTAGCATAAACTTCTGATAGTCCATGACAGTGTACTAAAAATTCAATATTAGGTATACTTTTGCAATTTTGCAACTTCCTGTAACCAAGCTGTGAAGTGATATGACTCAGACTGACAATATATTAAAGTAACTCCATTTTGTGGTGACTATGCTATTCAGGTTCTACGTTTACTGTGTGAATTAGAGTTTACTGTGTATGTTAAAATTCACAAGTCAGTTTGTTGTGAGTTCATCTTGTGAGGGCTGCCTGGCTCGCCTTGGAGCCTTGCTTGTGCACTTATCAGAATGGCTCTGGGATCTTGTGATAAGGTCAGAGGCTGAACCTCTACCCGCTCCCTTGCCTCCATGGCAGCCTCCCGAGAGTCACGTATTCCATGAGAATCACACATTTTGCGAGAGTCACGCCAGGTTAAGACTGGCCACTACGTGTGATATATAATGATATAAAATCCTCTATATAATCTTTGTTTAAAACTTGCTCAGCACTGCTCTCTAAAGACTCACCCAAAGTCCAAGAGGCAGTTTGAGCACCGGATGTGGTAACATCTTGACCACTAAATAAAAATCCTTACCTTGCCTTAATTGATGTGTGGTAGGCTTTTAAATTGACACTTGGTGATCTGTAAGTTCTAACCTACAACAAGTCATTCTCCTGAGTCTGTCTCACATAAATGGCAATAAAAAAAACAAAAATGAAAAAAAAATATGAACAACAGTCTTATGTTACATTTTCCTCTCTTTCCCCCTCCCCAAATCCAGTGTACCAATGGTCTCCAAGATGCAGTTTGAATATATCTACTTTATTGTTTTATCTATCAATATATCTGCTGGTATTCAGCATGCACAATGTCTGAATCCCTCATCTGAACTGCACTGACCTCCTAACTGGTCTACCTGGCCTGGGTCTACAATTCACAACCCATATTAAAACACTATATGCGCAGATTCTTTAGGTGAATTAAAGGGTTTTCTAGTGTAACTTTATATTTGTTTTTGACTATTTAAGAAATCCTGTTTTTCTCTATAGACTTTACATAAACGCAAAATGGCTTGGAGACATAGCTACTCCAACCTTGTTAATTTTGTTTTTTTCCTCTGACAATTATATCTAATATTCTAACAAAGTGACTCATACATATTAGGCACTCAGATGTTACCTTATAAAAGAACAATCAAATAGGCTGAGGGTAGCAGCACATGCCTATAATCTAAGCACTTTGGGAGGTTGAGACAGGAGGAATGCAAGTTCAAACCCAGTCTGGGTAACTGAGAAACTTAGTGAGACCTGTCTAAAAATTAAAAAAATAAAAATAAAAAAAGCAAGACATGAGACATGTAGCTCAATGTGAAATTCCTGGGTTTAATCCCCAGGCCACAAAAACAAGAATGAAAAAATAATCAATAAATATAAGCAGAATTTTAATAAGGTCTAATATAATGCATAAATATCATAAATAAGATATTTCACCTTTAAATAACATGAATATATGAAACTGGAGAGGGGAGTGGTAACACTTGTCTGTAATTCCAACACCCAGGGAGCCTGACCAGTCTGAGCAGGGAGGTTGCAAGCTTGAGCTCATTCTGGGTAACTCAGCAACTTAACAAGACTCTATCTCAAATTTTAAAATAAAATTAAAAAAAAAAAGATTGAAGCTGGGATGCAGTTTGGGGCGAAGGCCTTGGGTTCTACTCCCAGTACCACCTAAATAAATACATACTTAAAAAGTCTGAAAATATAACACATTTGAAGAACTTAGGTTCAATCTCCATATGAGGAGAGGAAGGCTTATTCCTTTTTTTAAACAAAATTTAAATTCAGCTAGACCAAATGTTTCAGTCCTTTTTTCATTCATTTATTTTCTACAGGTGTGTCATTTGCCACTACACCCAGCCTATTTGGGCCTCGGGAATTGAACCCAGGGCCTCACACTTGTCAGGCAAGCTCTCTTAACTGCTGAGCTACATCTCCACCCCTCACTTCCTGTTTTGATAAATGTATTGGCATCTTCAAAACACTTGATATTTATAAGCCTTCTTCCCTTTCACCAAGTGAGCTTTGCTGCATCCACCCAGGACTACATTTTCCATGATATTTCCCCTGGCTTCAGCACTCAGCTGTCCCCCTTATTTAAATACAATATTCCTGACAATAAAGCTGGCAAACTTTTTTTTGGGAAGGGTCTGATAGGAAATAATTTCAACTTTTTGTTTTACAGTCTCTGTCAGCACGACGACTTTGAAATTGTAGGGTGAGAGTATCTACTGACCATGGGTAAAAGAAGGAAGCAGAGCTGTGTCCCAGTGAAACTTCACTTACAGATGATAAATTTGAACTTCATGTAGTCAAGAAAAATGGCTTAAGCTTTTATTTCAATGTTTGTAAATATAAAACCAAGTTTTAGTCCATTGGGGGAAAAAAAAAAGAAGTCTGTGTAGTTTGTTGAGTTTTGTAATGTAAGACACACAGGAATTCTAACACTATTTTGCAGAGTTGGTATTTAATGAGGTTATTTTAAGGGATTTAAAAATGGTTAGCTTTGTTTTGTAGATTATTGAACAATAACATAACACATATACAAAGCCTTTTTTTGTATACTAAATTATCCAATGAATTAACTTGGGTAGCCAATGTTTTTTTCCCCCTAGATGGAAGAAGGACATGTAAGACTTCTGTTGACATACTGATTTGACTAAAATTTGTCACAATATGACATTAGCAAAGTAGACTGTTATAATCACACAAACAAAACCTTCCCACCTACTACGACACAGTGTGAAGCAAAATTCTTCTCTAACATGTGTAAACCTAAACAAATAGAAACAAACTGAAGGCGGAGGCCAAGACTGCGGTGGAACTGTAATCTAAACTAGGTAACATAAAACTAGTCACAGTAAGAGCACCGAGCATTTAATGATTCCTCAGCACAGGCCAGGCCCCTTCGGTACTTATTAACAGTCCCATTTCTTAAATAACTCCTGAGTTAATGTGGTACACATCTGAACCTGTATGACAGAATTACACTAATAAAGTAGCGCATTCCTCCATTTTTCTGCCTCTGTTTTGCGTACAGTTCGGTATGAAAGGGGAGGTCTGCTTCTACTTTAATTTTCTTCTAACACAGCATCCACGTGAAGACTTTACTGCATGTTTCTTGCTATTATTTTCTTTCCAGTTGTTTGCCCTATGCGAACCTCACTTCTGCTACAGCCAGCTCGCTAACCATGCTGCTGGAGGACGGGGTCAGACACGCCCCCCACTCCCCCCCAAATGCATTATGCCACACAGACCGTCTGTTCCCCCAAACAGGCTTAACACAACAGGCCCCAGGAAAGGGCTGCTGCGTATGGACGCAGATGGCTAACCTACATAGTAACATCCTCACGTCCGTATTTTATATAAATACGTTTGAGTTAAACTGAGGTGCCACATACGGTGACACACACCTGAAATCCCTGAACTCTGGCAGGGTGTGGCAAGAAGATCACAAGTCTGAGCCCAGCCTGGGCAACTCAGGGGTTTTGTGAGACCTTACCTCAAACAATAAAAACGGGATGAGGGATGTAACTCAATGTGAAGGCCCTAGGTTGAATACCCAGAAACAGAAAGAAAGAATGTAGAAAGCTAGAAAGCAACAAAGCTGGAAAACAAGAACAACAACAACAACAAAAAAGAGTACTTATAAACATTTGATATACCCTAATGTTTATATTACATTCTAGATTAGAAATAATTTGTGAGTACTAAAATAAAATGCCCATTTTTTTGTAAAACTTAAAATGCGGTTAGAGCAACATTTTTTCATTGTTCATTTAGATCTTGTGCACTTCTGCCTTGAAAAAACCAAATCGTTCCTCTGTTCGTACTTTGACACTAGCTTTGGTACTGTTCTACCAGCTACTAGGCTGAGAAAAACTGTGACTTTAGTCAGAAAATCTTTATTAGTTCCATTACTTAACACCATAATATTTATTTGCATGTACCACTAAAATTTAACCAAGTCTCTGCTGTGATGAAAGATCAGAGAAGCTCTGTGGAATGTCTTCCAGGTATGCTCAGAACAGTGCACACCTGGATTTCTTTTATTCTAAAGACCTTTAACATCTCAGGGAGAGGTGGACAAAACAACAGTATACAACATGCACTCTTCAAAAACCAGATGGTAAGGCTGAAGATTATTGGATCCATATTTATATAAATGTGAAATTTACAAAATTTGGAGTTGTTTTCTATCTGTTGCTTAGAACCACTTAAAGGCATTATTAAACGTTCTTCCTAGAATAGGTACACAAAATCTCTCAGGTTACACACTTGCAATCTTGGCTGGTTCTGCAGGGAATAGCATAAGGACAAGCAGCAGATGCTGGCTCTGTGCACACTGTTAGGATGTGGGACATCTTCTGAAAATTTACTAATGTTTACTTTGTTTTCAATTCACAAAAGATTATGAACTGAACGACTCAATGTATACTCTGAATCCTAAATTATATAAAAATATGATCAACCTGTGAGAATCAGCAACAGAGATAGTGAAAAAGTATTCCTAAACCACTTACTTAGTCAAACAATAAATTAATAATAATTAAAATTTTAACCATTTGTATGCACACACCTACTGACTTCACTCCCCACCACCCCCACACATGTAATCCTAAGTACTCTACAAAAGATGGTAAATTAAAATTCAGATTTCATGCTTTATTACAAAGACTAGCAAATATTTTACTTCTGAAAAAGATATTTTCTGTATTTGAGCATGCCACAATCAAATCTTCAGTAATGTTTTCACTATAACTTTTAATCGAGTTAAAAATATAATTCAAAAATTAGTTCAAATAGTTATCTTTTCCTGGAACTACTGTCTATTTGAATTCTGTAAGAAAACTTGCCACATCCCACTATATTTTGTCAGTAATATATTTTAAAAAAACAAAGCAAAACTTTATGAAGAAGTTGAATCCAGTGATGTGGATCATTAAAATGATTACTAAAGAAGATTTCCTTTGAATTTCTAATAAGGCTCTAATCATGAAAAGCTGAAAAGGCAATTTACACTATTAGATATTCCCCAAGAGTCACCGATGAAAAAATATTATATCATAACCTGTTCAGTGTCTTAGACAATTCTTTTCTATCCACTCAAATTCATAATCCTACACTGACAGTTTTTAACATCTTTTGATTTACGGTACTGCATTTATAGTTGCAAAGATTATATGCAAACCTGAGTTAAGTGGGTGTATCTGTCAAAGGGTAAGTATAATACAGAAAGAGTGAGATCCTTTAACTCAGTGGGGTGTCTGTTTCATTCTACTGCTTAACTTTAAGATATACTGTAATTGTATGACAATTTGTAATGAGATAGCACATGGTGTTAATATATTTATTAAGAAAATGTCTTACTCTGTATTTCAGGCCGGTCTTGAGCTCACTATGTAGCCCATGCTGGCCTAGAACTCATGGCAATCGTCCTGCTTCAGCATCCTAGACAGTGCTGGGATTACAGTTATGTACCATCATGGCCAACTATGGTGTGGTGCTGGGGTATTGATCCTTGGGCCTCGTGTTTCCTGGCCAAATTTGAGAAGTATTATATTTAAGTTCCTTATTTTATATATTGAGTTAATTAAAAAAAAACAAGAATGTCACTTACAACATTCATTTAAAAACAACATATTACATGTTTATATTTCAGGGGTTGCATGTGCTCATGGTGCCATCAATGTGTTTACCTGGAGGCTACTTTTAAAGATCTCAAAGCAAGTTTCACAAACAATATTACATGACAAAAATATTTATCTAAAAATACAAGGACAGAGAAAGGACTAAGACTGAAATCAATAGGAACTTCAAATGCCTTCTCCTCTAATATATGACATTTATTTCACCTTTTATCACATTGTTAAGAAGGAAGAGAAGGAATGATATTTATATCCATTTATGTAGGGAAACCCAAACTACATGCAATTTAAAGGAATTATTTTAGTAAACTATTAACAAAGAAACTGAAGAGGCCTTCCCCATCCCTCATCTTATATCTTCCATGGAATAGAGTGACAAAACATTATCTACCATCTATCCCAATAACTTCCTATTAAGATGATTTTTGTTACATCACAAATTTTAATGGGATTTGTGGGTTAGGAGTACAGGATATACTAGAAACTCATTGCCTAACTCTCAATATACAATTTAACTTTATTATTATTAGGCCAAAGGTATAAATAGCAAATGTAGTTATACTTTATTTACAATAAGAGATGACACGATGATAAATGGCATGATTCACAGTTTTCATCTTTTACGTCCGATGCCAGAAAAAAATGACATGAATTCAATTGTTTGAAGAGAACTAAGGAATTTTATGAGGAGAATTGTCTTCTTTAAAATAAGAAAAACTGATAAATCATTTTCCTAGACAGGTAAAATCAATGCCAGACATGGACATCGTCTCTATGCCAAACTTCTAACAATATAGCTAATATTTTTTAAGTTTGAAATTCCAAAGAGCTGCTCTAAATCTGTTTCAACAGCATGATTACCATATCAATCTAGTTATCTTCTACATATAGACTCAGTGTTTTAAAACTGTTATTCTTGTTTGCAATTCCATAAAGTTAAGGAGTCCAAAATAAAATGTGAACGATTACTCCAACACAAAATTCTCCATCTGATTCCGTTCACAAACGTGAGTTCTCTTTTGCATATGCACTGAAGCAACAATTTAAGCATGAAGAATCCACACATGAAGTACAAGCAAAAAGATTTTTCAGCTCACTAAGCAGCCATTAACTCATTATCAATGACACTGATCCCACGCAAACGGAAAATAAACTGTGAACTTTTTTCAGACTCGAGCAGTAACAGCATTTAAGTTAGGCAGTGATTCACACAGAAAGATGTTAGTGTTGTTAAAAGGCTCACATTTTTTTCCAGAAAGACTTTGGTGGTTGTTCAAGATTAACATTAAACATATGGGAATTGTCCCAAAAGACCACTAGAAAATATGCTTATGTTACTCTGAAGAGAAAGAAGGTGACAGAGAGTAAGTAGATTTGGACTAAGAGACCAAGCAAAAAAAGTCACGTTTTTGCTGCCTACTTTAGAATATCAAATTATACAGGGCTTGGAATCCCAGGTAGTCTTTGTCTTGCTTCTGAGATAAAGAGACCTTGCCTGCAAACAGGGAGGACTTGGAATCTCAGGTAGTTTTTTGTTTTACAGTCTGAGATGATGGGCTCCTGCCTGCAAACAGGAAGGGCTTGGGGTCTCAGGTAGTCTTTTTTTTTCTTTTTTTTTTTTTCTTTTTTCTTTTTTTTTTTACAGTCTGAGGTGATGGGCTCTTGTCTGCAAACAGAAGGGCTTGAGGTCTCAGACAATTCTTGTTTTGCCACTCAAGGTGAGCCACTGCCTGCACATGGGAGGGGCTGGAGGTCTCTTGCAAATGAGGGCCTCTCTTGGCTTCTGGCAAACAAATGCAAGCAGACTATGGCTGACTTTGAGACTCCCAGACTAGATAACAAAGCTAGGTGGTCTAATAAGAGATGCCAGACAAAATTAGGGTAAAGGTCAGCTAGTAAGAGAGGGGGTTGGATTAGGGACCTACAAAAATAAAGAGCGCAGTCTCTCGTTGCTGCAGTCTTCCCCTATATGTGTGTGTGTCTTTTGTCTGCATCTTTTTGTTCATTCCTCCCTTCTAGGACAAGTGGACCACAACACTAAACTGGCTGATTAATGGTTAGAATAGTTCAAATAATAATAAACTGTAAAAGTTCATTATGTTAGATAAACAGATATTAACAAATCTATCAGTTATCTGGGCAGCAAATTTTACCTCACCTAGAGTATTTTTGCCTGAGCTTGAGAAAGCAATTGAGATAAAATGTATCAAATCTAGAAAAGCACACAAATTCATTTATTATAAGTATTGTGTTACACAGAGACCTTCATGAAGAAATCCGGACCCAAAGATGTCATGATATATTAAACCATAAACCAAACGGCAGACAAAATCACTAGGCAACAGGTAGAAAATTATGAAAAATGTGACAAGACAAAAAGCGAGAGGAAGTCCATGTGTGTTGAACTCAGGTCGTGAACTGTAGGAAGAAATGGGGAGGGACAGGAGAGTTAGTCTGATAACATTTGCACAGATTTCCCATGGTCTCCTAGTCCCTTCTTTGCCAATAAAAATGACACTTTCCTTCTGGCACAGGAAGAATGTCTTTCATATGAAAATTTCATCTTCTGATTTTAAGTAAAAAAAAGGAAGGTCAGATTGATCTTGCACCTGCTTGCTTCTCCAGTGCCTAAAATTCAAAATAGTCAATATGTCAGAGCAGCATATTTTAGGGCAACATGTTCTTTAATTCCATCACTTTCATTCTGCTGATATTCTGTTAATCTAAAAACTTGCATGTGTACAATGTTTTGATATCATAATCATGGGACTTCAGTCATTTATCAATCACCTTAGAGATTAGCTCATGTTCTGCACAGGTCTACTAGGACACACTTCAATGCAGTAATATTTTTAAGATTGTTCATCTGCCAATAACGCACGTAATGGATTAAACTGTCCTAATTATGTCAATGATGCATTTCAGGTATCGAGGCATGTCTCCATACTTAACAGCTAGCATTTAAACATAAATCATTAAATAAAAAGTGGTAATTTATAATTGTATTATTAATCACATAACACAATTAAAAGTTTAAAAGTATCTTAGATTTTTAGACTTTTTTTTAAGACTGAAAACTTTTCATCTTATGGGACGATTCTGAACTATTCAAAAATTTAACTTTTTCATTATGAAAAATTACAAATATCTACTGGGTAGAAGAAATAATGTAAAAATATGCATGTTGACTCAAGTCAACAATGAATTCATGCCTTATCTTATCTCATGTATATGTTGACCTACTTTTCCCAACATCAAGTTGTTTTTTGGCAAATCCCAGGAATTATATCATAATGTTTGTAAGTCTTTCAGCCTGTATTTATAAAGGCTACTCAGATTTTGCATAATGCAGGTTCTTCATAGTTTTATTTAACTATTTATACCTTACCAGGAAGCCAGATTTATAGCAGAATTAAAATATATTATACAAGGATTCTAAGGAGGCTCTTCTGGACAATTTACAGTATCATCAGTAATATGTTCTGTTATTCAGATACTCTTGGCTTTATCCAGCATTTTTCTGTCAGGTCGAAACTATGACTTTTTCTTGTTTTTAAGAATGAAAATTCGATAGGAAAGTCAGTTAATCAATCTCAAAAGCTTAATTTTCCTTCCTTTGCTTTAAAGAAATAGTTGCTCAAAAGATCAATTCATTCTTGGAATTGAGATACAGTGAGACAAATTTAGACATTTCATTACAAATACAGATGGAGCTGTAAACATAAAAAATCAGAACATCAGAAGTTCCACAGCAGAAATCTGTGATTACCACAGCTTTCCGAGAGGGAAGGCGTTTTAAAGAGAGAAACAAAGTGCATGTCTACACTGCTCTCCAGCTTAAAGAGTTTGCTCTTCAAGCCTTTGATGTGAATTTCGGGGAGCTACTAAATAAAAGCATAGGGCTATGCCATCTTTTCCATCAGCCACTTGTTTCTGGGCATACTCAGAGGAGAGGCATTCAAGAACCTCTTCAGAACTTTGCTTTCAAAATTTAATTGTGAATGGAATAGCATAGCAGGAAGACAGAGCAATTCAAAGTGTGTACATAGACTGCTGTCCATGAGCCAAGATTTTATTTCCAAAGGGACACAGAGCCTTCTGTTTGAACAATGCCATGGTTAGCTCATCATACTGACACAGGGCTTGTGCCAGGACATTTAAGCCTTTCGCTGGTCCACAATTCATTACTTTCTGATGCTTGCCAAAGACCAGACTGAGTGCATTCAGCATAAAGTTAGTGCTGGGCCCAAACAAAGGAGGTCAAGGAAAACATGAAAAAGTGTTTTGTATGCAGAAAACAGCCGCTGGCAGTAACTATTAAGGTAACAGTTCCCAGCTAATTCCTATCACTTAGAAAATGGCTTTGGAACTAAATTAAGGTAATTTCCTGCTGGATTTCAACATTAACTGATAAGAAAAAAGGAGAAAATAGTTTATATAATTAATCATTTTAAGGTACACTTTGTGATAGTACTTTTCAAGCCATCCTCTCCTGTGTGTTTCAATAGAGCATTGTCTAGGAAAAAGTGCTGGACAAAAAGTATCAGTTTTCATTTTAATTGTCAACTATACAAACCTGTGTTTTTTATTTTAATAAACAAGAAATTTAATACACAGGACTGAACTGAACAAATTATCTCCTGTTTACCTTGGGAGAAGTGCTAAGGATATACTTCACAAAAATTCCAAAGCAGACATCACAGAAGCCAGTAACCCTTGGGAAAGTGCCTTTGGCAGAGCCCTGTGTGAATGGTTTTGCAGGCTCCCAGATTCCCAGGTTCTCAGGACAGCTGTGCTCCAAGACTGGCGACTTAAGTGTGTTGTGGAATATAAGTAGCTGAGCTCATGAGAGATGAGCTGAATCTGTTCCTGCAGCTTGTACTCTGCCTCAAGGAAGGATTAAATACAGATTTTTTTTTTTTTTTCCTTTGAGGGGTAGCCATTACAAACTAAAGTGTTTTGGTTTCTCAAGAGTGAATCTCATAGCAATGGAATATGAAGATACAAGGGGTATGGTTTATGGGATCCAAAAACAAATTCAGAAGTGATGACTTTTTTAGTACTAAAATTTTTAGTCTTATTTTCAGTCTCAAATTATGAAAATAAGTTACCACAAAATTTAATTCCCATTGACTAAAAATAGCTTTCTTCTTCTTCTTCTTCTTCTGCTTCTTCTTTTTTTATTTTTTGACTTGAGGAAACAAAGCCATGAGTGTAGAAAATGAACCAAATTTCCAGTCTGGCAGGCCTGAAGCTTCTCTTGTTTACCCTATTTACTGTAACCTTGGGTGAGTTTCTTAAATCTCTGTGAGCACAGATTCCATAGCTGTAAAGAGGAAACGGTTCCTACACTGCTGCTTTGAATTTCACGTGTGTACGGTAGCGGGTGCAGTTCCCATTCGTTTGAACTTCCCATGTCTGATCAACTGTTTATTAGAAGAGAGCCAGCTACAGACTATCCAATTACTGTTCGCTTTGGCTTTTCAGTTCACTACGTGTACTGACACACCATACCACTAACTAGGACACAAGACAAACTTTCACAAGAAAGCATTTCTGCAAACATAACACTCTGGAATAACTTCCCACTGTGTATCACTAACATTTAACTCTGAAACATTCCTAGCTGGAAAAATATATATATAACACTCTTTATAAGATAGAAAATCTGGCAAGACAATTTTTATGACTTTTTTTTTTTTGCTGTCAATGATATTTTCTATTCCAAACATCAGAAAGCAGAGCAGCGAGACTAAATAAAGTATGTAATGGTGATTAATAGGGAGAAGCAAAATGTGTTCTGTAGACACCACAATGAAGCCAATGAGGGGTTGGTGAAGACATTTGTCTTCAGAACTACGGAAAAGTTTGCAAATATGTATAATATCTTAGGACTATTTAATTTTTTTCATTTTTTTAAACCAGAGGACTATTTAATTTTTCTGTCTGTAAAGGTTTTGTTTTATATTAGCCAATTCATCTGCTCTTCTCTGCTTTAAAACCATCCACTGTGAATTTCCTTGGGTAGAATTTGGAAAGCAAACAAAGCAACAGAGGCTCACTTCATCAGCTTCATACAATTATATAAAAGGTAACCTGCATTCACTAATTCAATTTGTAAAGTTCAGAAAACTTTTTGCACTTTATGGGTTTAAATAGCAACCATTCTACATTGCAGTGGCAATGAACTCTAACCTTCAAACACCATTCATCTGAAAAAGCCCAAAGCTGGGCCACTGCCTCTGTTTCAAAAACTGTACAGCTGTTGCTTAAATTGTCTTTTGGGGGAGTGGAGCCTATTCTTGATGCCTTCAGTAAAAACCTTTGATATAAAACATACTAATGGTACTTAGGGGAAAGTAAAATAGAGCATTGGTAAACTAGTTCATGAGTACCAAAAGTAAGCAAATTTAGGGAAAGTACACATTTTGAGCATTTATGACATGTCATCTATTTTACCAGGCAATCTCAGACACTTGTAGCAAAACTTTTGATATTTCAAATGTCTCGTGACAAAGAAAATATTTTCTTTCATTTACCACAAAGCTTATCTCACATTTTCTTTGATGGAAGAGGTATTTTGGAAGCAGTGCAGCTTTTATTATAGTTAAAAGGATAACAGTTCTTCTGCAGTTTTTGTATTGACTATATGTATTTTACTTCTCAAAAAGTTTCCCTTCAAGCTACCTTTCACTCAGCCTCCAACTAAGGCACTTTTATGCTTTTTGTTGATTTTTTTGCCTTTTTATTCCCACCTAGCTGCCATCCTTTTCTTTCATTTCACAAAGCAAATTGTGTTACATGTTACACCCTGTGATAGGTCTTCTCAAATTTCTTTCATCAACTTTATTCTCTCCCTCAACACATATATTAATTTGTATAAAACTGTATTGTTCAATGTTATTCTCACTAGAAATATGGACTGCAACCAAAAAAAAAAAAGAAAAAGAAATGAATCTATCTTTCAAAGCTTCTCTTGAATGCATAGGATAGAAAATTCATTGATAGGCTCAAAATGTCCAATTAAATGTTCAATGCCTATGGGACAGGCTTCTGGGCTTTTCTTATGAGGAAGAAAAAACTTAACTGCTTAAGTTTCTGTCCTCCAGAAAGCTTATTTTTAAAAAGTCTAAAATCAGATGTAAGGGCAAAGGACTCTTCAATGAATACAATAGAAAATCTACAGTTTTGTGGCAAAGCAAGCACACAGCAACCTCCATAGAAATTCTCATTTGTGTAAACAATATATTTGGGTATATAATAAAAATGAATGGAAGGATACACACAAAGAACTTTAGGGAAATGAATTAATCACCTTTTCACTATAGAAGTATGTTTGTTTTAAGGTATAAAATGTGTTTTGTATTAAAAATAATCAATAATAACAAAAATAATGAATGAAGAAAGTGTTGCTTGGAGAAGGCAGACTGGAGTGGACCTCAAAATCTAGGCAAAGACTAATGGTCAGGCCAGGAGCCCAGAAGGGGAACAGGTGAGGGGAGAGTCGGGGGCACTCAGGAAAGACTTCAAAGACAATTCAAGCAACACTGAACCACAAACGACCGGCTGCACGGAGCTGGCAAAAGTTTTCACATTGTGCTGTTAGCAAGCCATGCGATCTTGCACATGTTCAAAGTGGCCGTTAGCTACAAAAAAAAAAAAAAAAAAAAAAAAAAAAAAAAAAAAAAAAAAAAAAAAAAAAAAAAAAAAAAAAAAAAAAAAAAAAAAAAAAAAAAAAAAAAGAAGACGTACTTTTTTTGGCCCTAAATCCAAGTTCTGATTATAAATAGAAAAAAAAAAAATGTGTAAAAGGATTTATTTTTTATTTTTTATTTTTTTGTGGCACTAGAAATGAAACACATGGCCTTCACCAAGCTATATCCCCAGCTCCTTCTTACTCTTTAGTTGAGACAGGGTCACACTAAGTTGCTAAACTGCCCAGGCAGGGCTCAAACTTGGGATCTTTCTGCCTCAGCCTCCCAAAGATGCGAGGATCACAGGCCTGTGCAACTGAGCCTGCCTGAGAAAAAACAATTTAAATGTTTAACTTTTAGTTATCTTGTGTATGTAATTACCTGCTTTATTGTTTATCTTAGACAACATATGAAATTCTTCCTAAAATAAGACTGGACAGAAGTTTAGCATTCGATTTTTCTGCAGACATAACCATCTCTAGTATTAAGACAAAGATAAGAATCCGAAGCTTTTTCTAGGCTTTACATTCTATTACAAAAGGCCTGTTTAAGCAAAACTAAGTAATTACTCTTATTACTTAAAACAAATGCACAGAGGGAATAAAGGGGAGAGTGAAAGAAAAGGAAGAGGAGCCTGATGGTCGAACCTATTTTATCGAATGATTAGAAAGTAAGAGAATCAGTGCTGTATAGTAAATAGTAAGGGCTGGTCTCACAAACATGAAGCAGTTGGTTTACTCAAGGTCAACCCAGCAACAGGTGACAAGCTGAGATTCAAAGGCAATTCTAAGTTTAGGGTTCCTACTCCTGTGCCATAGCATACATTTCTACCAAAGTATATAGTGGGGAAAACAGTGAGAAATGAATAAGTAGAATAGATTTCTAATCCTGAACATAACATTTTAAGGAAATAAAATTTATAAACACACTGGAGAGAATGTGAAGAATGTAGAACCCTCACATGCTGTTAACGAAACTATAAAATGCTACAACCATTTTGGAAAAGAATCTGAAAGTCATTGTATGGACCAGCCATCTCTACATGTGTATGTGAGAGAAATGAAAACATATGTGAAAAAATATGTATAAAATGTCCATAACACCTTACCCACAATAACTAAAAAGTGAAAACAACTGAATGGGCATCAATTAATTAATGAACAGATAGACCAAATGTGGTATATCTATAAAATAGAATACTATTTGGGACCAAAGAGAAATGAAGTACAGATATGGGATACAGGCTATAACATGTAACAACACTGAATGTAATGTGCCAAGTAAAAGACGCTGAACACGAAAGGATACTTGTGATATTGTAACGTTTACATCAGTGTTCAGAATAGTCATATCTGTAGAGATAGTGGATTGGAGGTTGCCCAGGGCTGGAAAAATGGGAACTGAGAAGTGGCTGACTACATGATTTCTTTTTGGGAGGATGGAAATATCCAGAAAGTACAGGGTAGTAGTGATGGCTGCATGCATATTTGAATACACTGAGGCCACTGAGATATACATCTTAGAAGGGTGAATTTTATGGTATGTAAAGTCTAACACAATAAAACTGCTCTTTAGGGGTGAAGGGTAAAAAAAAAGGAAAGAGCTAAAAATCTAAATAAGAAAATATTACAAAACACAGTAATATAGAATTTATTCCCCCCAAACTTCTGCGTTTAAATACAACTATAAAAACCATAATGCTTTGATGATTTCTGTTAATTTCTTGAAATAAAGACACATAGTATTTTAAACTGTAAAGCAAAGAATGCATGTGATTACTCTGTGATTTTATCTCCTGTGCACATTTGCAAAGATCATTTCATTAGGGGCCTTTAAGGGAAACCTTGTTCTTTTCATTCCACAAATTTAAAGAGCTAAAAGATGAAGAGTTAGAAGTTTAATTGTCTTTATAAAATAAATTGAATATCTGGAAAAATAAGGCAAAGATATTTTTACAGGAACATATGACACTTAAATAAGTAAATGCATCTCCTGCAAGCCACAGGAACCCTGTCAAGAGCCTTTCCCACCTAATCAATCTGGTCAACCTTATGGTGACCATGTATTTGTCCAATGAATGCCTATTTTTTAAAAATGTATTGCCGGTACTGGTGGCACAGACCTAGAATCCCAGCACTCTAGGGACAGGAAGATTCCAAGTTTGAGCTCAGGCTGGGCAAAGTAGCCTTAACAAGGCTCTGTCCAACAAATAAATAAATAAATACAAATAAAAATGGTCTAGAGAATACCTCAGTGAGAACGCCCCTGGACTCCAGCTCCAGTATTATAACAAATCAATAAAAATTTAAAAATTAAAATCTACACAGTTTGACTTTTTATTGAAATTGAGTTGTTTATATACTGTGCACTATTTTTTCCTAATCCTATATTCTTTGTTTTTCTAAAACTTGAGAATCTGTACTGTAAAATGAAAGTAACAGTCTCCCTTTTCATCTGAATCAGCTAACTCATTTTTTTCCTCGTGAGAGGCATGAAGTACAAGGGAGAAGAGCAAAGTGGGTCTGGACTTCCGGGCTGTCGCCTCCAGAATTGTACCTATAACTCTATGAAGGAAAGTTGCTTGGCTTCTCTGGAGGTCATCTTTGTTTTTACTTTTCCATCTTAAAGTATAGAAATAATAGTACCTTTTTTATAGGCTTGTGTGGGAAATAAGTGAGCTAATCTGTAAAACATTCTGATTACTGTGTATATTATATAACTGAAAAAGTGCCTAAGTGTTAGCTAATTCTTTAATAATGGCAGCAGAAGTATCTATAGTTCTCTGCTTTATTGCAGCTTGTATTAGGGTCAATTCTTAAGCCAGACAAGCGCCCAGGCAGAAGGAGCACGTGGAAAGGGGCCAGATTCCCTAACCTGCCACTTCACAGAGACCATACAGATCATCCTTTACCCTGCAGCACAGTACTGGAAAGAAGGAACGAGAGCCTTTTAGTGTCACCACCGAGGAACAATGTGCAGCAGAGATCATCCACAGCTGCACAAAAATTATGGTAACTCACAAATTGCTATCATTTCTCTATTCTTTTTCACTTCTTTAGGAGTCCCTTTCTATTCCTTCCTCCCTCTACATTCATGCGTGGCTGTCATTCTTCCCTCTCCTCCTTAGGCAAGGCCACATGCAGAGAAAAGGATAAAACAATTTTAAAGAAAGTGACCTAGAATCTTGTGTGATTAACACAAAAAACTGAACGACATTTTCTATAATACTTATGATGATAAAATAGTAAATGCCTATTAGAATGCTGATACCCAGTATGCCAGCCCCTTACCTAACTACAGAATGATCTGACTTTTATGACTACAGGGAAACAAGAAATAAACAACAAAGTAAAAGCTAAAATTTAGTATTTTTTCAGATGTAATTTAGGTTCAGAAGAGAACACATTTTGAGCAAGTATTTATCATTTCAAAACCTCTGTTCTCTGCCTGTAATACACAGTAACACCCTAAGGATGGAACGTGTGTGCCAAGAGAGGTCACTTCAACGCCTCCCTTTAATTCCTACATCTAATTCAGCAGCAAATGGTGTTGACATTCTCCTGAAAATACACATTAAATGTTATCACTTCCTGTTTTCTCCACTCCTATCATTCAAGTCCATACCACCATCGTATCTTATGCTATGATAATTTATCTAGCTCCATTCTTTCCCTGGTACTGACAATTTCTTTACATATCAGCCTAGACGATTCTTTCAAACGATAAAGAAGATTAATTCTGGTATTCTATTCTAAAAAATCCAATGGCTTCCCATCACACCTAGGATACGACTTCAAAACTGAGATTTCTCTAGAAGACCTATGAGGCTTGCTAGCCAGCACCCCAACCTTATTTTTTTTTCCCTCACTGACTTCGCTGCAGCTACACCGCTCCCTTCCCTGTTTTGCTGTATCTAGGACTTTGCTCCTGATGCTTCCTCACTCAATCACACACCTCACTCCCTCCTTGACTTTCCTCAGTGCCCACTCTTCCATGAGGCATGAACTCACCATGTTCTTGGAAAACTGTAATCTATAACTTCCCACCCACATACCCTACCCCTTGTATCCACTTAATATGCCATGCTGTTCTTACCAATTCCTGTGAATATCAAATAGTATTTATATATATTTATATCCAGGCCTCCTGTTAGAACACAACTCCACAAAGGGAGTGTCCCTCTGTTTTGTTCACTGTGGCAACTCGGTTATTAGTTATTAGTGAGTGCTCAGACAAACTGCAATGAAAGTGTTTAGAGAACCACAAAATAATTATGTGATCTTTGGGCAAAAATCATCTTTGTATCCTTAGGACTGAGCACCTAGAATGTCTGAGGGGTACACAGATAATTTATGAATAATTGAAGCTATTATGTTTAGGGACAATCATATGAGAATAGATTTATATTTTTAAACAAAAACATGAGTAGCTACAACTAAAAGTTTAAAAATTTTTCCTTTAGCTTCTATATTTGAAAAAAACACTATAAATCCTCTCCATTTTTTCAGTAATAGAAATCTTGAATCTCTATGTCTTTTCTCTTTAGAAATGTTGAATCTATGTCATTATTTACAACAAGACAACTTATGGGAAAGCAGCCCTACTGTCTGTGTTCATCAGTGTAGCAAAGACACCACTTCAAAGACATAGTGGCAAAATAAAATGGAGAAAATGCAGGGGAAGAGCCATGGCTTACAAAAGGAAGGACAAAGGGAACTAGATGGAATTAATGAGGCTCAGAACACACTTCACCCAAAATAGGGCCCCTCAGTATTTGAGAAAACAGCAGAAACAAAAATGTCACCCTCACTTTCCTATCCTCTTGCTCCCTGAAGCAAGTCATAAAAGATTTTCTCTGTCCTTCTTCTGAAGCAGGTCACAATGCCTTCACGTGAAGGGTACCTCTCCTTTGCCCAAAGGAAAGGACCACTTCATCTCTGAAGACATGGGAACAGAAGAACGGAGAAAACAGGCCTTGCCAAGTTCTACAGCTCATGCGCCTTTGTCTAAGTATAGAATTATAATTTTCCATTAACTAACCACTTACTCAAACCTAGTACAAAAAAACTATATAGGTTATCTGTTGCTTGGTCTTTATTTCTTATGAAGGCTTGTGTCACACAGAAAATATATTTAAAATAATCTGTATACTTTTCTCTTATTAATCTGTCTCTAGAAAGCCTCTGCCACAAAGCTGAAAATGGGTTAAAAAAAAAAAAAGATAGCTCTTTTCCCCCTATAGTATGGAGTACCGGCTAAACATCCAGCCCCCAAATCCCCAAATATGCACTACTATGATTTTTAATTATTTTATTGCACATATAATTATAAATGGCATACACGAACACCAGAACTATACATGATTAAGATACTTTTACAACAGCTTTATCTGAATCATTAGGAGGTAAAGAGGTGAAAGAAGCCACCCATTATATTAATACTGGAGAAAAACTTTCCTTTATAAAAAAGGTTGTCTTTTAAATGTATGTCCCACGATGGAGTCAGATACCCTTATTTTCTTTTAGCTTACAGGTCAATAATGCAAGGAACACCAGAGTTAATAGGCTCAAAGGTGTGGCTGCGCATTCCTGGGCTGCCCAGGCACAGACAGGCATGCCCCTCTGCTGGCCAAGCAGAACCCTCAAGCCCCCTCAGTTCTTATTTTCACTCATTTGCTTTAAAATGAATATGAAAAAAAAAAAAAAACACTTGGTTGAAGAACAGCCAAGCAGAATCTGAAGCATAATTTTAATCTCTTACAATACCTTTGTATTTAAGTTGAAACAGATTATTCAACAATACAGGCTATTTATTAACATTAATTATTGAAATGGACTAAAATAGGAAGTTCCAAATACAGAATTTCTGATATTTTGTAACTGGATACTAATGATATACTTACAGCTCATTAGAGCTATATCATTCATGAAAAATGGCAATTATGCATTAATGCACATATTCACAAACAAAATTGTTACTTGATGGGAAGAATCAGATTTCAACTAACAGGTCCTTTATCAAGTTTCTAAATATGTGATTTCTTGAATGTGGTTTCCTACTCATTATACTAATTTTCACACACAAGAAAGTGTGGCATGGAGTTAGAGAAATTTAATTTTGAAAATCTCAGGAATGTAGAATTTTTCCAAAATATCCCTTGTTTTCCTGTTGCAGCATTTGATATTTTTAACGAGAAGCTTCACTTTCAGTTGTACTGCTACAAAGTTCTCTTTCTATTTTAGTGCACTGGCATGTTAAAAAAAGAAGAAAATGTGTGCCTAAAATATTTCACAGTGCATTTTTTTGTTGTACTTTAATTTCTTGAAAAAAAATCCCACATTTTAATTAGGAGAGCATGCTATGTGTTTGCTTTTATCCTAGAGTGGTTAAAATTAAATAGCCTAATAGTTATCAAACTTAGGTCTTTCCCCTCCCAATACACTGAAGAGTCCATATTCACCACACCAAGTCTCTTTCCCTAGGACAATGGCAACAAGAAATCTTCAACAAGTGCTGGCCTGACCCCTTTTCTTTTTCTACAAATCCAGCTGAGCAGCAAAAACTGCTTGAAATTCAGCAATCACATTTCTCACTGTTCCAGAATGACCTATTTCGCACTAGAATGAACCAGCGAATTCATACATATAAATAACTATTGGCAGACACTGCTTTTCAAAATATGAACAAGAATAAGCAAAAAAATAAAAAAGAGCAGTAGTTAAAATGAAGGTCTTCAACTATTTGATATGACAATTAGAAACAAAACATGCATCTATAACTTAGTAATGCTACATTAAAATCTTAAAATTTTCAATACATAATATTCATGATAACACAAACTAAAATAAGTTAGGACTTTTTAAAAACATGCATCAACACATTCTTCTTTTATATTTTAAGGCTACTTTTCTTTGGGAACAAAAAAAGGAAATGAATTGTGGCCATTTTTGGCAGAATATGCCTGTGTTAGTGGTTGCATCTTCATTTAGACTTCTCATTGAATGCTATCTTGTGCAAAACCTAATCAGTGTGTCAAATTCTAAACACAGTTTTCTGAGACTTACTGGTGTCTCTGGAAATGCTTCTCATTTTTATAACCTCAATGTATAAAGTGGCACATCTGGCTTTCTCCACTATTTTAGGGCACCATGCTTTTTAAAATTTCTAAATGCCTAACAACTAATAAAATCCTGATAAACTCTCAATGAGTGTTTGTCAAATGAACTAATTACTTAGTGTTCAGGTCGTGACTGCAGAGGACCCACCATGTGGGTAATGATAGCAATGTGTCATAAACTTGTTGTCAGACACTAACTAAGAGGCAACGTAGGACGTAATCTCAGAGATGAAGACAGGTGAGAAGAGCCCTACATGTGAGTAAAACACATTGCCTGAGGAAGTTTGCTCAGGAAACTGAGGAAGTTAGTTTCCCCGTGAGGAAGGGGATCTGAAACCCAGCTCAGCCCCGCCTAGCCCTCATGGTTAGTTTGGATTCAGCTGGAAGGACACCAATGGGGCTAGAATCTTGTGGACAGAGGACAAGAAAGGTAGAGGCTGTGCGCAAAGAGCTAGTGAGCAAGAGCCGGAAATACAAACAGGGATCTGGTGTGTCTTTGACAGCTGGACTGTTCATTCATTAAAAGACAGACAACCGCAAATAAGGAATGAATGTAAAAGTATCTGATGTTCTCAAAGCCTAGGAATATTTGCTATTTCCATAAGCCAAGACAAAGCGGCTTCCTACTTTATAGGACACCAGTTGATGCACCTGCTTCAGACTGTGACTAACGTATCCTTTGACTAAATCCTGTTCAGGACCCACCAAGGCTTAAAAACAAGACACAAGATCAAACTGTGCCCAAGTAACTTAAATTAGTCTTAAAACCAGATGAAATAAAGATGTAAAAAAGTCTGTAACCAACCAAATTTATATTCATATGGTCTGGCATCCAGTCAAAATTACTAGGCATGTAAAGGGAAAAAAAACAATTAACAGACATATAAATGACACATATGATAGAACTACTTAATAAGAATATCTAGCCAGTTACTATAAATATGACCAATAGAGAAATGGAAGATATAAAAGGACCCAAGTCAGGTCTCTAGATTGGGATAGTATGCTGAACACTTAAAGACCAAAAGAAATCTAAATTTAATTAATATTCTACTTCCATAAAAACCTCAATTTCCTCCTCTATATCTTTAATTTTGCAGTAGGGGCAGCAAAGTGGAAGTAACACTGGTAGGTATTTAAGCCCCACTGATTCCCAACTTTTTCTTACATTCCTCATGCATCCTCATTTACAGATAGGAAATTATATTTCCCAAAGCCCAGAGTAACATATATCAGTGTACTGTAATCCAGAGTTTACAATCAACTTTTACACTTCTTATTCTTATCTACCTCTTCCCTCCAGATGCCACAGCAGTAGGAAGGCACCGGCAGGAGTCAGGAGGCCTGTGTTCTTGCCCTGGCTCTCCTCAGTATGAAGACCACAAAGACACATGGCTAGCCCAGTTGGAGCTCCATCTTTTTAACTTCCAAATTAACAGACAGAATAAGATCATTTTTTTAAAAATGTAGCTACTAAGCCTTTGAGGCCAACATGCAAACACATACGTGTTACGCCACGCCAGAGGTGGAGAATGAAAGAAGAGACAGAAGAGATTTCCTTCCCCATTTCCTATCATTGCTAATCCTAAGAAGCTAGTGTAAGATTGCTAAACTAGCTACACAATTTACCTCCACGGCAGACTTTTTTTTTTTCATTTACTTAACAAATATTTATTGAACGTCTACTCTGTGTCAGGCATTTAGGTAAAGCACTGGGGACATACTACTGGTAGAAAAGACAGCATATTCACTCCACAGGTCACAGATGAGTGAGTGGGTCTCTATACGGAAAGATGTAAAGAGAGTTCATATACATCATCTTCAACTAGAGTAAGTGTCATCTAGAGATTTTTTTAGTATCAAACAGACATACAGTGTAACATTTGAATATTCATAAAAATATTACCAAACTGACCCAAATCAGGTGTTCTACATAGATAAGTTTATGCCATTAAAATTAGAAGTTAATAAAATATATTTGATACTGAAAGTCATAGTAGTTTTAAGATGACTGAGGTTTACATCTGTGAATATAAAACAAAACCAACTGCTACCGTAGGGAAGAAAAAAATCCTGTTCGGAAAATTCTCTATTTTCAAGTCTTGTTTCCAACGTCTTAAAAGATGGGAGAAAATATGAACGAAGGCAATAAATATAAGTCAATTTCTAATATAAAGCAGAAATATGAGCAATTCAAAAATACTTTAAAGGGGTACTTGAATGATATATTCTGAGGCAGGCCAACTACTGAAGAACTCTCGGAATAGGTATGAAGACGCTATTACAGACATATATCTCTCTGACAAAGTTCTCCATAGGATAAACACTCCTCTCATTAAAAGTATCTACTTTGGAGGCGGAGGAATGGCTCAGCGGTTAAATTGCTTGAGCAAGCACTAAGCTAAGCACTAAGTACCGGAGTTTGGTTCCCCAGCACCACATAAGCTGGGCGTGGTGGCGCATGCCTGTTATCCCAGCACTCGGGAGGCTGAAACAGGAGGATAGCTGTGAGTCCAAGGCCAGCCTGGGCTCTGAAGTGAATTCAGGACCAGTCTGGACCACAGAGCGAGACACTGTCTCAAAAACAAAAAAACAAAAACAAAAACAAAACAAAAAAAAAAAAAACCCAACAACAACAACAACAAAAAAAAAACTACTTTGAGGTAAATCTTTTTTGAATCTTTCTTTTTGTAAATCTGGAAAGTGTATCACCAACATCATTCTACCCCGTATGTCCCTTTGATGTAAAATAATTTCTGAAATGCTGTACAACGATTTTCAGATAAGTAGTTTTTCAAAAGAAGATGTACAACACAGCTCAGACATAAATCATTAAGTATTATCAATTTTAGTTTCTGATATTTTCAGAACTTTTGCAGAGAGAGGACAGTTTATAATTATTAATCTTATGAGTCACTGAAACAAAAGTAAATATTTGTATTTCAGTTCAATTACAAAAATACACTTGTGGTAGTAAGCAGTTTCATTACACAACAAAGTCAAGAAGTTAATCTTGAAGTTAATCTTGTCAATATCTGTAATAAGAAAGCATCCCACAAAGTGTTAATATCTTGTCAATATGTCATACATGATTCGTATTCCAACTGCCAGAACTTCCTACCTGGTTATGGATTTATTGTGAATAGTAACAATTAGTTTACTCAAAGTATTTTCAATTTCTCAGTATCTAAGTTCATTTCATTCTTTGCTTATTAGTCATTGTCCATGATTTCCAAATTATTATAAACTCTGTATGACATCAAGCATAAATCATTTTTTACATTAATTGAATGTTATTGTTATTGAAAGACAATTAGGTACACATCACTAAGTGTCTGATTGAAATAAATTAGGCAAGAAAATAATTTTATAGGCAACTGTGAGAAATAAAGTTGCTGTATGTTCAGGAGCCTGCAAACTGTTTATTATAGTGCAGGATACTAAGTAACTTTTATATTCTTATCTGTGAATATTTGTTTTTCCAACTATGTATAGCAGAAAAACATTCAAATGGGCACAATTTAGCCTGATACTGAGTGAAACACACAAATGCCTGGCACATTGCAAAATGTTTCAAGCTTGGTTGGTTTTCAGTGTCTGAAAAGAGAATTAAAGATAGGTTACTGAATGCTAATCACACAGCTGCATCTCCTCACTACATTTAAATTCTTATGGTAGACATATTTATCATTGACTTTGATGCTACATCATTTTTTAATATTGCTCTCAAGCTGCTGGATAGAATTTCATGTCCTCAGTCCAGAGAACCAAGGTAAATGACAAACATGTTGCAGAATTCTTTTCTTATCTGGAATATTAAAAGACTGCCCTAATCCTACACCGAAAGGTAGCCTCCAAAATATAGTAATTTCAATATGCTGAATATTCTTTTAAAAGTACATGAGACCACAATCTTTATGCATTTTTCAAATGACTACATCCGACACCTGACAACCGGACAATTCAAGATATATTAGAAAAATGAAAAATAATTATTAGGAAATACACGAAAGTAGGATACATCCAGGTGCAATATCCTGACAGGAGAATCAATACCTGACACACAAACAAAGGCAACAGACTCTTCTTCATAGTATTAAAGGGAAAAAAATCACAGTTTATACTATAGGGGAGAAACAAAAACAAAAATAGGAGCACGGGGGCTGTTCACTGAATTCTCAATCGAAACTGGTTTTCAAAATAAAATACTGAGGTGTGCATATACATTGAATTTGATCTAAACATACGATAATTTACTTTTAACACTTTAAAATTCTCATTGTCACATATATACATGTTGTTCCTCGTGATTCTAGAATTGCCCTCACTTTTCAAACCGCCCCACAGGCACAATTCATTAGCAGCATACAGAGGGGATGGTGGCGAGCAATGACCTGTCCGTGATCGCTATGACTCAGCTTACCCACTATGGGAAAAGCAGAAAGGAAGCCTCAGTATTTTGACATTTTTCCATTTTTAAGAAAATAAAGTAAAAGTTATTTTTAAACTTCTGCAACTAATTAAGCATGGGGAAAAAACTATTTCTCTGACTAGCTCTACAAAAGGCACAAATATATAGTGCCGGTAAAGTGCAACTGGGCGAGAAGTAAAGGACGAAAAGTGAGAGTGACCAGAGGTGAAAGGGGAGCCCCAAACACCCTCCCCTCTAGGCTGCTTCGTCCTGAAAGGTAAGGTATTTGTCTAGTTTAAAAGCTACAGATTAAAAAGAGCTTGTCCAAAATCACCTTGAAATTAAATACTGTAATAGGGTGGCCACCATCCATGACTGTTTTTGTTTGTTTTTAAGCTTTAACCATTGGCTTGATAATGTTACTGGCTAAGGCACTACTTGAAAAAAAGATGAAAAGACACAAATAAAACTTTAGGATGAAAATGACAGTGAACAAAAACCTACTGAGGAAGCATGTAGTGAATAAAGAAGGATAGAAACCAGAGCAATCCTAAAGGCAAAGAAAACATACCACAAAAAAAAAAAAAAAAAAAAAAAAACAAAGTAAGAATTTCTGGCTTGGCTCTGTAAAATTACTATGGCATAAAGGTTTGGACGATAAGAAAACAAGGTAAAAAGGTGGAAACAATCAAGTTAGGTAATCAAGAAATGACTGCAGTCTGAAAAAGGGTAGACATTGTTACCAGTTCAAACTAGACAATCAAAAAAATTTAAAGAGATTAAGATAAAGAATATTGAAAGGAGAGGAGCATAGAGAACTTTTCAAGACCGAATTCAGAGCACAGACTGAAATCTCATAACTCAAAATAGCAGCTCAGCTAGATCCATCACAGATTGAACCCAGATATTTAAATCCTTGTCACACCAGCATTGTTGAATTCTTACCTTCTGCTGGGCTGAGATCATGATTCTCAGGCCATTATTGGGTGAGAAACCATGAAACCCCAAAGAAGAAACTAAATATAAACAAAAATAATCAGGTGGATCAAAATAATTCTCAAACTTTTGTTAGGGGTAGGAATATTGTGTTTGATGTTTAAGGTGATCAAAATATCTTAAGAGAGTCTGATACATGAGAAAACTTAACATTGTAGCCTTGTAGTTTTTATGTAATATTAAAAAAAAAAACTAGTAGTAATCTCAAGACTTTAATTTGAAATATTCAAGGATTTGCTAAGTTTACACACAGTATTTGAACACTGATTAACTACTAGATATGCTACATTCTATTTTTGTAATGTTTGTTAAGTGCTAAGGAAAGTTCTGTAAGGCTGCCATGCGAGAGATTTCAAGGGGCTGGGAAAATATAAGTACATTAATGGTAACAGTTTGAAATGTCTAATGGTATTGATCAAGTTTAAAATGGTAGAAAATGTATGAAATTAACTCTCTATTAAGCTGTGTATATAAGATAGGTAGTCACTTGAATATATGAAAGTAAAAGTTTGAAATATAATCCATATTTCTGGGCTTATGAGTAAAATGACAACATTTGTAAATTGTTCTTAAAGGATTATAAATGCTCAGCTTTATGATTTAAAACTTTTCTTAAAAAGAGTATCAATACAAACATTATAATTATTGGTATTTCTTTCACATTGAAAAGATGTTCTCAAAGATCAAAGGTATAAGTAACAGTGAAAAGTACATTAATTTCTCTGATCATGAGTTGAGCACCTTTCAAAAGGGAAAAACACCTCTGAAAACCATGGGTATATCAAGACTAAACTGTCAGTGCATATTCTATGATTGGACTAATAATGACAAATAAAATTGAGGCAGTAATCATCTCTAAAAGAAAAGTCCAGGGCAGCATAGATTCAACGCAGAATTACCAGTACTTCAGAGAAGAGCTAACACCAGTACTTCTCAAACTGTTCCGTGAAACTGAAGGAGAAGGGATACTGCTAGACTCTTTTTCAGAAGCTGCAGTCACAGATACCAAAACCAGACAAAAACTTCACAAAGAAAGTAAACTTTCTTAATGAACATACATGCAAAAATCCTCAATACGATACTGATGAACAGAACTCAACAACTCACTAAAAAGATCGTAGACCACCGACCATGGTCATAGACCCCCTCAATAAATACCTAGGAATAAATCCAACCAAGGAAGTGAAGGACCTCTACAAGTAAAACTATATTATGCTGAAAAATAAATTGAAAGCATTAGAAAATGAGAAGATATCCCATTTCTGGATAAAAGTAATCTTGCCAAAATGGCAATACTGCTAAAACTGATATATATATATATAGATTCAATGCAATTCTTATCAAAATACTAACAATTTTTGATGGAACTAGAAAAAAATCCTAAAATTCATATGGAAAGAAAAAGAGACCCAGAATACCCAAAGCAGTTCTGAGCAGCAAGATAAGGCAGGTGATGTCATGATTCCAGACATCAAATTATATTACAAAGTCAACAACGAATCTATATACTAGCACAAAAAGAGCCAGGTCAACCAGTGGAACAGAACTGAGACAATGTCAAGTATTCTCAGTCACCTGCTATTTGACAAAGAAGCCAAAAACATGCACTGGAAAAAGGACAGCCTCGTCAATAAAAGGTACTGGGAGGCCTGGTTATCCACATGCAGAAGAATGAACTTAAACTCACAGCTATCATCATGTACTAAAATCAGATCAAAATAAATCAAAGACCTAGATATTAAAGCAAAAATGCTGAACCTCCTGTAGGAAAAAAAAAGATAAAACCCTTGAAGACGTAGGTGAAAGCAAACACTTTCCCAGTAAGACACCTGATGGATAAGAAATAACACCAATGATTAATAACTCGTATAATATCAAATTCAAAATATTCTGCACAGCAAGAGAAATAATCAAAAGAATGAAAAAAGAAACAACAAAATGGCTAAAAATACCACCTACACTTAGGACACGGAGCTAATAACTAGAATATACAAACAACTGAAGAAAAACTGATTCCTAAAAACAAAAGACCCAAATGAAAAATAGGCAACTAAAATGAATAGACAGGTTTCAGAAGTACAATCTGCCAACAGACAGATGAGAAGGTGCTCAACATCCTCAGCCAGTACAGAAATGCAAACCGAACTAACACTGAGCTACCATTTTATCCTGTAAGAAAGGCTTATATCAGGACCTCAAAAAGCAAGAGATGCTTGGGAGGATGTAGGAAAAGAAAAAAAAAAAACAATCTTTTACATTGCTGGTGAGACCATAATCTGGTAAAATCATTAAGGAATGCAGTATGGCAATTCATTAAAAAGCTAACAATAGATATTCCATTTGACTCAGTGATGCCTATTCTGTGTATCTTTCCAAAAGAGTTAAAAGTACCAGATCACAGAGATACACACATACCTGTGTTGATAGCAGCACAGCTAATAATAGCTATATCAAGGAAGATGTAGACATATCCATCAATAGACCAACAGATAAAGAAATGTGGTATACATAAATAATGGAGCACTACTCTGCTGTAAAAACACAAATTTTAGCCATTTGTAGGAAAATGTATACAACTAAAGACCATTACACTTAGTGAAGTGATTCAGATGAAGATTAAATAGCATACGATTTCTCTAATACAAGAAAACAGAGTATAAATAATAGTATCCAATGGGTGAGACCATGGGAGGCAACTGTGGGAGGGAGAAACTGGGGAAGGGAACATGAAGGTGATGCTGTAAGTATGTGCACAAAAGGTTAATGAAACCATTGTGAACTGCAAACAGATACCAATAAAAAAAGGAGAATTGAAAAACGAAAATTCCATGAGGAAAGTGATTAATTCTGAAAATAAAATGCTAACTATACCAAATACACTCTATCTTAGAATAATCCCTATACATTAAAGGTTCCAGAAGTTCCACGATAAAGAAATACATTTAGAATGTGGAATTTCATTTGACAATTATTAACATTTTAAAGAATTCCAGAAGGTGCTCCAGGGAATACAGGCTGGAATATTCTACCTTATATAGCATAGAGGAACACAGGAATTCTCTTCAGAATACCGGGCATCATCAGGCACGACAAAGACCTACACTACAGGAGAGCAAAGTCTCCACTCTAGAATTACTCGCAGAGGTTGGCAAGCATGCTGTCTTAATGAAATGGCACAGGTTTGCGCCCGGCGATTCCCAGGGTCCAAAGCCACCGTTTGTGTTTTCCTAAGCATTAATATTGGAATCTCTTTTCTTCCTAAAATCCCACACATACACGTGATTTTTTTTTACTATGATGTATATCTCTGATGATTTCACAGTCCTGAATTCCATCACCAGATTCAAATCCCACTGCTTGAGGGACACCCCTGCCTGGCTGACCTCCATTAACTTAAATTCAACATATCCAAGATTGGGATCATTCTTATTCACCCTCAAGTCTATTTGCACTCCAACTTCCCACAATTCTGTAACATAATTTCATTTATTCAGATAATTGAATCAAATGTATAGTAAGTTCTAGAGTTCTTATTCCTCTGCCTTCACATCACTAAGGCTTAATGCAACACACCCTTAACAACCTTTAAATCCACCCTGGCCTTTCCATTCTGACTTTCATTAATGACATTCAAGCTGTTACTACTTTTTCCCTGACCCACTGCAACAGTTCCCAGAAAGTTTCTGCGGGTCTCAGCTCCCTTCACAATCTCTTAAGAGTTGATGATTTTTTATTTTTGTTTGTTTTGTTTTTGTTGTTGATTTGCTTTTAAATATAAGCTACTCAATATTTTAGCTTTTTTACATAACTGATTAAATTCTTTGCATTTCTCCACAATGTCTCCATTGCAGCCTCTACTTCCTCTGTTGACCCCCCCCCCGACACCCCCTCCCCCACTCCCGCTACAATCTCCACACTTATATGGTGCTCCAGATACATCCAACTGCTTGCATTTCAAATGACCCCCAGGTCTATCTTAAAATATATGCTTTTTCCTGTTGAGAACATCCTTATTATTTTCTTTTTAAAAAATACTCTTAACATTCTCCCTTGGAAAATGTCTACACTCTTTGCTCACTTCCTTTCTTCTGTGATAATTCACTGCACTTTTTACTTGTATATGAGGAGGGATGCATTTGAAATTACTGGTTTTACATAGCTACCTTATCTCCTAAGACTGGGATGGTATGAATCCTTTTCCTGGTATTAAGAAAACTGTTTAAATATTTAGCATAGTACATACATTGAGTAAATACCTCCCTAAAATTACTGACAGAGTTCAAGATTGTAATTTGATAATTTCCATTTTTATCCTTTTTTCCCTTACAAACTACAGGAACAATGTCAATCACATCTATTATCCATTTCAATTAATTTTTTACTTCTTTTTAAAAGAAATGTCCTTCAGAAAACAATAAATGTCCCCTTTCACTTTTAAAACTATACCACAAATTACAGTTTCAAATATCTTAATTTTATTATGTCTCTTTTCTCTGTTGATCACAAACCCTTATGCATAAAACACAAGGATCCAAGAGGTTCAGGCTGATTCTGCAGACATTGTTGGAAACTTTGGTCTTTCTTCACCTATGGAGAAATTGATACAATCCAACAAATACCTATCCAGAAAACACAAAGTAGAAGTCAGTCTCAACTAAGATCATGTCAGTTTTGCCTATTTGGCAAAAACTACTTATATTAGCATTCATTTAGTCCCAATTTAAATACTCTAAACATACAATGTGCATTCTAAAACAAAACAACAACAACAACAACAACAAAAAAAAAACCCCAAAAAACAAACAAAACAAAACAAAACAAAAACTTTCCTAATCACCCTGGCTCTATGACATGCCCTTTGTGTTTAAGTAAATCTTACATATTAGATCAGACTACAATACATGTGATTTTTTCATCAATACATTTTTCTACATGTGTCTCAATTTCTCCATCTCTAGGTTTTTTCTTGCCTTAGGACTAGGACCACTACTTTCTGTGTCACAGATGTGCTCTGCTTACATTATAAATTCCAAACTACATGTGTTTTAAACGGAAATACTCAAGACTATGACATCTCTGAATTACACATTAATATCTTTTGAGTTACAACTCATTTCGTTAACAAACTTTTTGTAATCCAAGTTTCTAAAAAGTAGGCTTAGATAAAAGCAAAAAAAGATGCCAGTATAAATAAATTCAAGAGAATATGACATTTTAATAGCCTCTTATCAGTCTTGTTAAGTGCCCAGGGTGAGGACTGCAGAGGGTCAGATGGGAAACTCTTGCCTGACCCTGGTGTGGATAATCATGTCCTGAGGTTGTGCAAGGGGAATGCCACCAGTCCCAAATCAACAAGCATATTCTATTCATAGCCTGGAATAAATTAGGCACTACAGGGAATGGAAACTGCTATACACCCCAGGAGGAACCAGGGCTATATGAGCAGGTCAGAGTACCTGCCTTGGGCATGTCAGCTGCCCAGCCAGCTGTGAAGTTCTTCCTAGCCTTGCTCCGTTGGAAGCAGCATAATAGGGACCATTGTTAACACTGAGAAAATCAGGACCTCAACTTTAGAAATAGGTATTTCCTTTTCTCCAAAGATCAAATGAAGAAAGTTCTGGAATATGGACATTAAGATCAACAAAATTGCAGAATTCACATTTTTGTTAAAAAATAAATAAGAACATCTAATACTCTAACGAGGAGTTCGCTACACAGTAAGTTGTTATTTCAATGAAAACTTTGGAAGAAGGTGCATGAGAATATAAGCCAGCAGAGTAGCACTGGCCACTCATTTTTGAGGTAAATTTAATTCCTTGAGATTAGAACAGTAACAATTTCTGATCACCATATTGTGTTTTCAAATTTCAGAAAACAAAATCTAATAAAATGAATGTGTAACTAGATTTCCATAATATTAAAGTTTAGGAAACAAGGCAGCCTGCAATCGTGAGCCACACACTGGCTCCAGGGCACTGCTCCATCAGGCCCTGGCACTGGCCTTGCTCTGTACTGTGTCCTCATTAGGCCTCAGTACTGTTAGCATATGCTGCACTGGTTATGCACATTCCCATTACAATTAGCAGTCACATACCCTTCAATCCATTCTAAAAACTGTACAAGCTAGGTAAGAGGCAACTCATGCAAGAACAGCATCTTCAGATTACAAGCTTCCTAAAGCATGCAGAAGGGCAGAAAATATTCCTATTCTAAGTCTAGCCATTCAGAATAGAGATTGGTCTGTAGACTAAATAAAACTCATCTAAGTCAGGTATAAAACACTATTTATGATTTAATTTGATAAAAGAATGGCTCATATCAAGACAGAAATAATATATACAATTCCATTGTGCTTAACTAACTCTGTGTTTGTCATAGATGAAATTTCAAGTTTTGCACTGAATTTAATAAACAACACATTTTATAGGAGAGAATAACAGAACAGTTTAACTGCAGACACAGATAACAGTATTGTGTGCTGCATGTGTACTTGGATATAACACATGAAACTACTACAATATGAAAGATAAAAATACTCATGAATTTCCTGTTTGACCTAAGAGCTCAGCTTTGTATCCTTAATGTCTTGAATAGTTTCTGGCATCATAACAGGAGCTCAAATATTGAATGCTAGCAAGTCTGTCCTTATCATAACATTGATTTTCTTTAAAAAAACATAGATAATAACAATAAAAAACAAAATACTGAAGCTCAAAAGAATAAAAAACTTTCAGACCAGTTCACTGTGAAATAATGTGTAAACAAATAGGTGACAATATTAAAAATATTTGAATGCTTTTGGCAATGGGACATATAAAAACTAGACATACCTATGTACACATCTCATCTCCCACACACATGCAAAGACTTGACAAAAGAGGAAATCAAGAAAGGAACCCTTTCTAAGTTACAGAGAATAAGCTTGTGTTTTTATAACTAGTCATCATATGAAGGGAAATATAAAAATCTAACTGATAAAAGTATTCAAAATTTAAATGTTTTCATCTCATTTTTAAAATTACTTCTATTCTAACCTAAAATTTTAAAGTGTATTTGGATGACTAATACTCTAATACCATGCACTTAAAAGAAGGCTGAATCCATGAATACGGCAGAAAATACACAAAAATAATTTCTATTGAGAAATGCCTAACAATAGATGATCAATATTTAAAACTAAGGTCAATGTGTATTTACACAAAGACAAGATCTTTGGGCAAACTAGGCAAGGTCAATGAGGCAGGTGCAGATACTTCCTCATAATGTCTACTGCATTATCGATCTGCAGGTATCTCTGTTCAGATTACGGCCATGAAGTCCCAGACAGAAAACACTGCCTCCACTTCCTCTTACAGCCCACTCTGATTGCTAGAGCACCGGAGTAAGCCTGCAAGGCAGTGTGCTCCTCACGGCTCCTCACGGCTGCCTCCCACTACTGCTGGGGCTATCACACTCCTTAGCCTAATATTTGCTTTTGGCACTGTCAACACATGACCTTACTCTGGGACGGAGCATTACTGTTTCACACCTGCTGGTCAGATTATTATTCTATTCTTTAACTGCATAGGAAGTTTCCTGCTTCACTGTACTGGTATTATCTAAGAAGCTTTGTTGTGGTTGCTGTTCTTTTGGCGATGGGACTGATTTTTGTGTGTATGTGCATAGGTGAGATTTCTGGCTTTTTCGTTATGAACTGCCACCACACAGTTTGGATAAAACCTTTTGTAAGAAACTCAAGATTACTCACAGAACTCTATTTTAAGTGTCTTTTCCCCCAAAAGAACTGCATTAGCTTGATAATTTCTCTTCATATTTTCTTTTCCCTCTTGCATAGGCAAAGCTCTAAAAAGCAACATTACGCAACTTTTACAGTAACCGAGAAAGCCTACCTACAGTTCAGCAATATTATGTATAATCCAATCCTAAAGACAGATCTCAAAATAAATATCACTTTGGGCACTGAAACAAATTCAGCTACTGCATTCTCCTACTTGATAACGTTAATGTAAACAAATTACTGCTCAGTATTTTCATATTATTGTATTTTTACTAAAGATATCAATGGGAGTGTCCCATACAGCTTAGTTTCTAGGACTGAAATTTTCAAAAAATCAGTCTGAGTGAAAGTTTTCTATTTCAGTACACCTCAGACTGCCTCAATGTGTTTGTTAGCTGCTGCTCCCTATCTGTATTTCTCCTCTATACACCAAGGGTCTCCAATCTTTATGCTACCAGGGACCAGTTTAGTAGAACACCATGTTCCCAAATAAGGGGTCTGTGGGGGGCCAAGGGGTTACTTAGAGTACAGCTTTGAAATGGCACAGCAGCAGGAGAGCAGTGCAGAGGAGCAGAGAGCAAAGCCCCACTTCCTGTTTTAAGAGCAGCAGCTCACAGGAGATGGAGCTTCCCCTACAGCTCACCTCCTGCTCCCGGCTCACCTGATCCAGTGGCTTGGTCCTTCCAAGGCCGGGGACTGATACCAGTCCACGGCCTGGGGTTTGGGGACCCCTGTATACATCAACATAGAGCAACCATAACATCATACTCATCATCATTGTAAAATACGGAATCTCTTAGATTCTGCTGTTGTGTAAAGGTGAAACAAAACAAGAACCCACATTCATAAATGGTCAATCAGAGGCTGTGTCTTCATATGCAAAATATCTACATCATGATTAGGAGGAGCCATTCACATAATGAGGGATGAAAATTCCTGCATAACTTCAGGCTATGAGTTCTGCTGGGTGCCCACTGCAGAGCATATACCAATCTGTACTCATTTTAAAGGCACTAAATCTGAATCTGATGTCTGTTGATTTATTTGGAGTTAACAATCACTTCATATACCCGATGCCAACATTACTAAACTGCCTTAAAAACGTAATACAAGTAACAAACTATGCTGACTTTTATCTCTATTTTTAAAGTCTTGGTCATCTTCACCAAAATGAAGTCCAAAAATTCATCTTAACTATCGCAAATTTCAAGTCATCTAGTGGTTAATAATAAGCTGCTAAGAATGAGGGGCATTTACACTCTGAAATAAATGACTATTAAATACAGCAGATAATAAGATGTGAGACACGTAAGAAAAGAACCGAAGTAAAAAGTAAACTTAGTTTGGGCTTTTTTTCAGGAAAATGTTTAAGTCTTTGACTTTCAAACACTGTTTAATTCCTGTGAGTCTCAGTTTTTTAATATGTAAAATAAGAAAGCTACACTGGATAACTATGCAATCCCTCAAAATTCTTAAATTCCAAACTTAGTCAAATGTATCTGAGGTTTAAAGAACAGACATAATTACAAGTATTTAAGGCCTGAAATGACTAAAGCAGCCTACTACAACAATATGCAATGGAACTGAGAAATACCTCACTTGGCTCAAAATGTTATCCTACTCTAGTAAGAATGCTACCCAGCCAGTAAGCAAATACCTGTACATTGAAAATATTTTTACAGCAAGCATAAACAGTTTGACAGTAATTTGTATCATTCTCACGGGAAAATAACTTCTCCAATCTCATCTTTCTAGTCTATGTAGCAGTGCCAATTTATAGGCATATAAAATTCAAAATCTCTTCTGTGCATCAATTATAACTTACGCAGCTCCCTGAGCAGCATTTAAAAAGCAAAGAAGTGCAAACAATATTCTGCTTGCTGACATAGTAAAAAATTTAGCTAACATGGCTTTAGAACTTCACAATTTAACTGCAATCAAATACCTTTTTTTCTAGAAAAGAAAACTTCTAGGGAAATATCCAAAGTACTATAAAAATACATGTAGAAGTAAACCATATCCAGAATTACCTATGACTCAAGAAAAAAGGTTATATGTTGAAAACTTGGCTATTAATACATTTACCTGTTACTTCTTATCTAAGTACAAGAAACCAGAAAAGAATAATATACATATAGTTGGGGATTTTTTGAAAGAATATATTGCAATGGCAGACATACATATCTAAGAAACTTACAAACATAACATAAATAAGTGGTTTGAAACATTAGTTTTTTGTGTTATTGCTATCCAGAAAAACAGAATGGATCTACATTAAAAATACTCCTTTTTTGCAGTAATAAGGATAAAACCCAGGGCCTTCACACTAGTCTATATCCCCAGCCCATTTTTATTTTTGATTTTGAGATCAGGTCTTGCGAAGTTGCCCAGATTGGACTGAAACTTCTAAAACCCATGTTTCAGCCACCCAGTATACTGGAATAAAAAATCGAGCATTTGTGAAAATTCTGGAAGACTAATGAAAACTGAATAAAATAAGTAACACTCATCAATTAGAATTTAAGCTAGATAAAAATAACATTTGTAAGATAACTAATTATAGAAACCTTCAGTTAGCATAGAGGATACTTGGAAACGGATTTTCATGAGGCTTTTAAAAAATGGCAGAAGTTAAAAGGTAACAATTTTGGTATGTTTTATTAATACATACTTTGGTTGATACTGCATACAACATTCAATAACGTTACTGGAACTATGCTACAACATATGTGTGAGAGGAAAGATCCATTTTAAGTTAGGTGAGTTATATCACTCAAATACTAGCTAAATGTCAAAAGAACTATAATACCTTTCTTTTGTTCATATTTGGTCTTTATTTTTCCTAGGAACAGTGGCCAAGTGAAGCATTAACACCTGTATATTTTCAAAATCCAAAAGGCCAACAGAATCCACAGAAGTTTTAAAAGTCCACAAGTGGAAAAATCCTATTTCTCAACTCCTTAATTTCAGATTGCTCTGATGGAATGTGTTTTCTGAGAATTTCCTCTAGAGCAATCATGTGCAGTTAGGAGAGCTGCAGAGGTTAGTAGTTTCTGGTCAGCTGTCGACCAGAGATAGTCCTGGGGTGCCCTGCTAATAGCCAATGGCTTAACTACAATATAGAGCATAATTTAGTGTCTAATTTAATCAGACTAAATATCAGGTTAAAAAAATTGGGCCTGAGGCTAGACCTGGCACATGCAGTATCAGCCCAGGGGCACATTTCCTCAGAAGTTATTTTAGAGGTTCTGTAGGTGTAACTAGATAAGGTTCACTCACTTCTCTCTATATTCATTTAAGATTCAGTGTCTTTTGTTAACCACTAAGCATTTTTTTAAAAAATGTATCTTCCAAAGTAATAAACCTGAAATTTTCATGCAATCAAATCAAACCATTTTTACTTCAGATTAAAAATGATTTTACTAACATTCAATGATGCTAAGACCCTAAAAATAAAACTACCAAGTTTACATATTTGCGATCAGTTATGACTTTGTGTGTGTGCGTGGGGGGGGTGTGTACCTTGTTAATTCATAGGGAACATACAAAGCAATGGGTCAGCGAAAGGCCTTTTGAGTTAGATGAAAACGCCTACTAATTTTAAGGCAATTAAGGCACCATGTATCAGGTTTAATCTATTTTTTAGTTCAGTAACTCATTCAGCAAGAAAAAAATAATATGTGACTTGGAGTCAAGAGAAAGGACCTCAGAGACCACTGAGGATAATACTACAGATGGACAATGGAGCCCGCTAAGTCACCGGAAACCTTTAGGTTACTAAAATCTTCAAAACAAACCAACAACAAAATTCAATCTTGTCTTTATTCTCTACATTACAGCTGATGTGGTCGCTATATGTAATTTTGGTTTGTGTGGCTTTAAATTTTATCAATAACAAAAAGGAGAAAAATATATGTATGAAATTTAAAAAGCCAGTCCTAGCTTAGAAAATTTCCATAAATTGGGAAAACACAGACATTAAGTCTTTGCGGAAGTAACTTCCAATATGCCTGTCAATATGCCTCTACAATAATATGGAGACCACGTGAGACCACCAGTGACAAATTCTGACACTTAGAACTCCAACGTTGAGTGACACCAAAGTGCTGTCATTGTCCTGCTCAAAACATAAGAAATAGTAATTTTCAAAAAGTTGTGTGGGCATCGGGTGGAATGTGCTTTTATTCTTTTTCTGTGAATACCATCCACACTCATTCTTATATAAATAAAATGTAGATTCAAATTGGCATTACAATCAGGATTTTACGTTCAAAAGGTCACTGATACATCACGCTTGTTCCCTTAGCAAGAAAGAGCAGTGCTCGAAGGAAGTTGAGAAAATGAGGAGGAAAGAAGTACTTGGGAAATGTGAGGGAGGAAGAAAGGATGAGGCTGTAGCAGGCTAGAACAGACAGAAAACATAAACTATCTGTGTTTGATAGATTTTTAAAGTTCTCCCTCATAAAAATCAGTAATATGAAGATACGAAATAGAAAATATAGTTTTTAACACTACAAACTTTAATACAAACTTCCTTTGATGAAATCAGTCTAATAAAAACATGCACGAATTAAATATTGATTTTCAAATATGCTCTGTGTAAGTCCATCAAACATTGAAAATTACTTGAATAATAAGCCCTCCTAGGGTTTTCCAACCAGAATAGTAATTTTCACAAAACAATTTTTTTATCTTGTCTACTTATCAGCTATTAAGAATTTCTCTTTAACTCTTGATTAACCAGAAAATCCAATCAACCCACTGTAAGTTCTTATTCCAGCTGTGATGGGTGCTCAGGTTCTATTCTGATTACTTAAGGTACTGTTTTCTCTAACACTAACAGTCCCTGGAGCTAGAGGGGGTTATTTCGTTAACTATTATGGTTCAGCTTCATTGCTAATATATATATATATATATATATATATATATATATATATATATATACACATATATATATATGTATATATATATATTTACAATAAAAAAGAAGACTGTGAAATAGGTGAGAATTAAACTGTTCACAGTAATTTGTCATTTTATTATAACTTGTTGCATGCTACAAAGAAATTCTATCATGCAAACTTCCCCAAGAACTTTTCCCTTAACACAACACTTCTGAGGCTTGTCATGATAGATTAAAATATCGAAATCAACAAGAGTGTACGAAGGCCAGTTAAAAATAATGTGAAGATCTATAGCGTCATTTTATTTTAGGCAGTTTAAAATTTTAATGAGATATAGATCCATCAACACTGGCCAAGGCAAGCAGTAGAGAAACACAAGGGAGTACAGCCGCCAAGGCTTATTTCTGCAGACAACACCAACTGTAAGAAAAAAAAACTTCCAAAGTTATGCACAATTTCAAATGAAACATCTGGATATTAAAATATCTGTACTATAATAACAAACTCAACTAAGCTCAATTATTACATTTATGTTCATTGTAGGTAGAAATTCATTTCCTCATCTACTTAAATTGAGTTTTCTGGTGGATATGATCTTTAAGTAGATGTGATCCTGAACGTGGCTGAGAGAACAGCATTCTCAGAGAATTGCATAAAAACATTAGCATAAAAACTCACTCAACAGTCTTCATTATTGTTAGTAGAAAACTTGAGCTTAAGTATTTTCTTTCAACTGTAAGCAATCAATCCACTTACTCTGCATCTTGACAGAGCATATGAGTTATGAAAGAGAAAACCAAAAGAAAGGCTCTTCCGTGAGCCACAATTTCACCAATTTGTTCTGGGCTTGTATACTCTGTCAAGTATTAAGAAATCAATGCAGCATATCACTAGTTGTCAGTCACAGGTTGACAGTATTGTAAATTAAGGGAATGCGTCTTCATGCAAGTTTGTATCCACATCTTTGTAAGGAATCCACTTGCAGTCTGATTTATGTGCTTAAAATAGACAACTTACCCCTATCTGCTGAGCAGCCTCACAGGTATGAAACTGTCTAGCTGAATATTATTTTCCTTCATAATCAAAGCCAGCTCCCACTTGGCTTCAATCACTCTGTGGTTTTAACCTTAGTATTTCCTATACAGTGAAAACAAGTCAAAAGACTTCAGGAACGGTTTTGAATAACATTACTTATTTAAAGATGTCTCTGCTGAGATGTAAATTACTAAGTAAAAATATGTCATGGTAGTTGCATAACTCCTGAAATTATATCAAAGAGCGTTGTTTAAAGCGCTAATTCATTACTACGATAGACTGCAGAACCTATTTTGGAATCCCCAATTAGAACAAAGGTTTGCAAAATAAGTGAAAGTGATGATTGGTTGGCACAATCAGATATTTTAAATGTGAAATAATTTTAAGTTACTATTTTTGATAAAGTTTTTCAAGGAAACATTGCACAGTCTTTAAATAAGCTCTCACATTTAAGTACTATTTACTTAACAATCTAGTGTAAGAGAGCCATGTGAAAATTAACACAAGATTTGATCAGTCTATACAAACATCTCTATTTTGGTGATTGATAATTAAAGTTATAGTGTAACAGAAATCGTTTTAAAAGGAAGTTAATTACGAAAACTATTTTTTCTTAATCACTCTAAGTTTTTATCATTCATTTTACATGGTTATAAACACAAAAATAAAAATTTTAGTTTTAATATATTTTTATTATGAATGAGAAAAGAAATACTAAGGTTTTATGAAGTCAAAACTGAGACTTCTTATTAAGAAAGCAATAAAAGGAGGAAAAAACTTTTCTATATACAAAAGTGAACTCTATTATTCTAATCTAAAAAAAATTATGAACATTAAAATCAGCAGAAAGTTGCATCTTGGTAATTAAGAAGCCTTAAGTGGATCTGAGAAAAAAATTAAAATATTCAAAAATATCTGGATATAAAGATATAATTTTGGGAGATGCCCTAAAATCACAATGTAGTGATATTGGGCCTGTGGGTGACATGTGTCAGACACTGCTGTTATATGCATAGTCCATTAAAATGGATAAAGAAAAAAACAGTCTATCTATTCAAAATTTTCACCTAGTTTTGTTTCTAACAGAACAAGTTCATTTGTAAAGACTACTTTTCTGCATGTAGAATATTAATCAAACCAATTCTTTCTTATTGCTACTTTTCAGGCATATCTATTAATGGCTAGGTTGATAAATGTTAAATAAAGTCTGCTTCCTTTTTGTCCATCTTACTTTATTTTTTTAACTTTACATAGGCTGTCAATTGTGTTCTAAATGCATAATAAGATTTATAGGCTTAAAGATGGCACAGGCACATTGAACAGGTGTGCTGAGATTAGAATAACTCTTAAAAATGTAATTAACAGCATCATATTGTGGCGACCTAGGCTGAGACTGACTTTGAAGTTTCAGTTCTTATTTTAACATCTTTCTCAGATAATTTTTCCTAAAAAAGAAGATATACTAAGTAATATTTTTCATTATCCAGATATTTCAAGTTCTTCTGTACCTTGAAATTTTAGAAAACCGGCAAAATTTGAAAGACATTCTATCCACATAAATCTCTATGCAATTCTCAACGCTCCCACTGAAATACATTTCAAATAAGAATATGAAAAATTTTGCAGGTTTAGATCCACTTCAGTTTTATATCTATTTTGACACAAACTTCTTAGTTCAACTTATTTCTGACACCAGTAAATTATTACTTCCTGCTTACATTAAAAGGCTTCTTGAGCATCTAATGAATCTTCAATAATAAATGTGTTTCCTTGACTATTCACCAGTGGAAGTTCTGTATTCTAGTATAAATAAATCAATAAATGTTTGGTAACAATATTTTGCTGTAAGAGTGATTTGTGAAAGATTTTGCAAGCAACTCAAGAATTCAGCTATCAAAATCAGAAATGGAGACCTCTAGAGTGCTCATTAATAAGATGACTATAAATGATTTAAAATTGTAGCACAGAGGATGTTTCTATTGATAGGCAACTTATATGGGCATTATTGGTTTTCATTATGAATGTTCATATCTTTGATGGAAAATCCTAATAAAACATTCCATTAGGAAAAAGATAAGGAGAGACTTACTCCTCACCAACTAATCACCTCTGTGAATTCCCTTATATTCTCTGAGCAGCAACAGACTACATTTTCACCAGAATATAAATCTTTGCTGCAAAGAGAATTTAGAACACTGATTGATTAGTAAAAAAACCTCCTACAATATTTGTTATAATAAATTCTATTATATGACAACATTTATGGTTCCATTATATCTCCTACATTTATATTTTAAAAAAATTCTTGATGAATATGAAGGCTAAATTTTAGGATTTTTTCATTAAATAATTTCACTTATTTAATGATAACTGGCACACAATAGTATTAAGTCTACTATTACTAGTAATTATGTCAACCAAAAATAATCACATACATCTTAACTGAAGGTACTTTCTTTTTAAAAACACGAAAGTGTAAAGCTGGGTGTAGTGGTGCATGCCTACAATCCAAGCACTTGGGAGGCTGAGGTAGGAAGGCTGCTGAGAGTAGCCTGGGATACTTAGTGAGTTCAGGACTGCCTGGAACACAGACCAAGACCCTGTCTCGAAATAAATAAATAAAAATAAAAACATGAAAATGTAAGTGATTTACACACAATAATGTGAAAATCAAAAATATTTTAAGTACTGAGAATAATGATCACAAAAGACCCAAATCTGTTTCTATAATGTTAATTACAAAAAGCTGAAAATTCTCAATTGACTAATATGTTATGGTTCATTACATATTAATAGATTTGTCAGATGAACATTATCTATGAACATGTGAGTGTTCTTTACAAACAAAGCATGGTTCTGCTCATTTGAATTACACACATGTTGTATGTATATCAAATATTTAAAAATTTTTAAAAATCACATTTTTTTCATCAAAAATTGCTTCAGAGGGAGTTATTTTCTAATCAATTTTATAAAAAAAATTCAAAAAAGCTTGTATTTCAAGCACACAATCTACAAAGTGTCTCCTATATAAAATTTTACTTCCTTTAGATGTTTCAAACACCAACTAATGATGGTCTCAGAACAAAACAATGCAATCTGACACCTCAGGGCAGGCTAGGAACACACTGCCACAGCCACAGAAGTTGGCTTCACCTGTCTCATCCCAAACCCCGGATCTCCAAGTGTAAACAGAACATCTCCAACTGGATGCTCAGCCATCACTCTACCCTACCTCAGCAAAAAGGCATGGAACCAGAAGAGCAACATGTTCTGTGTGAGAAGAAGCTGCTTGCAGGGCTGTATGCACAGGGAAAATGTAAAAATACCATTACCTGGCCTCAAGGAGGAAAACAGCAATAGTTAAGTAAACTGTGGCAAATATCCATGTGGGGCTCAGTGACAATGTAGAAGCTAATGTGATCAATCTGAAGATTCTGTGGAACACAAACGTTGCTAAAACTGATTATAATTTAAAGAGCACTATTTAAACAAAAATAGAGGAAAGCACAACATTATGACTTCTTAATGTAAATATTAAGCTCCCATCGTCTAATGCCAAAACTATCCACTTTCTGTCTGATTCTATATTTTAAATATTTTTCACCCAGCCCCATGCTTCCTGTGCAGGACTTCCGTGTTCTCCCTGGGGGATATGACCCCCGTTGAGATTTTAGTTCACTGTAATTAAATGTTTCCTAACAGTTTACACATTTGATTCTACTGAACACTTTAACCTCACTTATTAATAGCAGTAATAAAACTGTGAAAGTACAAAAATATAAACTTTCTATTTTATTTTCACTACACTGTCAGTCAGCTGATCAGAGAACCAATGAACAGCCAATCCTAGACTCAATTTTAAATTTCTGAGAACAACTGAATTTCCAGTGCCAGCTACAGTGACAGGAATGTGGACAGTAGACAACGATATGCTAGGAGAAATAAAGAAATAGAGGCAAGGAGAATGAAAGGAAAAGAGAAAATAAGAGAATGAAAAGAAGAGATACTTCTAGCATCTCAATTTCAATTCTTCTACTCTTACTGTCTAGAAGATCTTACCTACATGCACATGTAAATATATGTAATACTAGCAGTCAGTGTCCGTATATACGTAGTTGCAAATATGTGTGGTGAGGCGGTGATGTACACTTGTGGTCCCAGCTACTGGGGGGTCTAGGCCAGCCTAGACAAGTCAGGGAGACTGTGTCTTGGAATAAAAATCAAGGAAGGAAAGGGAGAGGAGGGGAGGAGCCAGGGGGAACAAAAGAAAGAAGAGAGTAGGGAGAGGAGGGTAAGGAAGGGAGGAAAAAGGAGGAGAGGAAAGGGAGAGGGGAGAAGCAGACAGAAGGCTGGAAGTTAGTGGTACAGCCTTGGGTTTAAATTCCCGGTACTGTTCAAACAAAAAAATCAAAGTAGCCAAAGGATGAGTTTTTCTTTTTTTTTAATAAAAATCATTTCATAATAAGAACAAGTTCCTCTGAAATTTGCATGTTTTTAAAATTCATAATTAATACAATATGCTTTCTTTAACTTGGGTTATAGTCATATATCTACCAACAAATTTTAAAACAATGAATAAATGTGATTTCATCAGATAAAGACACACAACTACAACTAGTTTTCTTGCCAGGGCAAGTGACTGGACCGCAGCCACTCTCTCTCAGACGATGCCTGAGCTCTCTTTCAGGGAATATCTGGCATGGTACAGAAAAGGAAAACACAATCTCATTGGCAGAAGTACCGAAGGGACTAACAGAGTGACAACCATAACTACGGAAGGGTCTCCATGGAGAAGCACAATCGAAAATAACAGGCAGGTGTAAGAAATGTATCACGTGACAAATGCACTAATTTCCGATCCTCACTCAAACAACTCCTGGGTCCGGAAGCTACTCTTAGTCTGGCAGCGTCTTCTGCACAAATTCTCAGACTGTAAATCTTTCCTACCATTCTGCTAAACCTTAAGCTTCTCCTGCACTCTCTTTTTCCTTATTAACCAAAAAAAGCTGCCATGGAATTAGTAGTACTCAATAGTTTTAATGTTTCAGTAATCACAACATCAACTAAATATATTTTTTCATCTGTTTAAATGGCAATGTCTACCATTATCTCTTATGATTCAGGAGACTGCTTCATTATCAGAAACTCACAAATTCAGAAAAGGCAACAAATAACACTTATGTATTGAGTGACAGCTTCAGAGGTTCATTATAGAAGTAGGAGTGTCATTCAGGTGGGAGGAAAACCTGTGGAAATCATTTCATAGGCTCATGGCCAGAGCTGGCTCTCAGCTTAACACGCTCCTGTCCACTTAGCAGAGAGCAAAGGAACAAAGCTGGAGATGGTTCAGAGGAACGCTATGATCACACAATCTGGAATAATCTTTTCATATTTAAGAAAGAAAAAATTTAAATCCTTGGATTCAATCTCTGTTGGCAAGAGATTTATTTGTCTCCTAATGTACTGAGTGTGTGTCAGTTGTGAACTATCTTTTACAACTCCTCACAAACATTAAATTTTACTTATGAATACACAGCAAGAAACTTACTACCGTGGATTTCTGAAAAGTACAGAAAGAAGGGGTGTCTTATAAATAGGGCACTTGCTTTTGGTTCTCTTTTTTCTGAAGTTCTGATATGAGTTTTGGAGTTCAGAAGCAGAAAGGCAAGACAGCTACTTCCTCTTTCCTTCAGTCACTCTTGTGCCTATAATAACTCACAATCTTTGAACTTTCATAAAAATTAATTTTAGATGAGTATTTTGGAAAGTTCAAAATGGAGGCAAAGAAGCTCTAAAACATTCAGGTTATCATTGTGCCCATATAATTCTCTGCAAACCATGACAAGTAAAAGAGTATTTTCAATCAACAATGAGTGACGGTTGTTATTTCACACAAACACACAATGCACTGTTGAGTGGTAATTTACTTGGACACAAAATTATATGCCAACACACAAACTTAATTCCTCAGAAGAAAAGTTTTATGATGATATTCAGTTATTGCTCTAAATAAAGCCGAATTGTGAAAACATGGAGGGCTTGGTATTTCTAGAAACTTCTATGAGTGGTTATTTTTAGAAATGTGGTCTAGACTCAAAGCGAAATTTGTTTCAAAGTTAGTCTGAAAAAAATGCTTCAATAATTCTAAATATTCATAATTTAGCAAAAAGAACAATGAGTCCAGGATGCTGTGGACATTATTCTGAAATCAGGTTTTAGCTTATTCAATACACAGCATATATACAAAGAGAGAGAGAGCCAGAGAGAGAGAGAGAGACATTTATTTCAAATTCCAAGAAACTAATTTTGATACTCAAATAATACCATCCCATCTTTAAAACAAAGGGTAATAAAATGTTTTTAAAGCAGTCATCACAAATACTGTAATAACTTACAGTTATGTAAAGTTGTCTTAACCTGAATTTTCCTTAACCAAATCCATCCCCTCTAGGATGATAAACATAATCTTAATCATTAAACATGACAAAAACTTGAAATGTCTTTAGCATTCTTAAAGAATAATAATTGCATTCAGTGTAAACTCTCAGAAACATACTTTATTTCATTCAAATTCTAGGGAAATGGATTATCTGCACATGATACACAGCAGGTGTTGGCAACCTCAGACTATTTCTGTGAGGAGCAGGGTAGAAGGTCCAACTACTGCTCTATCTGTGGCCTGACTTGGAAAAGCTTCGCCACGCTCTGTGCCTCAGCAAGGTGACACATTACTCCTTAACTCCCTACTACCCCTAGTCACAAAAGAAGGAACACGACCCACAACCTGTGTTTTTAAAAACTGCCATCACCTGCCAGTAGACATTCACAGGAGTAAAGAAGCACACTACCTTTGGAAAAGCTGCCCTAGATGACAACTGCGAATTTATGAGATTATGTCAGAGCTTATCATCGCCCAACAATTACCTATTTTAAAAAATGCACCATACTTACAAAATTCCTGTTTCAAGTGAAAGTCCCAAAGTCAGTCTGATAACCAAAATTTCAGAATAGGTGTGTCAGTAGTGTCCTTCTTTCTCAAAATAAATAACTTAGCACAATACACTTATATCATACAATACTTATCAAACAAAATGAAACTTCAAATATTAGCGAAAAGAAGAAGAACATCACATATAACTTCAGATTCACTGAAAATAGGATGCGCTGCTAAGAAACAGACTATCGATGTCTACACTATTGATAATGGAGGCACAAAACCTTCAACATAAAATTCAAGAGCTATTACAACTATTTTAAAATTGTTTACTACTTGAATTATAAATTGTTCTGTCCCATTTTTTCTACAACTTTTGTGCTGATTTTATATAACTTCCACTAAAAGTTTTCAAGACCGAGACATTCATAAATGCAAAGTTAGTTTTACGATCTTAAGTCAAAAGGGCAATAGGCCACTGGCAGGATAATGTATTATTCAGTAATTCGTCCAAAGTTATTCTAAAAACAGACCCTAGTTAAGCATAGGAGGCTTCATACAAACAAAAGTAAAACAAGGTCAGGCAATGAGAATATGCGTCACACTGCGAACATGAAGACCACTAACATTTCCAGAAAACCTCTCCTCTCTTTCCACTTATCCCTGGATGTCTGAAGAAATTTTCATTGATTTTATTCTATATTTGTATTAGTTACAGGACTTCAACATAAAGAGAAATAAAGACAATTTAGAAATCTCAGGGGGTTTTTGGCCAATCAGTAAGTGTGGCAGAATATTTTGTGTGAACTTTTGGATCACACATAGATTTCGTGCTTTTCCCCTATCTAACCAATCTTGAATAAGTAGTCCTAACATCTAACAAATAAGTAAATATCTTTTCTTGAATGGATCAAAGAAAAAAAATAAGTTAGGAGAATACTGTGGATAAAGACAGGGGCCGAAGATATGTGATAGATGGTCAGTGAAGTTCATTTCTCCTTTCTCACTAAAAGCCTTTCCACTGAGGAATTAATGTTTCATTTCATGCAGTTAAAATTTACTTACTAGTAATTTGGGTGAGTAACTTGAACCAGGCAAGAGGGAAACACTGGAAATAGAGAAACAACTAAGGCTCGGTCATGACCCTTATAGGACCCAAAAGAACATGGGAAGACTCACAAAATTCCTGTGATAACCTCTTTATGGACAAGGTACAGAAAAGAGGTTAGGAGCACAGGCAAAAAGAAGAGATCAAGATTTCCATGTGAAGGCGAAAGGGGAGACAAGGAAAGTATTATGGAATTGCCTCAGAGTTACTAACTCACAGGGAAAGAGTACTCTGAGTACTCCTTTCCCTTCAAATATGTCGTTCATTAAGGAGTAATCTTGTATTATTATGTAACAAATTCAAATAATTTTAATACTTGAATAAAATTACCTAAACAAAATAAGAGCTTTTAGGCATAAAATAGGCATTGGAATACCATGTATTTCTTAGTGTTGTTAATGTGAATGTGGTGGGGGTAGAGAGGTACTCATGCAGTGACAGGATGGTGTTCAAGTAACCAAGAATACTCCTTACAAGGAAAAAAGCATGTACACTTAGTATCTAGCATTTGCTAAGCTTAGAAATCACAGGATTATTCGGTCTTCTCAGTCACCCACAAATCTGTATTAATGGAATTTGATAGCTGTCTTATACCATCCGGGGTTCACAGTATCTCCAGTTTCAGTTTCAATCAACGTATTTGGAGTGTTCATAACTGCGCTGCTGAGTTCTGCTACAGGAAATACAACAACCATGTAGACTGGTGCCACTACAAATTTATGGTTCCCAAGCTCTCGAAACCACTCAGCAATTCTACATTCTGCTCCTCAGCTCCCTCTGCCATTTCGCACAGCAGCTTTTCCAAATTTGATCTCCTGTCTCAAGGGCTCTAAACTAGCCCTGCTTTGCTTCAGGCTTTTATCTCAGAATGTGATTGGCTTCAAAGAACAATTAAGGGGCCATCAAGCCTGTATTCTCTCAACTGTTTATATTCCAAAAACTCTACAAGTGCTTAATCAGCACCTACCTCTTTCCTCAGAAGTGGTGAAGAACTTCCTCTCCAAAGCTGACATTCCCTATTCCTAACCATGCCCCTGAATTCCTCCTTCAGTAGCTCCACAAATGTCCCCCTCCACTAACTTTTCCTCATTCTATCTTTGAGACTCTAAATATGTTCCAGTCTTTCTGGCTCTGAAAAATCTAAATAAAATACCACATACTAGAATGTGAAAATTTTCTCAACCACTTCTTTTGCTAAAGTCAGCAGGACGCCCAAGATGAAGATGCTAAATTGAGAATGCTTCCTTAATCCTCACAGTAACTGTCTATGAGACACCTGACATCTCCACGAACTTTTTTCCCACTGGCTTCAAGTAACAACTTTACTTATTATTCCAATTTCTTTTTTGCAGTTTTCTCCTTAAACAAGAATTCTTGTTAACTTTGCGTATTTGGTCTCTGGCACTATCCAATTAATATATACAAGAAACTCGAGTCATCCTTTCTCTTTCTCCACATCAAATCATAACTTCTTCTCCAGCTACTTTTAAATACATTTCCTTAATACTCTCTTGACTCCTGCTTTAAATTTAGACATTGTCATCATAATTTAAGCTACCTGATCTGATTCTTTTTATTTTTTTTTCCTTTTCTTTTTTTTAAAATTAATTATTTATTGAGACAGGGTCTCACTCTGTAGCCCAGGCGGGCCCTGAACTCACTGGTGTAGCCCACGATGGCCTTGGATTCAGGACAACCTCCCAAATGCTGGGTTTACAGGCATGCACTACCATGCCCAGCTTTATGTGGTGCTGGGGAACTGAATTCAGGAACTTGCGCTTGCAAGGCAAGCACTTTAACCACTGTGCTATTCCTCCAGCGCCCCCGACCTGATTCTTTACATTGATCTTCCTCAATCTTGAACATCTCCCATTTGTCCGAACATCAGAAAAACTCACAAATCTCATATCTGTCCTACATGGCCACGCCCCTCCTCTAGTCAGTTCTCCTCTGGGTGGCCCCTCCAGACCCCTTCCTCTTCCACTTTGACTCCTATCTTTCCTGTTCTAGTAACAGTGAGCTATCTCCTGACCCCACCTGAGCCGAGGTCTGGCTGCCTAGAAGGCCTTTGACCTCCGCTCTCAACCATTCTTAGTGAAATTATCCTTGGATTCTCTCCTGGCTCCCTTCACATGACACACACAGATCTGAGAGTTTTGTGAATTTCTTTTCTTTTCTTTTTTTATCAAAACGACTGCTATAGAACTTTCCACATGATACTCTAATTTGGGGAGATGTCTGCTTGCTAGCTATTCTGTTGGCATGGTAAAGGCCACATTTTCTTTGCTTCATTACCCGTGGCTGAAAGCATGTCCTAAACAGTGTAAAATCATGGCATCTTTTTTTTTTTCAAAAATTATTCAATCTTTTTTTTCCTAATCTCTTTTAACACATCTACTTGAGTTTTATTTCTAAAAAAGGACCTTATCCGGTTACTCTGCTAATTACTGTGAAGGCAAAGAGGAGCCCCTGAAGGAATTTCCAAATGTATCACTATCACACCCAAATTACCATGCCGGCCCAAATCCTTTTTGCTTTTCCACAATCACTGTGCCACTTACCTCAAAGCAGATCCCAGCAATCTCACATGCTATGTGGCTTTATGCCTCCAGGCCAGCACACCTGGGCACTGCACTCCCGCACGCCCCCTCCCCCCCCCCTCCGCCGTGGAAACTCTCCATCACACCTCTGATACACTTCTGATTCACCACTCTCATTCCATGTTGTGCGGATTCACTCCCCCCGAGGGCACTCCTAACACAGCTCAGTGTGTTCCAGTATCTCGTGTATTTTATTTGTTTAAGCTTATTTTTCCTCCTAGGATGTTGTCTCCTTCAGAGTAGGGGCTGTTGCATTTATATTTAAAATTCCAGCACTTAAAAGCGTATGTTTCAAGTGCTATCAGGAGGAGTATGAAGATAAGCGTGTACAAACACAAAAATATAAATACATTCCTACTCCAATTGGCATTTATTTTCCTGTACTTAAAATATCATCCCCTGTATTCCTAACATTTTTTGCACTGGCACTTTAGAAACTATAAGCAACTACGCTCTAATTATAATTATTTTGAATTCAATGTTTTGCTTCCCGGTAATCTCTTTTGCAAACACTAATTTTTCAAAGACTGTTTTGGGAATTTTTTCCCACTCTATCTGCAACAAAAGAAGAGTTTCTTAAAGGTGTTTAACGAGGTAAATCTGTACAGACCCAAAGTGAAACAGTAAATGGTAAATCACCTGCACTTGAATTTCCAGCTGCTCCTTATTATTTTCTTAAATCAACTCAAAGCAGCAGTGTTCTGGTATTAAACAGCACACCTCTACTCAAATCTTTCATAAATGAGTATCAATTTATTAACTAATTTTTCCTTTAAGTCTATATAAGTAACATTTATAACTGAGAATTAATTGATGCATTTAGAAATTGATTGGGAACATAGAGAGAAACGTTTGTGAGAAGGTGGACAGGACACAATTGTTTACTGAAGTGTAAAAAGCCCTTGCAAGAAGGACTCAATCCATTAAAGAAAAAACATTACAGATACTACCATGAAGAATTACAAAACTAAATGTATTCTTTATAAATGAACAGACTCTTAACTTTTTTTTGCCAGAGAAGAGTTTTCACATACATGTACACATACAAAAAAGATGCAACTGATGTTGTCAGTCACTAGCTGCAACCAATATTTTTAATTCATTAGATGTAGTATTTTATAGAGAATCTCAAGTGCAAGCCTGGGAATCGTGTCATGGCCAGACTATTGCACTTAGTCATGATAGAACTCTCAGTCTCATAACAATATCCTCATATCTTCTGCCTCTATTTTTACCAATATCTGAATGTAAAATTCCCCCATTCTCTTTTATGTGAATGAATATTTAGTCCTATTTTGAAGCCCAGGTAGCTCCACCCTTCTTTGAGCCCCTAATTTAAGTAAAGCTGCTTCTACCACTCTGCAGGAGCAGAGAGCCGTCCCTTGCCCAGGGAGGAGGAAAAAAGGAAGACCTCAGACTGGCTTCCAGGCTGATATTCATTTTGTCCATGAGGGCTTTTGCAACCAAGCTCCATGTAAATGTGGACCGAAAACACACACACACACACACACACACACACACACTCTCTCTCTCTCTCTCTCTCTCTCTCTCTCTCTCTCTCTGTCTCACTCACACACACACTTTAATTCCGTAATTTTGTGTCCCAGAAAATTGGTGACAATCTTGATGAAAACGGTAACAACCACAAAGTTCTAGGCTAACAGAAACTTCCACTTGTAAAGGAAAACTTACAAGGAGATGTTACAGAATCTCCTTATTTACATTTTTAAAAATAGAACAGCAACTAGCTCATGTTTCTTAAATGAGAACAGAATCAAGAATGGAAGGTAACTCTGAAAATCATTCTGGCCCTACACTTCCACGGTATTCTTAACATACTTAATGAAAAAGAAACGTGAAAAAAAAAGTTTTCAATTGGAACCATTTCTTGAAGGAGGAAAGAGTTTCTTCCGGTTTTACTGTAATGCTCTAAGAAAGTTAATATAACATGTAATTAGGAAAGTTGGTTCTTAAAAAGTGTTTAAAAAACCAATCCATTCTGCACTGACTGAAAATAATATGATAGATAAACAGTACAATATTTGGACTTGAGTTTATATAGTCTTGTGGAACATATAAATGAACTGAAATCATTTCTAACATGAAAAGACACCCATTTAATCATTTAGTCAACTGGAAGAAGCAATTTCCTATAGCTAAAATATTTTTTAAAATCTGATAGAATAAAATTACATTAAATGCCTTAATACAAGTATTTGGCAACTGGCCAAGGATAGATAGACTTTCTCAGATTTTTGCTTTCACAGATACACCAAGCATTCCAACATTCCTAATCACCTGACAGTCAACTGCTGTAAGCAAAAAAAATGGTGCCTACTTCTGTACTGTCAATATATTTAAAATTATTTCATAAATATTGCTCATTCAGTATGTCTAATAGATTTTGCATACTTTCACTTATCAGGAATTTGTTTAACACATATAACCTAAAGAAATCTACAACTAAATTAAATCATAAGAATGAAATTGACAAAATCTTTTAGTTGGCCTGTTTTACCTGGAAAAGTGAGGAAATTGGAGCTGTGACTGAATCTCCATTTATATTGAAAACAAACATGATTAATATTCAAGTAATTTAGTTAGGCTCTAATAGTAGTAATTCTTATATTTAAAAACACAAACATGATAAGGAGCATGATTTTGAACATATTTAGAATTATGGCTTTTTACTTCAAACTCACTTGCATTAAAAAGAAATACTCAGTTGATTATCAGAATTTCACTGAAGAGTTTAAGGAAAACAGCAATTTTTTTCATATCCTGGCTTATAACATTTGCTAATTATGTACTGAAGAATATTAATTTGTGATTTAAAATACATGTATGAGATTTAGGCTGGAGATACAGCTTGCTGGTAGAGTATTTGCTGAGCATGTTCTAAGCCTAGGTTTAAATTCCCAAATCCTAACAAAAAATAAAAAAGTAGGAGTAATACAAAAAGGATATTAACTTGATAGATGAAAATGAGTAGGAATCCCAGAGTACCGAACAATTCAAATCATCTCAAAGACCTTCACTCTCAAGAGTTGTTACAGTAGACAGGTCATTTCACTCCATCAAACCCTATGCCACACAGGCCAGGACAACTTTCACTTTATTCCCCCACCAAATTAGTTTACTTAGTAATTTCCCTATTTAAAATTTTTAACTCACCAACTTCCATCATTCTACTTTCATTTAGTAACAGAAATGTTAAGAAGTGTCATACAATACTTACTATAAGGAAATCAAAACATAAAACAAGTTACATTTTAAATCCTAGTTTGAAAATTAAAGGTTAAAGTTTATTATCAGAGATTGTAAATTGTTATAAACGATGATGAGGTCAGTTGGGAAGAGTTATTTAAAAATCAGAACTTTAGGTGCCTAGTTAATATCCTGAGTATTTTAAAGAAAAAGCAAAGGAATCACTTGGTTTACAAAATACATTCTTATATCTTAGTTGCCTGAAAAATAATTCTTTTAAATTAGGGACAATGACTACCAATCTTAGGGAGGAGTGCATACGGATATTGATTATAATAATAAAATATGAACCCTCTTCACACCAAAGCTCACCCAGAATCTTAGAATCTGAATTAAATTGTCGTTCTTAAAACAGATTTACAAATGTTCATACTCAAATAAGCATTAATTTAATCATGATCTCTAAGATAACTCTAGGTGCGCTTTCAGTTCCACTGTTTTTATAATGGGACACAATAACAGGACTTTCCCCATCCCCTTCAGTGTTCCTGTGATGCTATCCCCCCTGCCCCAGCCTAAGTGGCTAAGGCAATCTACCTTATTGTTTCAGAGAAGCAATGAGGACAGCAAGAATGAAGCCTTCCTCTGAGTTTCATAAATCAATTTTGGGTTCCAAAAAAAAAACACCTCATTTTTTTTAGCTCAGAAGAATTAAATAAGAACATTATTTGGCTTGTGCCATCATGCAAAGACTGAGAAGGTTCCGGGAGAGTCAGTCGTTCCTGAGAGCGCAATTCAGAGAAGCTGTGTGCTGTGGAGGAGCAACGCAAGTGCGGGCTGCAATCTGCAGTCAGGACGAAATAGAAAGGGACCTGTACGATCTTACTCCTGTGCCCATAACAAAACACCTTAGACAGGGAGACTTATAAGTAATAGATAATTATTTCTCACAATGAAGATTCGGTCTCTGGCGAAGGCTCACTTTCTACTGCATAGATACTGCTGGCTACATTCTCACAAGACAGAAAGGGCAGGAAGGTCCCTTGGACCTTAATGAGGGCATTAAGCCTATGACTTAATCATGCCCCAGAAAATCCGACCTGTTAATAAGACATTAAGGACTAAGCTTCAACATGAGAATTTTGGAAAGATACCAAGGTTCAGGCCATAACAAGCAGCAAGAAGTCAGATTTTCCACCGTCAGCAGGAAGAAGAAGCAGAATTAACAGCTGCTGAGATAAAGCCACCCTCCTGTTTCTCCTCCTACACCACCTCTCCCCTATTATAGCATATTGAAAGTGCTTTGTTTAATTGAAATTAGCATGAATATAATTTTGATGACCTTTATTCCAGAAACACGGAAAACAAAAACAAAAACCTCCCAAAAGAACCTTTCAAAAACAAAACATGCCATGCCTGTGGTGCAGGTCTGGAATCCCAGCCCTCTGGGAAGCTAAGGATGGAAGATCTAAGCTGGAGTCCAGCCTGGCCCACTCAGTGACTTCCTGAGATCCCTGTCTCAAAATGAGAAATACAAACCGGCTGGGAGTGCAGCTCTGTGCGCAGGCCCTTGGCTGGATTCCAAATATCACAAAAATTAATAATTTAGCTAACTATTTTTTACTTATGTTTTATGGGTTTTTTTACAAGTATCAAATTTTTGCAATTATCCAACTATTTCTTGGGGACTTATTTCTACCTTTTCAGTGTGTGCATGCTTTCATATGATTCCCATCAGTGTTTAAATATAGTGCTGTTATCTCAAAGTTTTTCCTTAAAGTGAAATATCGATACCTGCTGGTTTTATTTCTCTCCAAAGGACTTTCTGTTTTGTTCATTATATGCTTTCATAAAATTGTATTAAAATTTTCAGAGTATTAAATTATTCAGCAAATTAAATTCAAATAGATATAAAAGCATTTTGTATTTTAAATAAAATGGTAAAACTTTTTGGTATAAGAACGAGATGAATCAATAACAGACTAAATATAATACATTTATTTTAAGTTAAATGACTATTACTAAAAACGTATTTGAAATAAATTCACTTTCCTATCAAATATTCATTAGAATTTCTGATTAAAATTCAGAAAAATAAGATTACAAAAATGTTTGAAGTTCACCTGTAATTGGAATAGTACTTTCCAAAAGTAAATGAATTATTTTAAACTCAGAAAAGCTTAATAATAACTACATAATATTTCAATATTATATCTTAGTATTTTATACCTAAATATCAGTACATAGAACCTAAGAACTCGGATATTCTTCTTGTAAATCATATATTATAATTCTAAAGAAATTTAACTTTGATACAATCATTTTTCATATATAGTCCAAATCGTGTTTTTAATACTCTAATTTTTTCAGTAAAGGAACAAAGAATCACATTAAATTGTCACATTCCTTTAACTTTTTCTTTTGCTTTTCATCATACTGATAATTGTGAACAGTCCATATCAGTTGTCTTGCAGGATGAGTATAATCTTGATTTGCCTATTTCTGTCTTATGACTAAATTTAGATTAAGCAGTCTTGACAAGAACACCACAGAAGGTACTGTAGTCCCCACAGGACTGCATCTGAAGGGACAGTGTCCATTTCCACATTACTGGTGGGGAGACTTGATCCCTACTTAAGAGAATATTGCCTCAATTTCTCTACTGGAATATTTCTTGTCACCTTTTATAATTAAAACTCTGGGAAATGATATTGGACACTATACTATCTTTTCACCTAAAAACTCTCCATACAATGGTTTTGGCAGTAATGATAAATATGACAACTTCATCTTTGTGTGAATCCCTATGTCTTCTGGTTGCTCTATCGACTGATTTATCTATCTCAGAAAGCTGACTGAAGAAAAACGCCCTAAAGTTCTCTGAATTAGAGCTTTGGATATAATAATACTTTATATAATAGCTGCCACATGGCTCTGATAGGATGAAACCTAACATATCTTCCTGCTTTACTTCCTAGAAAAGGAAAAAAAAAAAGCTATCCAAATACAAGCATAACTAAACTAAGGCCATAAAACTTGAGCCCATCTGTTTCACTGGTTAATAAAGAAAATTCTCTTTACTTTACAAAATTGCAAGACAGCCTGTCAATCAAATCCTTAGTCTCCTAAAAGATTTGTAGCAGGTTGTCTGTCACATCTCCAGAACTCTGTATTTGCTGTGGATCTTACTTTATCAACTAATGAAGTCTATAGGAAGGTGAGATAAGGTTTCTATCAAAATCTGAATTCCCAAAGCAAAAGTCAAGACAGCAATCCAAGGAAAGCATAGCCTTGTGCAGATGCAGAGATGAAACTTTAACAGGCCAGATAATTACAAGAGTAGAACTTCTTGAGAAAGTAACCATGACTTAGGCTCAATGTTACTCACAAAAATGAAAACTGATCTTTTTAATATGCAAAATACAAAAGCAATTTAAATAAGGATACCTATGCTTCCACTTATTTTTTGTGAAAAATCTAGCAGGATTTTGAAGTAAGTGATCTAAGATTAACCAACACACATTAAGCCTCCAACAATGAACACAATACTAAGTTCATACAATGTTCATTGAACAATGACATTGTTTATTCTCAAAAACTTTGATATCAAAAGTAGAAAGAATATTTTAGTTCAAAGACTCATTCTTCCACAGGGAAGTCTCAACAACCAACAGAAATCAAGATGAACACAAATTCTGTTCATAACTTTGATATGGGATCAATTTTTCACTTATGAAAAGGACAGTGAATTCTCAAGCTTTTATATTCAGACTCATCTGTACATTTAAATGTATAGGTTACTAAGATACAAATATATGTGTGAATATTAAGATAAATAATTTCATGCACCCACCCAAAGACTGACAACAAGCACACAAAGTCTAGGAGGACACTGAAAACAATAATAATGGTGATATTTTAGCAATATTTTTTAGAAATTAATGCACAAATCCATGACAAGCATAATATCAAAATTTTTTTAAAAGACAGGATGTATTGTTTGCTTTATAACACTACATTTCATGCAATGAGAAACCTCTTTTCAAGTCAGCTGGACAACCCCAATCAACTAAGCTATCCAGTTTTCCTCAAAAGAAGTACGGGGTTTCAATAGTCTGTTCAATTGTCTGGGCAATGTGTATCTTCGTGTAAGTCAAACTGTTTAACAATTAACTTTTACAGCTGACACAATGCACAGTGTGATACTTTGATAAATATACTTACGCCCGTCTCCAATATGGTTTGCCATGGTACTACATTCAAAGATTCATTCTCTCATTTGGTGGAGCACTAAGATGTTTAAAACTAAGTGCCTCTATATCAAGAGGCTCCAGTCTCCTCAAAAAGATGTCGGTTTTATAAGTAACAAAAAACACAAAGTACCATAACAACAATAACAACAAAAATCCTAGAATTCAAGAAGGAAAGTTTCTCTGCTTCGAAGAACACAAATTAAGAAAAGAGGTAGGGTTGCAATATTCAGTAAATAAAAACATAAATACTACAGGAGAAATGTAACAGAAGTATTTGGTTTTGATCTGAAATTCAAAGTGAACAGAGTGCCTGCATTTTATGTGGCAATCCTAAAGTGACAGTACATAAAGTGACTCTTCACATAGGGATCCAATAAGTAGTTTTAACTTAACTATTTTGAAGCAACAAGTCAGAAATATGATGACACAAGCACTAAGCTGAATTCAAATTTCAGCTGTGGCAACAATTAGAACAATAACTGGGTGAATCAGTTCTGTGAACTTCAATTTTTAACTTAACATAATAATATAGTTTTTCTTCCTACCTTGTAGATTTGATAGTTACCAAATAGTTACAAGAAAAAAGAGGCCAAAACCTCTGGCATGTACTCATTCCCAATCACAGGAGTTGGAAAATGGATATTAAATAAATATTCCAAATCATAAAAACAGAAAGATCAATGAAGTATAAGTAATAATTAAATAAGAATTGCAAGTAAAGCTGTATCTTAATTTGGAGGCCAATCTTTGTACTACTGATTTACTGGTAGTAAACTCTCAGCTCCATGAACAGTATCTGGCCCAGGCACCATTATTAAGTCTGTGACTGAGAGTTGGAAAACATGAAGACTGGGCCAGCTTGAATTATTGAATGTGGACCTTGATTTAACTCCACGACCATCCTCTAATAAAGGGTTTAATTCAAAAGAACAATTATTATACTATTACTGGGACCAGATACAGGTTATTGCGATAAATTGTTTTGAAAATTATTTTTAAAATATCCAAAATGTTTAAACACCTCTGACACAATATCTATGTGTCTTGCTTAGATGTTCATGGTCCAGTAAACTTCTACAATCTCCTTCTTGGATGTAGAATTTCATATGTAAGACTGCATAAAAACTTCTATGTATCCCAGACATCCACTCCTCATATCTGCTAACTGGGACATCTGGTAAACAGCAGGAGGATGACAGTAACAAGTAGTTTACTCAGCCATATTCCACTGAAGCAGAGAGATGAGTATTCAACTGGGAAGCCTGTAGACAGAATTACCTTCAGATTGTCAGAATCAGAGAAAGACAGAAAGGTTAATATGGAAACAGAAATGGATACATTCGGGAGAGGGAAAAAAAAAAGAAAATTTTATAGAAAGCCAAAAAAAAAAAAGCCAAAATAAAAAAGAAGACAAAGAAAAAACGATGTAAGAAAGCATGAGGGAGCTTTCACCAATCGCTACCCCTGAGCACACTGACTACGGACATCCAGGCAGCAGCTAATCCTCACAACACTGTGAAAGCAAGAGCAAAGACAAGACACAGAATTTCCATTTCAGCAACAAGTCGGAGTCTAACAAGAAGTTAGGTGTCCCTTTGGACTAACAGAGCAACCTAAATTTGCCACTTCCGTCTAACTAGCTGCCAATAAAATTTAGCTAATATTATTAGTATTTATTTGAATCAGTTAGATCTCTTTATAACTATGTAAGAAAAGAAACATATACACTGTACACCATATACAGGTGCTCTTCTCTATTCATGAGTTCCACATCAGCGTGTTATACCAATTGTAAAACAAAAACATTTGAGAAAAAAGCCTATACAGAAGCAAACCAGAATCTTTTTCTTATCATTATTCACTAAGCAACACAGTGTAACAACTAATTATATAGGATATAAGAGGATGTGTATACGCTTTATGCAAATACTGTCCTGTTGTCTATCCTGGATTTATGTGTCCATGAAATACACTATACAAGAGAAGTTCTAGAACCAAATCCCGCATGGGCCCCAGGGCAGAGGTACACATATTTTAAAGATGTCCTTCCAGGCAGGTTAAAACAAAACAAAACAAAAAAGAAAAATGAAGCAGTTTCATACAGTTAGTTCTTTGTGGTTAGTTCTTTCTTTCCAGTTAGAGGTTAACAAACTTCCATTCTAGTGCTTGGAATTAACCTTCAAGTAACTAGGCATCTTTGAGTTAAAATAATTAAGAACAACCTAACTAGTGGATCCCAAAAACACTCATTAAGAATGCATCTGGACTTTGGATGAACCTATAAGCATGCCTTCCTCCTGATTCATAAACAGATTAATTGTAAATAAGCACTGAATATACTATCTGGTTTCAGCTACAAATTAGTAATATAAAAAGTTATGGTTTACAAAAAAAATAAGTAAGTGTCTTAAAGTTCCATTTTGCAATAAACACTGTACATTCAGATTATTTTCAACTACATTTACTGTCATTCTTTTTCTGCATATTACTTTTAAGTATAATTCACAGCATATTAAAATTATATAACTCTTAGCTACTTCCTTGAAAATTAAGAGGACTACAAACAAAAGACTCCTTTTTTGAAAATTAAAGAGAGACAGATAAAAATCAATTATTGAAGCAACCTGCAAATAGTTTCAATTATCTGAGTAAAGCTGTTTTCATCATATATTAATTAATCATGATGCTAATATTTATTATGTCTTTAAAATGAGAATGTTTTTATTATTATTGTGAGCTTCACTTCTAAAAACAGGTATTACAAATGGCATCAGATCATGTTGTAGTTATGTATCCACAATTTTGTCTTTTCTGATTCCAATGAGGAATTAACTCAAAAGATTTCATTATTTATTTACATTTTGATGTCCACCATCCAGCACAATATCAGATGATACAAAGAGACACACACACACATAAACACGCACACACACACACACACACAATTTGCATATATGTATAAGAGTAAATAAAATTATGTGAGGACATAATTCTCCAAAACATGTATGCTGCAAAGATATTCAACCAATGAACAAAATCTATGCCTTTAATATGAATACATAATTTCTACAGAAATATACAGTAATGTGGATACAGTTTCAAAATTCTATTTGTATAACCTATATATATTCAAGTACAAAATAGAACAGTCTTTTATATCACTTGTTTAAAAATTTCTGGGACAAAGTATCAAAGCTTGCTGAAATCCAGAGTCCACCTCTATTAACTTCTTTACTTAACAAAATTATAAATGGTATGTTATACAAATACTTGGTACCAAAGTTTTCATTTGCTTTCATAAAGACAAGTTTTAAGAACCATTTCATCATTTTGTTTAAAATAGATTTAAAAATAACATACTTTTAGCCTCACATATCAAACAAAAAAACCAAAGTAAAATGAAAAGGTTTTAAGAATAGTAATTTGCTTGTAATGCAAAATGTTTACTATTACATGGAAAATTGACATCAAAATATCAGAACAATTAAGCACTAGAGGCCAAGAGAGTTACACAAAGGATATAAACTAATCATGTTTAAAATATAAATTTTAATAGTTTCAAATTGTTCCTTAAATAATCTACACTATTCAAATTAAGAAACAAGAATTTCAATAAATGCATTTTACATGATGATTCCAAACAAGAGTTAATACCTACTTATTAAAGATGCAAAATACCCGCCATCTGATAACATGCATCATCTAGATTTGATTTTTCAGTTCATTCACTCCAATGTACAGCAATGAATAAACAGGGAAAAAGAAAATAAGCTAAGGACAACATACCAAGGTGCCAAAAAAAAAAAAAAAAGAAAACATTTTTTTAAATAAGTGAAAAGGGGAAAGTTTCTTTTCCAAAGACTTTTCCATTTGAAGTAATTTATTATTTTAGATATATACAGGAATTAAACTAAATTTTGTCAATAGATGTCTTTAAATTGTTACTAAAGTATATTGCACATAGATTTAGTTATAAAAATACCTCTTACAAAAGTTTCTTTTAAGAGAAAATAAAAGAAAATCCACAAATACAAATTTCAATGTAAAAAACGAAGTTTGCAGCACTTTAGGACCAGTTTTTGGAACAGCCTATGAAGATACAAGAAGCTATGGATTCAATTTTTATTTTCCTTAAAAAAACTTAAAAGCTATTAATTAATTATTAGATCAAATACATAATATACAAATACATTCATATAACTGTACTATTTCAGAAAAGGCATGTTTTAACATAGCTAATAAAAAAAGAAAAGATATAACAAAAATGCTTATTTTTTTAAAGTAGGTCTCCTTCTGCAGTTGATGCTGGTTCTGAATTCACTGTGTAGCCCAAGCTGGCCTTAAACACACAGTAAATGTCCTGCTTCAGTCTCCTTAGTGCTGGGATTACAGGCATGTGCCTACCACATCTTGCTGGGGAATCAAACCCAGCCTTGCATTGGCTAGGCAAGCACTCTAGCCACTGAGAAATGGCTCCAGCCCGTGATGAAATCTTAGTTTAGCATTATAAAGGCTCAATTTTCAATGACATAAGTTTTAAGAACCATTTCATCATAACAATATTTAACAATACTAATATTTCTGTAAGCAATTTTTTAACCCTCATTACCCAAAGGTAATTTTCTATTCATAATTGTTGTCATTTTATTTCAGTTAACATATTATCTTTAGAAATATGGTGAAAAATTGGCAAAAGTTTAAAGGAAAATTGATGAGTAGATTTAATGAATTAAGCTTTAAGTATAAAAACTACCTCTTATTCTAGGAAATATGATTAGATATGTAAAACAATATGAGCCAAAAATATTAGAGGAGACAGGAAAAACCTATCATTATTTAAAAATTATTAGGTTAAGTACATATACATCCAAAATACTATCTATAAAACTATCAGAAGCTATATATAACGCCAAATTTCAAAATTAGAATTCAAAATTATATTTAAAATGTACAAAAAGTACGTTATTTATGAACAACCAATCAGAAAATAATGAGTCACTTCCACTCCATAGCAATAAAATTACTACATACATAAAACTAATTTTAACATGACCTATGTAGACCCTTCGATAAACAATACTACAAATCTCAAAGAAGAGGGCCTTAAGAACAGGAAGTGCTTTCTAATAGTATTTTAAAGACATCAAAATTCAACATATCAATCACTGTAAAATAATAGCAAGTACTAAAGTCCTCTGTCTATGTGCAGAAGTGCACAATCAGCCAAATGAATGAGGGTGAGAGGAAAGAGGCAAAGCGGTATTATCCAAATATTATTAAGTAGAGGGACTTAGACAAAAAAAAAAAAAAAAAAAAAGGAAGAGCCAAAAACTATTCTAGTGACATACACACCAAAAATTAAGAAGGTAATATCAGTTCAATCCAGAAATTCATTTCTCAAGAGTTAAGACAAAAATAAATGATTGCGTAGTTAAGTAGGGCGCTTAAGGTAATCAACTACAAAATATTCTCATTAGGGAATTCAGGCGTCTGGAAGCTAAAAGAAAAATGTCATAAGTTGGTATTACATTTTCTCTTGGGTCGAAAGTTTCTGGGGTGAAGGAAAAACGTAGCTCTAAGGTACTTTAAAAGTTTGAAGACAGACCTTGAACCGTACTAAAACAAGAGAAATGAGACCAGAAAAAAACAGAGAGGTGCCTGGAAGGTAAGTGATGGTATTCAATGAGTAGTGAAATATTTTTGACTTATAAGGACTTTAGAGAAAGAAGATGAGAGTATTCTTGGCCTAACATCATAGCACTTTTTGGAACTTAAAAATCTACAGCTTCTGATCAAGCTGAAGGTGTGTTCCCGTGCCTCCTCGCAAGTCTACAAGTCTAGGCCAAACTCAACTTTTATTCCTTCTCTGGATTCAAAACAATATGACATTCATCCAAAAGCTACCAAAGAGAGCTGAGGGTGCACTTTACTGGTAGAATGGGTGCTATCATGCAGGCTGCAGGTACACTTTACCAATTGGATGCATGCTAGTATGCAGGCCGGCAGTGCCCATTACTTGTAATAATGTTTGCTAGCATGTAGACTATGAGTGTACTTTACCACACAAGTGTATATTAGCGTGCAGGTTTTGGGTACAATTTCAACAGTAGAACGCTTTCTAGTATGCAGACTTGGGGTGTATTTTATGGGACAGATGCAGGCTAGCCTGCAGATTGGAGTGCATGCTAGTGTGTTGTAGGCTGGAGGTGTATTTACTGGTAGAATATGTGCTATATGCAGGAAGCTATGGGTTCAATCCCAGGCTCCAGAAAACAAATACAAGCTAAAATAAAATGATAACTCAGAAAGAGAATCTTTCAAATTAGTAAAAATAAAACTGTCGATAAATAATAAATAAATTCCACACAGCATAGGCAATGGTCTGAACAATGCTGTCTCTTCAAAATTCTTAGGTTGAAATCCTAATTTCCAATGAGATTGCATTTGATGAAGCTTATGGGAGGTGATCAGATCACGAAGTCATAGTTCTCAGTAAAGGCCTTACTAGCCTTAGAAAAGAGAAACCAAGGGACTGGAGTAATAGCATGGGTTAGAGCACTTGCCCTGCAAGTCCAAAGCCCTAAGTTTGATTTCCTAGCACCACTTAAGCCAGGCATCGTGTCACACTCATGTAATCCTAGCATTCAGAAGGCCGAGTCAGGAGAATTGCCATGAGCTTGAAGTCAGCCCATACTAAATAGAGTTCCGAACCAGCCAGGACTACAGGGTAAAATATTGGAGAGAGAGAGAGAGAGAGAGAGAGAGAGAGAGAGAGAGAGAGAGAGAGAGAGAGAGAAGACCCAAGAGTGCTAACTCGCTCACTTAGCTACTACATGAAGACAAGAAAGTATCCAGCATGAACTAGGAAATGGACTTCCACAGACTCCAACCAGGACGGCATCCTGATATTGGACCCCCAAATATCTATCTGTTGAGAATAAATCTCCGTTGCTTATAAGATAACCCATTTATGATATTCAGTGATAGGAGCTTAGACTTAAACAGCATCTAAAGATAACATATAAGAAGACTTCAGAAAGACTATTTAGAAGGGTTAGGTTAGTCACCCAAAAATGTCTCATTTCCATTACTTATTCTTATATCCATGATGTCTTTTTAGGAACTCAAATTCCTAAAATAAAACATAAATACCTAATACCTAAAACATAAGGGAAAACAAATGATTTGGAGTGCCTACTTCAATTTGTGGTGAGATTTTATGAAACCCAGACCCTAAAATCTACGATGAGTCACAACGAATAGACATATATCTTACAAAGTTCCTTGCAATATTGTCCTCTTTGCAGTACAGAAGTCTTTTTGACTAAACAACTATAATACCAGGATTAGATCTGTATATCCTGCATAACTATCCCATGCTGATGAACAGCATTAAATTGACATAATAGCTCTTAGTGCTTATAAATGCAGTTTTTCCCTACTTTAATTGGCAATGACTAGACTGACCTTTTCTCTATAATTGTTAACTACAGGTCAGTAATTAGATAAAACACTACTTACCTGAGAAATAAAGAGTAGAGGAAGAGAGTGTTTAGCTGCCAACTTTCAGGATATAAAACTGGGTTGGTATTCTAGTGAGGTAAACATTTAACAGGAAGAAAAAAATTTTTTTTTTCAAATTACACGATGGGCTTGGTTTAAAATCCTATTTGTAAAGCAAAAATCATATCCTTTTCATTACTGTTTAGATAGTTCCTTAAATGACAACGAAATCCCATCCTGGAAATAGGTTTGAAAGTCAAACAATAAAGTAATATTATTTAAGACAACTGGAAAGTAGACAGAAGGTTTGCTCCCAAAGTTCTAAATCATAGTAATTATAAAATCTCTACCTGTGGTCCTTGTAGGTATACCTGCTTTAGGCCAGAATGCCATGAGGAAATAATAATACTGACGAGGAATAGGAAAATTCACCTTCCAGGCATCTCAGAAGACTCAACCCTGATAACTGTCAGAAAGACATTCTGTTTGCTGGAGAGGGACACCCTCCCTTACCTCCACCTAGCTACTGAGTCTCAGCCAGTCAGTCCCTAAGCTGCTACACCCCTGGAGGAAATACAGGAGAAGAGAGTTTCTCCTCAATAGTCAAGACTGTGCTTGAGTCTCTTCGACTGTAGACACCTGGAGGAAGAATCATGGCCTACTGAAAGGAGAAGCCACACAAACTCAACTGGGGGACAGTTTTGTCATAAATTGCTAACTGCTGGCATGCCAAGGCCTCTTCAGAAGCTGAACTTCACTATCAGCTGCAGAACCTAGCAGCTCACATCAGTAAGCAGGGAAAAATCAACTCGGTATCCAGTATTATTTTCCCATTAGGAAAACAAAAGTTTATTCATTTTATCACTATTAAAAAGAGCATGATTGGAATAGGAATTGCAGTTAAATACTACAGCAGTGTTAATCATTCAAAATAAGCTAAGTGAAAGCCAGGGAGCATCTTTCATCAGCTAAAGTAGTAAGATTCATCATATAAAAGGCAGATTAGGGAAGTTATGTACAATGTGTGAAAACCCAGGTTTCATAAACCACAATATGCAGTAATTAAAAACTGTCCACACACAGAAATTAGAGAACAACAATTACACGAACATCAAGGGTAATTTCAGAATGTGCTTAGTTAAGCTACAGGGAAAAAAGGTGAGTAGAAATGATGAAAATGAAAGATGGCAAAAATATTATACAACTACACAGAAATCCCTTACCTACATCAGAGGTCAGTAGTACTGCTAAACTATAAACACTTGAAGGCAGGAACGCACACATCTTCCTCACTGGCTATGGCAAATATCTAGTCAAATAGGAACAGAATAAGTATCTGGCAAGTGAACAAATGAACGGACAAATGAAATTTTCCTCAGCTATTTTCTCTCCTATCTTTTTGGGCAGGAGAAGCAATCATTTCTCATAATGCATAACAAACACAGAACAGAAGGTCAACAATATGTTTCACTACAATGAAAGAGTTCATTCGTAATACCACACTCTATCACGCCAATGTAACATTGCACAAGTTAATCACTCATGCCTTTGCTTCTCTATCTGACTGACTTGAAACAGTTGATGGTTAGAGATTTAGTATGTATAAAGCACTGACTAGCATAGCCACTATTACAACAGCACTGGTGATTTCTGCTGTTTCTGTAATAATACGCAGAGGCTTTTGAAATACTAAGCAGGTTTTTAAATCCTGAATCAGCTATATGTCATAAATACTAAGCACAGTATCTGGTACATAATAAATGATTTTTAAAAATAAAAATAGAAAAACAAATTATATTGAATCAAACACTTCCATTACAATGTTCTTGGCTAGATGAGGAAAAAAAAACCAACATGGCCCATTTTGGTTGAGAGTATGAATTCACTACATAATATATCAAGGTGTGACAAGTGCTTGCTTCCAATACTGGGCAACATCTAATCATCTAATTAAAGACAGTAACAATGAAAGAGTTTTAAATATTTCATTTTGGCCAGGACTCATGAGAGAGTCAACCTCTCTTTCTTTATGTTCTTCTATTTATTTATAATTTAAAAATAAGCTCTAGATCCTTAAACTGCATTATTGTGAGACCAAAGGCAAAGAAAGGACCAGAAGGCTCAACTGACCTCCTGGGAACCAGGCGAAGACGCCAGTGATACAGGGAGTTGCAACACTGTGAAACGGACTTCAGTTATGAATGGCTACCATGTGGTAGGAACACAGCATTTCAGGCATTATTATATTTAAAATCAAATGTTGAGCTGTAAGAAAGACTAGATATGTCTTATTTATAAATTTAAAATTTTCTACCCAGTTTCGACCTAAAATATGTTTCTCTTTGGTGACAGAAAAGTAAAGTACCAACTGCTTATCTTAATGTAACATACTGGATTATGTAAAACCTGATAATGAATATTTTTCAGATGTTCTCTCCTCAAGAGTTTTAATCTCTACATTTATGAGGTTAAAAATCCTATTTCTTTGTAAGATAAGATACTAGCATTGGTTATTTTGTTATAGCAACAGAAAATAGACTAATTCTTCCTCTAAACTGAACTATAAAATTAATACAAAACATGATAAAGGAGCAAATAATTTTTTAATAGTAACTACCAGGGCAAGGGAAAACTCTGATAAAACATTATCATTAAAATGATGTTCACACAGAGAAAATATCAACCAAAAATAAGGCAAATGTATTACTCATTATCCAAATATAATATTACATTGGTCATATATGATAAAGTACCATATCAAATAAGAAATATGACATTTCAAAATCAGAAAGTTTCTTATAAAAAGCATATTCAAAGTAGCAGAGTAAAACATTATTATTGCCCTCCCAAATAATATGAGATATATTTTCATAAATACATTGCTCCTTTAATAATAAAGCCTCAATCCAAACCTATCTTGATGCTACAATTTCACAAATTAACTTGACAATATAAATTTTATTTATGCCTTACTTATTTTGGTACATGACAGATCTTTTTAATCACTATAATATTCATATTTCTTTTCAACATTGTGAACTATGAACTGTAGACAGAAAAACCAATGCACACTGACTGGTAATGATATAACTGTTGCTAGAATTATGGCTGGTGTGTATTTAGTAATTGACAATGTGCACTGGACTATTCTATTTACTTTACATGTGTAATCACACGCAATTCACACAATAACTTTATGAAATAAAGTACCTTTTCTTTTTTTGTTTTTCTTTGTTGAGTTAGGGTTTTGCTCTATAGCCCAGGATGGTCCTCAACTCACTATGTAGCCCGGGCTGGCCTTGGACTCACAGCAATTCTCCTGCCTCAGCCTCATGAGTGCCACCATGCCCACCTTAATCTAATGCTGGGGAATGAAAATCAGAGTATTACACACTCTAACCACTGTGCCATTCTTCTAACCCCTAAAGGACTGTTTCTGTCCCCATTTCATAGAAAAATTCCTGAAACAGGAGTGCTAAATTACTTGCCCAATGGCAAACAGGGCACAGTGGTAGGGCCACATTTCAAACATGTGCTGACTTCTATGCTATGAACAGCCGTACTACAGTGTCTGTTAAAGGAAAACACATTATGCTTGAATAATGTGCATCTAGATTTTTTCTTTTAGTTTCTAAATCTTAACAATTTTGAGGGGAATTTGGTATTGGGATTTAACCTGGGGCCTAATGCATAACATCTATGGGCTCCATCTCTAAGACCTACCCTAAAATCATTATCAAATGATTAAAAATAGTTGATGAGACATTTGCTGGCATATACCGAAAGAAACAGACATTCTTCTGCAAGAACATGGAAGTACACATACTAATATAATATTTCTGGAGGGTTTTAAGCTACATGTAAGTTTTGTTGATACCTTTGGTACTTAGATGAAGAAAGTGTATTTTATGAATTTAATTTTAAGGAGAATTTAATTTTAAATTATATGCAAAAATGATATAAGACTGTTCTTCATACAGTTATATGGCTATTTTGAGGAGCCAACACTGGAAATAATTAGAATGCCTATCCATCAGACACTAGTAAAATACACTCTGCTAAAATATTAACATTAAACATTATAAATGGTAGCATAGGTATATACTTATTAAAACAAAAAGAAGTCAATAATATGTTATTGAATCATAGATGCAGACTGTAAAATATTATGGCATTCCCACGAAGAAGTGGAGAATTTACACTTGCATATGTGCATACACAAGAAGATATTCATAACATAAACAGCAGAATTTCTGGTAGTGAAACTTTAAGTAGCCTTGATTTTATTTTTTAAATATTTAGTAAAACCCTACTGTGTGTTTCGTTTTACCACTTAAAACAGCATCAAAGAGATCCTAGAAACTCTAATTGATCCAGAAAGGTTACAGTCAATGCTAGGCTCTCAGGCTGCGATAGAAAACAAGCATTGGTTACAAAAATGTTGCTAGCAAAGACAGGTGAGAGAGGAGCAGCAGGAAGAGGGACACAGCAGCCTCACAGCAGAGAGAAACAGCACTCCGAGTTCACTTTTGCCACTAGCCAGCAGCGTGAATCTGGACAGACAACATTCCCCTTGACTATCAGTTTCAAAACTGCAAAATGAAAGTTATTAGATGGGATGTCCATGGAAGTTCTTCAGAATTCCAAGCGTCAGCAATTAAACATTTCAGAGAAGAATAGCTAAAGCATGACAATTCTCCACACCCTTCCAGCCATGAGTCACTGCAGCTTATTAGTCTATACTGCAGTCAGTTTGCACAGGATGTGAAATACCAAAGTCCAGAAAATGGGAACATTATTAGAAACCCAAACTGAACTCAATTACCAATTACTAGAAATATGATGATTCTTCAGAGAGTGGGATAACGCACTAACAAAAGCAAAGAGCTCATAGAAGACACTCCACTTCAACAAAGAGCTCATTTCCAAACAGCTGACAGCTCCCTTGTTACATTTCCCTTTATACAGATAAAAAAAAAAAAAAATACAAATGATCTATCTGACATTGTGGTATTTATATTCCTACTGACAAAAATCTCAGGAGGCAGTGAGAGTCTGATGTTGCATTCCACTGTTATTCAGATATATCAATAATCAAATCTGGAGAGCTGCCAATAAAAATAGAATAAACATCATTAGCATTTTAATAAACCTGCAAGCCACAGGCCTGGAAAAACGGAACAAGAGAGAGCAAAGGGAAATCAGCATCTGCCAGTGTCTTACCGCTAGCAGTTTGCCCTTTGGCAGTCCGCTGTGACCTGCCTTCTCCACTCTAGCAACATACTCCAGGGTGGCAGTTTTGTATATTAAAATCTCTCATAGACTTTCCAAAGCTCTAAAGTTAAGAAGTGCATTGAGTGCATTTTTTCAACGAAGAATAAATAACCTTATCTAAAAATGCTTTTAAGAAAATGCCTGTATTTTAGTTATAAAAAGCATTTTTAGTGTTAGTCAAAATTTGATTTAATATGTCAACTAAATAGATGCAGATGATTGTTGATGAAGAGGACTTAGATGAAACAATCAAAAACAAAATACCAAACACTGAACTAAAAGCAACAAAGACATACAGCTTATCAGCAGAAGACTCAATAAGCTGTCCATACATTGTTTCCAATCAGATTCTATGATTCAAACACAAAATTAACACTCAAAGTAAATGGTCAATTACATCATCTTCTCAAATAAACTAGAAAATAAAAATTAGGAGCTATACTTCCCAGAATACTCTGAGTTTCATTTAGTCTATTAATTCATGATCTCTCGCACATATGTGGCCATAGATTAAATATTTTTTTTAAATTGTGACCCACAATAATGTATTTGAATGAACAATCCAAGTGAAAAACATTTCACAAGGTAAAATAACTATATATTAAACAAATTTATTTTATAAAAAACATAAGAATAGATTGTTATCTTTTTAAAAATCTCCACTCACAAACCCAAATGCACTGTGTTCATTTAATGTAAAAATCAAGAAAAGTCTATGTAAACACACAATAATTTTCAATATAGTTACCTATTTTCCTTTGATAATTATGAACATGTCAGAGTTAGAGTTATCATACATTAAGCTAGAAGTAACCTTCAAGAATCTGCTAGTATCTTTACAGAGCTTGATTTAAGACCTTCACTGTCAATTTGCTGGACCCACAGGCTATGATGGTGATAAAGGATCAGTGATGGATGGTACCACCCAAGCCACCATTCTAATAAGGAACTAATGATTCATGCTCAAGGTGCTTTTGAAACATGATTAAGCCTCCAAACATCTCAATAAAGTGGATTCCCATTACCCCACTATAAAAGAGAACTCAAATAGGATTTCCAAGGTTATATAGTAAACACTCCATGACAAAAGTTTGGAACAAAATAAAACAAAAACACAAAGAATCCCAGTATCTTAAATCCCACTGTAAGTTGCACTCATCAGTATTCAGAGGAGCACTTCAGGGTAATTTATTTCCTTGCTCAAAGTCTAACTGACCTTCTCTGGTGGCTACTGGCAAGTGTTTGCCAAAATGTCACTGACCAAAAAACTCTTCACAATGCTATGTTTTATAAGATGAATATGTCATGAAGCAGATGAAAATGTCATCGGTGATACTGACAATGAAAGGAAATATTCCACAGATGTAAGAAAGAGAAAAACACCCAAATTAAAGGGGAAAAAATTACCAGAGAAAATGTCATCAGTGACTATGAAAAAAAAAAAGTAAACAGACTACAGCTTTAAGAAAAAGATATAACTTAAAAGAGTAAAAACCTGAGAAGCAGACGTTCTTTAATGGATCAGAAAGGGGAAAAACGTCTCTTTGTACGAAAGCTTATGGGAAAACAACTCTCTTTTAGAGACCAGACTGTTGCTCCTGGGGAAAGGAGGAATGGGAAGAGGGGAGGCAACATGTCTAAGCAACTGTGAGGAGCTCTTCAGATTTGAATCCCAAAGTTACTCATTTTCTTATTTGCATGTCAAAATGAGTGACATAGTTTGTGAATGTCAAATGTAGTCATGGAAAATTAGATAGAAAATGAGTAAAAATTTATTCTTTGCTGCCGTTAAAATAGAAAGTCAAAAGTTGTTGATGTTCTCACACTGCAGTCTTCGAAGGTATATCTCCCTTATAGATGAACTTACAACCCATTTGTATATATCAGCTCTTCTGAAATCTAAAAACTGAAGAATAGGTCTCACTAAGAATACTACTTCTGTACTAAGCCTGTGGGTCTTTATTTAAAACGAACCTGGCTTTTAGGAACTCACTCCCAGTGGGAGTATCTATCTACCCCTATATCCTTTGTTATTCTAAAAAAAAAAAAAAAAAAAAAAAAAACATGAATTTTCAAATGTCACCACAGAAATGAATTTTTTTATTCTGGAATTTTTGTGAGTAAAAAATCTGGCTCATTTTAACTAATCACTCTAGTAGAACTTTCAAATACATGCAAACTTTTCATTTTTTGTCAGAGAATTAAGACAGAGAGAAAGGGCAGTGCATGTTTTAAGACAAGGTCTCACTATGTAGTCTTGGCTGGCCATGAATTCTTGTGTAGCACAGATTGGTCTTGAACTCACGATACTTCTGATTAGACCATCCAAGTGCTAGGTTTATAGGAGTATGATACCATGCTGTTTTGAAGATCTGAAGTTTAACCACAGTCCCAGACTCAGTTCTAGGCAGTGCATTCTACGTGAATGCTTATAAGCTATCACCCTCTCACAACCATCTAAAGGGAAATCTATGCTAATTTGTTCAGTAAGAAATCATACACCAGCCTGGACTACAAAGGGAGACCATGCCCCCCACCAAAAAAGTCATACAGAGTTGCATTTTAGGATTTCTTGATACTCTGAATTATTATTCCATATTCCCCTCCATACACACTCCAAGTTGAGATCAACATGAGCATGGACGATCACAGATTCTAAATATTTTACCAAGAACAAGATGCTTGAATTAAAACTAACAGAAACAGATCTAAAAATAAATACCACTCAAGTTAAACAATGAGTAATGAACTGTAGGAAAGTACATATACATACAATAAACACCAGTACTGTAACACTATGACGTTATTGTGACCCTGTCTCTTTTTAAATAGCTACATTTCTTACAATGGGAGAAACCATTAACTAGTCGCAGTGGCTGAGCGGATGTCTAAATGGCTGTCAAGGCTTGCTTGGTAATACTTCGTATGTCATCCTCTCTAACAAGCTTCACTATTATGTCCTACTTGGAGACGGATGGCTGCCAACAGCCATCACACAGACAAAAAGCTCCCCTGTAACATAACAATGCTTGAGTACCGTGAATAAACTTGTAAAAGAAAAATCTTAAAAACAGAGTAAATTATCAATTTAATAAAGAAATTACTAAAATAATCTAGTTTCAGTAAGATTATAATATTCATTATATAGTAAATAATATGTAATTCTTGAAAGGCAGTTATTCCACAAATGAATACTAGTGTATAGAAAGGGATGCTATGCTGTAGAACCTAACTCTCTTTTCAAATTCATCCTAAAATTTAATGAAAAAAGCAAAGGCAATGTCTTAACATATTTTCTCATTCCTTTCACAAATATACTGCTGCCACAGGAATATCGTGTTTCTCTGGGATTTTTCTCATATATACATTCAGGATTTTTAAAATCTGTATGATTAACATGTTTGTCAGTTAGATTAGAATTGTAACCATATAGCTCACACATAAACCAGAATTCTACGTTGGAAAAATCAGTGCTTACCTCTTTCATTCTTCAATTATATTTACACAGTATTCTAAATGTTAGCGTCAAAATTCTTTAAGTGAACTTGAAATTCTGACTGATTTATTTCATGTCCAACTTAATTCCTTTTTCCGTCTCACCTTGAAACACATTCACTACATTTGATTGCTTATCCAATCAATCAGATTTTCTTAAGCTTCCAGGGGGGAAAGGTCACAAGCCCTGGATAGCATTTAAATGCCAATGTTGCCATCAATATCACAATCTAAGAAATTTATAATTCATCTGAGTGTAAAATGAGCCAAAAAGAAAAGCAACTTATTCTCCCTAACAATATTCTCAAAATGTTGTCATGAAAAGCAAAATGTGTATCTGTAAGTGTAATATGTGTCCAATATAATAAAATGTCAAAGAATATTAGTAATTTATTTCTAACGGGCTTTAAAAAAAACAGACATTCAGAAATTTAAGAAATTCAGTTTAAATTCAAGTTAAGAGAAATAATGGGAAACTGTATTTCAAATGAAAATAGCTCTCTAAATACCATAATAAATCACAGAGGAAATGTACCTAGGTTTTCTTCAACAGGCAATGACAGCACGTAAGTGAGCAGTGACATGTATGTCAGAAACATCTACTAACGATAACTGGTTTACTGATGTGTGATCAAACTGATAGCTAAAATTAAAGCATTTCAAAAATAAAAAGCTCCTTACTTCTATTTGTGGGACTTTTTGTAGACACTATTACTATTATTATCTACATTATAGAAGCTCTGTCCTTGCAAGTCCACTTATTAGAAAGCACAGCTATCGAAAAGGAAACTACAACAGTGATTAAGCCTCAGCCACAATTATACTTCAGCAAGATCTCTTTTCTCCTCTTCATTTTTCCCTACTTTGACAACAGAGGGGGAAAAAGTAATTTAATAGTACAGAACACCAAAAACTATTTTAATATACATGAATTCAAGAATATATATATGTTTTTAGGAGACAAAAGGAGTCTATTTTCCTCATGCATCATTATAGAAATAGTCAATATCAACATTGACACTAGAAATTGAAACTGAATGCCATTTTATTGTAATATTTATTTTATTTAATATATATTTTGTAATGACACTGCAATGCTACATGTAGCTAATATTTGTAAGGATGAATCTATAATGCTATTTAACACTTGCATTCCAGTTCAACTATTTACTGCAGTCAACTGTATTTTTAAACTGAGAATGACCCATTAGAGCCAACTTGATAGAAAGTGCAGGGGCTTTGGAGTCAGATGTTCATTACTGCCAAATCTGTGTCCAACAGCTGTTATCTTCAAAAAAATTGTTAATGTTTCTGTGCCTCATCTTATCTATAAAATAGGGCATAATGACATAGAGGTAATGTTATAATTAAATAAGATAAAGAGTGAAAAACTCTTAGCAACTTTACTCACTTAGTAAGAATTCCCATAAAACAGTGAAAAGGTCATTATTTTGTATGTCAACTGCTGTGTTAAAAACCACATCGAGTTATAGTAGATTTTTAAAAATTATACTTGCTCACAACTTTGTGAGCTGTGGTTAGAATGGACTCAGCTGAAGGACAACAATTTGTCCTGCCTGGATGGCACTGCGTGATGAGGCATTGTCTTGGGCTATATATACAATATCCACTATAGTTAATGAAATTATTTTACCAAAAAAAAAGAAAAAAAAAAAAAAGAAAAAGAAAAGAATCTCAGAGCATTTTGAGAAAGTTTATGAATTTGTGTTGGGCCACATTCACAGCTGTCCTGGGCAATGTGTGGCATGCGGGCTGTGCACTGGGCAAGCCTGGACCTCACTAATATGCCGAACACCTGGACCTGGCTCTGTGCTATGCTTCTACCTTCATGTGGTCTCTCGTCCTCTGAGGGACTAGTCTGGACTTATTCAAATGCTGATAGCAAGATAGTGGCAAGAACAGAAACAGAAGCCACAGGTGGAAGTCCCATAACATAATTTCCACCACATGCTATTGGTCAGAGCAAACCACCGAGCCAATTCAAAGCATGCAAAGAGACAGAAAAAGACTACAATATCTGATGTCACACCTCACAAGGACGCTCATAAGTACATGGAAAACAAGCTCTATTTCACAATCTTCTACAATCTACACAACAAAGACAAATTTTTATAACACCTATGCTATTTCTCAATTATAAATAATTGCAGAATGCAACATTTGAAGGGCCAAAAAAAAGTACCAGTTTGTATCAGCCCTTATGTGGGGTGACACTGCTCTACTGCTTCAAAGACAAATTTAAATAATAATAATAATAATAATAATAATAATAATAATAATAAATATTCTAAAAAATAAGAGAAACAGCTCCAGAACCAATAACAGGGCTGGTTACTGAAGCTGGTTCATTGGTTGGGTGTTTTTGCTGTGTTTGAAAAGACCTCGACATTTTTCTATTTGATCTTATGGTAACTCAGTTTTGATATTTTTACCTTTAACAAGTAGCTTTCAAATTGAGTATTCCACAACAAAAGAACATCACCAAGAAACCTGAATCAAATATGCAGCCCTTCGAGAAAATATGACGTTTGTAAAGAAGAAAAATACTTTGTCATAAAAAATATATGTCTTTGTGGATTTTTCCATAAAAACAATCATTAGAGGAAAATCTAATTTTGATAGTTAACTTAGCAATTTTGCAGTTAACTTGAGAGAGTTAGAGACCTATCCTTACTGAACTGAGATCAAATTTAATATAGTAATATTTTTTATCTACTACAAAAAATTGAACTCTAAGACTTGAAGTTTATCCTTAGTTTACTGTGTCAAATCTTATTTTATTGAATATATTTCTAAGTCTCTTATCATGGTCACAGAAACTTACAAAATGATAACTGCTACTAGGACTTCCTTTAACAAGTATAGCTCTAAAATACTCATTTGGAGAGAATAGAAGGCAATCTATCTTGTTTTGAATAGCTTCATAGGTAAGATATGCTACAAAATACACAGTAGATGGAAGGAAAAGAGTTGCAATTTGATAATATGTTAGAAGAGAAGAAGTTTAGGGAATGATTAATTCCCCCACTAACTGGCATTTCTACAATTTTCAAACAGAAACTGATCCCTAGAATTGTCATAATTTTTAGCTGAGACTATGTTACAGCACTGTTTCATAGAGAAATAGTTGGAAATTGCAGTAGTTTCAAATTTTAGGCAAACTAGTACTGACTAAATTATAATACTAACAAGAAAAATCTCAATATTATGAACTGTGCCTAATTTAGTTTCTGAGTCATTTTAAAATTCTGATATGTTATGAATTGTCTAATAACATCCATCTAGAGGAAATGTCACTAGCCAATGACACATGTGATGCACAGCTGTTCCTCATGATATTGACCAAGGAGTTTGGCATGATTTTGTGAAATCATATAATTACATACAATTAGGGAATTAAAGTTACCCATGAGTCACAGCTCAGGAATAGGTAATTTATTCCTTAATCTTTAAAGAAATTATGTATCTAAAATAACCTTATTTTGTTTAATTATTTCAAAGTCTTACACTAGTGATAGACACACAACATGAACTTATATGGCATAGTTATCATTTGGAAAATAGTGACTACTCTAACATTTTTTAATTATATTGCTTAGTAATCTTAATTGCCAGAATTTCAAAAGACCGTTCCAGAGTGCATCCTGAACAAACAGAAAAGCAATTAGCCTAAATTAATTGCTTTGCCGATGTGATTTGCAGTAGGTATGCTTGGTGGTTTTGAAACTCCTGCCAGTGCTTTCACAACTTGATGTTCGGATGATTTTTTTTAGCATATTTTTGCACCAGAGCAATTAACCAGATAATTGTTCTAATGCGAACCTGGCCTTAATCAGGATGTTGAGGTTCATAGTAGCGATTAACCAAATACTAAACACACATTTAAAGAACATCACTTAAAAGTACAAGAATAAAACTGGAAAGAACTTGCAACATTTTTTTCTTATATGGCCATACTTTTCTCACGAAGAAGCAGAATAAAAGCCATTACTGTCTCCTCTGTCTCTTTCCAATTAATACATGGTATCATTATAGAAGAACCAAGCACAAGTGAAGTTTTTAGTTCCTCACGTGAAAGGATTATGAAATCTCTAATAAAAGGGCAAAATCCAGTGATTGAATATTAATACCCTATTTATTGTTCAAAAAATGAGGCTACGCCTTTCAGATAAAGAGCACACAATCCATAAAACAAGCTTTATCTGAATCCAGACAATGTCACTAAGCCCTTACTACACTGTAGCATATTTACTCAAAGGTAAATAAAACAGGAAGAAAGAGGGCGTAAGAACCCATTTCCTGGATTTTGGCCAAAGTTTAAGCCAAATTTAAAAGAAGATTTATTCATCCTACAAAAACAGCATTTGTAATTTCCTCAACATACGTGTATTAAATTACTTCTCTAAGCACAGTCCTGTGCAAGGTACGGGCAGAGGGATGAGGACAGGGTGGGTGAGTGCTGGTGAGGTGAAAGAGAAGCTGGAGCTGCAGACTCAGGCCCTGCTCACAGGAGGGGACTCACAAAGAGAACACCACGCAGCTACACAACCACAACAACGCGCATGCGTTCAGTTAGATGGTAATGGTGACACAGCATTTCATTGTAACTATTGTTTCAGCTTCTCTTTGAAAATAAAGAAATTCATACCCATTTGCAGAGCTTTTTAGTAACAGTGTGATTATAATTGTCAATGTAACAAGTTTGCTTTTCTCCCCACACTTCAGTATGTCAGGAGTAATTTTAAATTGTCTTAAATTAAATATTTTATCAGTTGAGGAATGATAATATTATACAACCATTCCATTTCTGTAAGGCATAAGGTTCAAGCTGAAAGTGTCCTGCCATTCTCCGTGTCAACAGGAAATACCCTCCATTCTTAATTTCTAAAAGGGCTGTCACACACAATGTAGCCCGGGCAATGTGTGTCGGGTCTGCCATTTTCAATTATCACCAATCAAGCTCCAGCAATTTCGTCTCTTGCTAAACATGTGTGTACCTATCTTCTGAAATATTTCTTTATGCCACTGTTCATAAAATATTTTAGGCTGAAGTTAAATCCCTTGCAGCAGATTAATAACTAATCACAGGGAGATATTTATCACCTCAAGTTTTTTACAAGAAAATTGTCAGATTTAATCACCTTTCTCATATTTTCGCTATTTACTGGGCTTCATTTATCATACACCATAAAATTTTGACAAGAGTGAGTTATTTTAATTACCATTTCTAATTTGGAGAATTAAGAATAAGACAGCTCCTGGGAGAAGTTAGGATGAGAGAGAGAGCAAAATTCATCAAAGCAATCAATAAACTATCATTTTCATCAATAAATGAAGATGTTCTTCAATTCTGGCAACTGAGAAACTGACTTGAGGTTGGAAAGCCCTCAAATTCATAGACTTACAGCACTGCAATCACCATCATATGTAAAATATACCCATTATTCACCATAACAATAAATTAATCACCAATTCTGAATTAAGTGGAAAACATGGTTTCAAAAATCATGTAAATTCAGTTGAGAGTGTACTTCAAAATTAGACTGCATGCTTAGTATGTGTGAGGCCCTCAGTTTAATGACCTGCAACATCACATACAGACTCACACACAAATCCTGCAAATGCCTTCTATATTTGTTTATATATTTTCATATTGCCTGAAAAATACAAAACATGCCAGCATTTAGAGGATTACATCCAAGAGTACCCAAAATAAGATTGAACAGCTGCTGCTAGCTATTGTTACTTGGAAAAATGTTCCCTAACCTCTGCTTACTGGGTAGCAAAGAGAGTAAAGTAGCTGAAATGATCACTATATGTTTGAACTAATACAAATAAGAATTCACATTTTCTTAGGCAAAATAATTCAAACATGAATAATCAATAAACCAAGCTCACCCGCGCCAAACCCAGTTTCCTTCCAATCTGCAGAACTGGAGTAAAAACCAAACCAGACTGACATAGACAGCCCATATAGGTTTTCTTTTCCAGTGATTCCAATAGGATAAATAATCTGGAATTACATGTCTGTCAACTGTTACTCCCTTAAAGGTATACTGACATTAGCTATGAGACAGAAGAGTTCCTTTAAATCTGAACACACAGAGAATCTCATCTGAAGATAAATGTACAAATCATTCTTAAAAGCCAATTAAATGAAAAATCACATATTTTAGGAAAAATGTACAGATTACTAATATGGAAATCACTTCTTGTCAAAGGTCCTGAACAGTCAACAAAATTAACTTTTTTCTGTTTAGTTAAAGGACAACTTATTCAAATATATATAAAAATTTCCCCTCACAACACTTAAGTAATTGCTATTACTATCAAGGAATAGTAACAGAAAACAAAAATATTTATAAAAATAAATGTGTGTTGTTACATACTTAAGTAAATATCTAACCAAAATTCAATCATGAGATTCTTCTATAGACCAATTCTTAGTCACATGTGATATAAGACACAAAAATAAAAAAAGGAATTTTATACAAAGCAAAGAATATTTACAAACTGGATTATTTAGAAAAACTGTTTTTGTTACAAAATAATCTACTTAAAAACATATAGCTTTGTGTTTAGATTAAACCACCCAAGACTTCCTTGGCTATTTCCCAGGGAAAAGCGAATAGAACACTGCAATGATGTTCAAAACAATCAAATATAGCCGGCTCACTGAGGTCACAAGATTACATCATTCTCACCCAAACCAAAACATTTTGGAACTTTGAAAATAGCAGCAGCAGCACAAATGATAAAGCCAACAGAATGTCAAGAGCACCAGCATGGTGGGATTGTCCAGGGTGAAGTGGAATTTATGGTCCCTGAGGCAGACTAAGGTAGTAGTAGAGAGTGAATACCCAATGATTTGAGCTTGCATTTGAAGGCATATGAAAATGGGTTCCAGGCATGGCTATAATTACTGTGGTTGTTCAACAACTCGGGGTCTTCATTCTTTTTTTTCAAAGTGGATTAAACAATTTGTTTCTCAGTTTGTTATGGAGATTAAAGAAAATAATGCATGTAAACACAGCACAATATCCAGCACAGATGGTAATAACTGGTAGCTGTTCATTAGCTATTGCTACTAACCTTGCTTCATAAGAAGAAAAGCAGGGGAAGATGTTATATACTCTGACCTCACGAGCACAACAAAACCAGTCACAGTTTTAAACAGAAGGACCAGTGGATAGACAGACAACAGAAACACTTTCCAAGATGATTTGGACAGCTAAATAGTAGCCACTATAAAACCACACTCTCCTTCCAGGAACAGACTTACAACTGATTGTATTTGAGAATGAAATTAGTGTCAAAAATATGCCTTCTTCAAATTAACATCTCTTGTTCAGAAAGATGTCTAACATGAAAATCTTCCTCACAATCAATAAAATATATTTTATATTTATTCTTTTGGCAAAAATATTTTAAATGTCATATATTTATTCAGTAGGTTATGGAGATAAGTTAAAGTTCAGTTTTATTAAAGCACCACCTAGCCAGCTCGGCAGCGTCATTAGTCAGCAAATGTATGTAACCAGCTCTGCACTACACTGAGGAACACAACCAGTAGCCTGCTTCAAGAGTCAGCACTTTTGTTTTGTTTCTGTTTGTGTCTCTTTAAGAGGTAGGGTATTCAGGCTGTGCTGTGAATTCCTGAGCTCAAATTCTTCTCCTTCCTCAACCTCCCAAGTACCTGGAACTATACACACATCATCATTATGTCTGTCAACAGTAAATATTGTATCTACTTCCAAGTTTTCAGACTTATACATGAAAAAAACGCTCAAATTTCATACTCAATACTCCAATGTGAAAATTTCTCCTTTCTTCCAAACCACTTAACTTTAATAGAAAGCAAAATATTCTTCAGCTTAAACTCAACTGTGCCCAATGAGTCTAACAGCCAGGTCTGTGCTCCTTGGGCAATCTTTAAACCTCAGTCTCCAGGAGAATTAAGTAATATTAGGGGATTGAAATGAAATAAAATTCTAAGTCCACTGCGACATGACATTCACTGGAAGACAGGAGATTATCCACCCAGTTCTTGAATGCTTATAAATACAATATATAGCATATGTTCACAAAACAATTCTTGGAAATAAAACACAATGGGCACTCAGCAAATATTTTATATCACCGACACCTGCTCAAATCCTCTCTGAACTTTATTTCTAAATATCACCATTTTTTATTGAATCAACGGAAATTTGAAAGAAGAAACAGAATAAACATCCAGAGAAGATCAAGGGAGTTAGAAAAATCTTTAAAGCTTCATTGAGTCTTACATGAGAGAGGGCGCTGTCAGCCTCTCCGAAAAACCAGCCAGAGTAATCTGTCATGCTGCGACCTTGCCCGAATTGGAGTAAATACGGAAGACTAACAAGCACCTTTTTTTTCTATACGAAGAGAGTATGAATAATATCCAGACTTCTTCTTAATACTGAAATCAAAGTATGTATCAAATACTAAGCACCGCCAAGAAATTTATTGTAAAATTAACAATTTTGGAGGATGGAGGTGTCACTCAGTGACACAAGACATGTTTAGCAAGAGTGAGTGGTTTTGGTTCCAGCATCAAATATATAGTAACTTAAAAATAAACAGATTTGAGATTGGATTTTTCAGTAAACTAATCCCCCCTCCCCACCTTGTAATTCAAGAAACTCTTCAACAGGCCTCTTGTTTGAACAATGAAGACAACTTTTCCATTTTGAAGATGTGTCGATGAAAAGGATGATTTTAAGTTATTGCAAACTGCACTGTGCTTCCCACTATAATTTCTATCTCTGGGTTAAAATTCTAGTGTCTGAAATAACAAAAAACTAATTATCTATTTTTTACACTATTATCAGAATCAAGTTTGAAATATTTTATTTAAAATATGGAATATTGAAAAACTGTCTGTATTCTCATTTTCAAGAAGAAGAACTCATCCTGCAAACTGGGTGGGACACAGGTAGGTAATAAAAAAGAACGGATCGTGCCTGTTGCGAAGAGCAGAGGCCTGGAGAAAGGGTGGGGAGAATAGTCCACTTCCATCTTGAAGCGATTTTTGATTCAAAAAAATGTAGGCCAGCATTCAAACTTTTTCAAGAGAAGACCTCATTTCAAAATTTTTATATGATCCACTCCACATTTTAAAGAAGTGGCAATTATTTCAACATTTTATAGTGCTATACACCAAACAAAAAGTTTTACGGGCTCAATTTAAATCTGGTTTAGCAGTTTGCAAATTCAAATGGTCTTACTTAAAGCGTTTATTTAAAAATAAAATGTCAGCAACATATTTAAAGTGAAATAGTAATATAACATTTACCTTGTATATTCTACAAAGAAACAAGCCACAATAGTTTAAATTTAAAAATCTCCACATTTTAGAGTATACATTAATGGGGGAGTCCATGTTACATAAAGGTAAGACATACAGCAAATTACGACATATAATCTACCTTTTTCTTTCTGAGACAGCATCTTATTCTGTAGTCCAGGCTAGCCTTGAACTCTGCAATCCTCCTGCCTCAGCCTTCTGAGCACCTAGATTACAGGCACATGCCACCATACCCAGCTAATTTGGTACTGCGAACTGAACTCAGGGTCTTACACTTGCAAGGCAAGTATTCCTCCAGACTGCTAAATAATTTACGTAAATGATCAATGCTATGATTTAGATATTTCAGCATGTTCTCCAAAGGTTCAAGAGTCAGCGGAGAGGCTTGGACCTCAGTATGGCAGTGCTGACCTTTAAAACATTTAAGAAACAGGACCTACTAGGAGGTAATTAAGTCACTGAGATTACTGCCTTAGGAGAGACTGTGGTAGTTCTAGGGATACCTTGGATGGTTCCTATAAGAGTGTGCAGTTATAGAAAAGTCTGGCCCCTGAAGTCTTTTGTGGTCCATTTTGCCACGCAATCTCTTTCTCAGGTTCCTCTGCCATGGTAATGCCACAGTTTGACCTTGACAGACTCACCAAGGGTCTTTCTATTTTGGACCTTAAGTCTCCTAAACGGTAAGCAAAGTGGATTCCTTTGCACAATGTGTTATGGAGCATCAAGTATTTTGTTTCAGTGATATTTCCTCATTTTGTGATGCTCTGTGATATTAGTTCACTGATCTTTTATTTCTCTTATGATTTCATGAGAGTCTCTTGATTATGTTTTGTTGCTTTGCCTTATTTTTTGTTTTTGAAACAGGACCCTTCTCTTTTAGTCCAGGCTGGCCCTGAATATCCCAGCTAGCCCACACTGGCCTTGAAGTTATGGTAACCCTCATGTCTCAGGCTCCTGAGAGCAAGGATTTCAGAAGTGTGCCACTATGTACATACAGCTACTGTAATGTTCTCTTAATTCATGAGCAAAGACAATCTAATGTTAATGAAAGAATCACTTAATAATGTGAATACAGGTCACAGAGTTGAACTTTCTTTTCTCTTGGGCCAATGTTAAAATGTAAAAATAAGATGTTTCTTTGGTAGTGGATTTAAAAATTAAAAAGTTTTTGTAAAGATTTCTTAAAATCAATTAAGATCCTTTTAATTCTTGTCAAAAATCCAAAGGAGATATTATAAGCATATTGCTGGTTAGATGATGCTCATAATCACTCTGTCTTTTTATCAGCTTTGTATATCAAAAAGATGCTGCTTCTAGTCTCAGTGACAATCACACAAAAATGTGTGAGACAAAATTAGATGTAAAACAACAAAAGATTTACATCAAATAACAACAAATATTTCAATAAACTTGGAGTCAGAGAGTAGAAGAGACATGATAACCAGATGTTTAATTTAAAGCATTGATAGAAATAGTCAGTGTTCTTTTTTCATAAAACATTTAGATTTTATTTGTTTTCAAAAGCACTGGTAAATGTCAAATAACTCCTAGGCCATCTTCCTGGATGCAGGAAAATACCATGCTGTTTAACTCTCTTAACACAAAAAGCTCTTGTAGAAAAACAAAGACAAGGGGCAGCAAGTCTAAGTCACACAGATCAATTCCAGGATAAGAGGGCACTAATGCATGCGACAAGTAGAACAGAAACGCCCTTCACTTTTTATATATTTTTAAGTTTTCAGCTTCAAAAAATAATATTCATACAGTAACTGTTAAAACCTAGGATAAACCTTATGTAAAAAGGAAAACAATAGTATCAATGTTGGTCCTAACATGAAGAATTCTTTTCAACACTACCAAAATGAAATATAGATCCTTATAAAAGGTATTATACATAACATATCATCTAAGGTTTGATTCTATTATTGAAAAAAAAAATAATGAGCTCAGTAAAAACAAAAAAATGGGAATATTACATATAAATGTCAACTGTGTATTTAGCAATTACAATGACTCCTAGATGCCAAATAAAAACTAACTCAGGTTGATTCACGTTCTCTTGTTTGTCCTCATCCAAGTTTACTTCACCAATGATGAAAAATAGTACATCTATTGAAAAGCCAAAGAGAAGTCAAACAAATGGTCTAAATTTAGTAGGAACAGTGTGACCTTCCGCTGAACAAAAGATATTGAGAGGCTTAAATGAGAACACATGGAAAGCACCTATCAATTACATGAGTAATAAAGATTTCTTTCCTTCTCTCTATCCTTACAAGGTTTATTATTAAGTCACATATCACCTTAAAAGAGCAACCTTTAAGAGCAGCTGGGTCTCTCTGCCCACAGTCCAGGATATAGTACCAAGTATTTAGTGGGAGATTAATAAATGCTCCCAGATTTTCTGAAGATAATAATAATGAACAAATATGAAACCAGAAGCTAATTGATAGGCTAAATGCATTAGTGCATTCCAGTGCCCTCCACAGAAAAGGTTACTAACCCATCTCAGCTAAGTGCTAAAATTATAATTAAGTCTGACGGGAAGTCCTAGATTTACACCAATATAATTACAAATATTACTTAGCTTAGTAATACAGTATGGCAAGAACAATGAGATGAGTAATTTAGATGATACTGCAAAGTGGGTTTTAATGTTTGAAACTTCTATTACAGTACACAGGATAAGTGCAAGTAGTGTAATTAAAACCTAAAAGAGTCTGATCTTTAAAATTCTACAGCTCAACCTCATTAAAATGCATGTTTTCTCAATTAATCCAAACTTTTCCATTAAAAACATAAAAATACACTTTCATTCCGTGCTAAGAAATCTCTTCAGTACATATATTTAGGATCAAACACCAAATAACCAATAGAGTTAAGTAGGAAAAAAAATGACTGAAACAGCACAAAGTTTGAGTCCATGAAGCCTAACAAAGGGAAGGGAAAGCAATCTAAGGGCTCCCCATATTTTCATTTATAAGCTATCCAGTTAAAGCTAAAATGCATTTAAAGAATGAAAAGATTAGAAGTCCCTAAACCCCTTTGTCTGATACAAATAATACAAATCTATGTAAATGTTTACTTAGGAAATAAAATCCTATGTAGATTTCACTTTACTTAGCAATTACAATGTTCTCTAATTACTGACTCTTCTGCAGGTAACATATGTACATATACAGGTGAGATACAAAGAAAATACTCATGGAATATAATCATTATACTAAAGACAAATTCTCTCTTTAATTCAATGCATTACTAAGAAGTTTATAGCAATATTGATCTAATGTTAAATAAATAAAACCACAGATAATGTTCTTATCTACTTTATTTACTCGTTATGCAAATATTCCTAAAGATTAAATTGCCATATAATTGTCTATACAGAAAAATACTGATTGTAGAAAAAATACTTAATTTTAAAATGCATATAATTCAATTTTCGTTATATTTTGGCATACATTGTAACTATGAATGAAAAGTATACTTTATATAAATGATAACAACAAACCTATGCTACTTTAGTATTTTTTAAATTGAAAAGTATTAGTAAATTTTTAAGAAAAAATCATACAGATCTAAGACAGAAACATAAGACCTGAAACTATGAAAGCACTGGACAAGAAATGTTTTATGACATTGTAATGGGAAAGAACCTTTTTGAATAACCGTAAGAACAAAAAACAAAATAAAAGTAGACAAATGAAACTATATCAAACTGAAAAAGTTCTATCTAGCAAATGAAGCAATCGTTAGATTGAAGAGATAACCTACAGAATGGGAGAAAATACTTCCAAACTCCACGAGTAACAATGCATAAATATTTATGGACATAACTCAATATCTAACTCAAATTAAATAAAATAACAAAAAAAAAACAGTAAAAAGGTCTAAATAGACATTTCTCAAAAGCAGACATATACACGACCAGTAGGTACATTAAAAATTCACATCAGTATCACAAGGGAAATGCCAATCAAAACCACACTGAGATATCAGCTGGCACCAATAAAAATGGCTCCCATGAGAGAAAGAACAGGTAGCAAGTGTTAGCAAGGACGCAGAGAAAAAAGAACCTGTGCACACTCCTAATAGGAATGTCAGCCATTATGGAAAACAGTATGGAAGCTCCTCAAAAGATTTAAAATAGAATAATCACATGATCCAACAATCCCACCACTGGGTATGCATCCAAAGACCAAAAGATAAATGTGTCAAGGAGACATCTGCACTTCCATGTTTACTGCAGCATACTCACAGTAGCCAAGAATGAGAGAAGCCTAAATTTCCACCAACTGATGAACAGATAAAGAACACGTAGTACATATATAATAGAATACTATTCAGCCATAAAAAGAATAAAGTCCTGGCATTCGGGACAACACAGATGCAACTAGGGATCATTATGTTAAGTAAAGCAAGCGGGCACAGAAAGACAAGTACTGCACGGTCTCATTCATATGCAGAATCTAAAAAAAAGCTGATCTTGAAAAAACTGAGAGGCTTTTTTTTTGTGGTACTGAGAACACTGAGGATGAAGCCCATAGCCTTAGCACTGAGCTACTTCCCCAGCCTATTTTATTTTTTGTTTGATTATTTGTTTGTTTGTTTGAGACAGGTTCTTGCTAAGCCGCTGAAGCTTGGCTCACACTTGTTATTCTCCTGCCTCAGCCTCCCAGAGTGCCAGGGGTACAGGCCTGCAGCACCGGATACAGTGGGGTAGAGATTCATTAATAGATACTAATGTATAGATAGATAGAAAAAAAGCTCTAATATGTTACTGTATAATAAAGGTAATGAAAGAAATTTGATAATGTTCCATAATATTTCAAAAATCAGAAAGAATTTTAAATGTTCTCACTATAAAGAAACGAATAAATGCATGAGGAGACAGAACTGTTAAACATGACTTAAATACTATATAATGTAAACATGTACCCAAAAACACATATTATTACATAAATATGTATACTTTTGCATATAAGAATATAAGTTGAAATTATTTAAAAATCTTGAGCAAATTCTAGAAAAATTTCTTTAAGAAAGAAACAAGTTAAGGCTATCACATAATTTAAATCATAATTTGGGGCAATTCCAGAAAATGACACAGGAATTTTCCATAATTCTGGAATATGGAATAAATAATATTTTATTTTTAAAGTCTTAAAAAATAATTAAAAGTGGAGGATGAAGTCTTGAATTTAAAGCATTATCTGAGTAAAAATAAAATGTCTCCTACTTATAAAAATTATTTCAATCTATACAGGTGTAGTTTTACTTAGAATAGTGTATTCTATTTTGAAAATAACATATTTTTGTGGCCTATCTTTTAAAAATTCCATAAAGCTATAGACTAGTATCTATAATTCATCACTAAATTTTATTGCTGACCTAATCAATAGTGTCAATGCTACTGTGCTATTTGTTGTACTTGTTATAAAGGTCTATTTTCAATATTTTCCAAAAGTATTTTTTCGTTATGTAATTTTTCAAAGAGAAATTGGTCTATCATTGTCAGAAAACATCACCCATTTTTATACATTTTTATACAACATATTAAACTGTTCATCACTATCACTCCACTTTCAAAACAAAGTACATTTATATAGCAAATTGTCATCATTAAGAAGAGGTCTAAATGCTTTTTCTTGGTAAGTGAACAGCAACATCAGCTGTAAAAGTTGCAAAAGTATTAAAAAGACAAAAAAATTCTGATGGACAACAAAAATTTTAACAGATTATTACTGTTCTAAGTGTGCAGGCAAATATTTGAATCAACATATATCACAACGATACAGCACTTGCCTACCAAGCCCAAGGCAGGGGGTTCAGTCTACAGCAGAGAAAAACACAAACAAACAAAAGGCAAGCCCAAGGCCCTGGGTTCAATCTATAGCAGAAAAAGAAAGAAACATGTATACTTATATGGTAAACAAGTTATAAAATTAAGTATACTGAAAAGAAAAGGAAAAATTTATGAAATTTTACTTAAAAGATAACAAGCCTTATTTTAATAGCAGTATTCGCTACATTTACCTCTAGAAAAGTATTTATACAATGGTACAACAGTTACCTGTCATTTATGATCCAGTTCAGACAGAGATTGAGAGAGCTAAGATTTTTGCACCTCTTGACAATTTCCATCACGGTTTCATTGTCCAATTCAGTGATATGACGTAGGTCCAAGCTGGAAAGATTTCTTAGCTAATGAGATAAATGAAACAAAATATTAAAAGGTAAATGCTACATTTATTCATAAAATTATAATTCATTACAAGGTACAGAATCATCACACAATACTTAAAATAGAAAACAGTCTGAAGTCATTGTTTATGTCATATTTTACACATCTAGTTAAAAAGGAGGAAAGAAATCTATAGGAAATGTATGTCAACAGACAAAACAGACTTTATTGAAGCATCTGAAAATCAAATATTAGCAATATATCATCTAATATGTGAAAAAACTGAGGAATATATATTATAAAAGTACCTATAACGTTGTAAGATTATTTTGATTGTTCAATTTCAGCAATTTCAGACACGTACAATACCACATTGGCATAGGTTTTCTCATTTTAAGAAGATGAAATATGAGTAAATGATTAATTCAGAAATATATCCTATTTTATCAATGCTCTCCAAATTGTACCATTCTGGGCACGTGCTTTACTATGTAATAACAGAAAACACCTAACAAGCAAAGAGTTTCTCTAACACCACCTCTCTAATTTATTCTTCATTTTCTCCCTTTCTTGAGGTTTCTATTTTTCCCTGATATTTAGTCTCCAAAAGTCTATTAATTATAACATGTATAAAGGTGGTAGGATTTTAGAGATCATCGTCAAATAAGACCCGGTTTCAAATTCATCAGTTTTGTTTAATAACAGGCAAAAAGTTATTGGGGAGATACGTGGTAAACAAGTAACACCAGTCTACCAAAAATGTCTATTTCTATATTAGTTACTTTCTCCATGCTGTGAGAAAATCCTCAGTATCCACAAACTAAGGAAGGAGAGATTGATTTAGGTCACAGTTTTAGAAGGTTTCACACAGCCTGGTCATCGTGGGGTAGCCGGCAATGATGGAGGCCCATGGCAGAGACTGATGCTGGAGGTTGCTCACCACATTTCAGACAGAAGCCAACTGAGTCTGTAGACTCAGCAAGACCAGAGCCTTGCCAGAAAGAAACTAAAAGAATTTTTCTTCTTCCTGCCTTTATTTATTCTAATCCTGGGCTCTCCACCCAAGGTGGGTGCTACAAACCCACTTTCTGGCCCTTCAGTAAACAACACAAACCTGAAAGCTATTCCCTGGACATTCACCAGTTGCAAATGAGTTGACACAATTTCTCCAAAGGTCACAATACTCATTTGATATGTTTTCTTGTTTTGCTAAAGACACTTTGCAAATGTGTTTCAAAAAGAAGATTATCCAGGTAGGTCCAATCTAACCACATCAGCTTGTCACAAGCAGAGATTCTTATTTAGCTAAAAGAAATATTGATGAGAGAGAAAGGTGCTATTCGATTTATGAAACGGTTTCAATCTGCCTTTTACAAGCAATGAATCTGGACGAAGAGGGGCAGGAACCAAGAAATATAAGTGGCTCAAGAGCTGGAAACAACACTTTGTGGAAAGCCAGTTAGAGATGTGAATATCAGACCTATAAACTTAAGGAAGTTAATTATGTCAAAACCACAAGAAGCAAGAAAACAGGCTCTCCTCTGGAGCTTCTAGTAGGGAATACAATTAGCTAACAATCAGTTTACTCCAGTGAAAGCTACATCAGGGAGACTTCTAACTTACAGAACAGTAAGAAAACAAATACATGCTGGTGCAAAAATCTGTTACAGTAGAAACAGGAAACTAGTGCTTGCATTTTCAGCACCTCCATGCAGTTCTCCCAGAACAAGCATGTCTTCTTGGAAACACCATTAGATCCTTTGGAGGTGACAGGAAGCTGACCTGCAGGTATAACCTAACTGCTAAATGGCACAGAGCAGTGAAACAGATGAAGGCCCTACTTGGGGTCACTACAACTTAAGAAAAGGGAAAGTTAAATCTCCACTGACTTGTATGGTAACCACAAGTCGCATATAGCTATTGAGTACTTGAATGTAACCTGAAGGAGATTCATTAACGCCTGGTTTTCATGTGAGTGTGGTGACTACAGTTAAATACAACTCATCTAGAGAACGAACGGTTCCCAGAAGAACAGAGGGGAGTCAGCCGGGAATCATCGAAACCCTCTAAGATCAATTCACAAAGGCAGAAGTACACACAAGAACTTTAAGAGACTATGGGCTTTAGGAAAAAATACAGCTCTAGTAAAAATCTTTTTACATTGTGAGCTACCAGATCAAGTAGGTACCAAAGCTATGTCAGGTCTATAGACCCACAAAAAATAGTGAGATGACAAACAGACATTCTTTCAAATTGATAAATTTATGGTAATTTGTTGCATACCAATTGAAAATGAATATACTCACAACCTTATTTTTCAGTTATCCTTTATTATAGCCTCTAGGAAGATGCAAACTCAAAAAAAATTATACAGCCACATAAATATCTTCTATATGTACATATTTTGTGGTCTACAAGAGTTGTTATGAGGATATGTATTTACCTCTTTGCCCCCTCAAGTATAAAGTATGTCTTCATCACAATAATATAAATGGATTAATACCACTGAAACATATAGATCAGAAAACATAAAACTGTACCAATTCAGTCCGTCACAGTGGAAAAGAAAAACTGAGGACCAAAAAGGTTTTAGTACCTTACTAAAGTGTGGATATTGGGGAGAGAAATATTAGTAAATCGAAACTATTTTATAGACTTGTGAAAATTCAGATATCTTATAGAAGTGTATTCTCCAGCAAGAAGTAGTAATTTCACTACATGTGCTACAAAATTCTAATTCTCTTTAACATTTGAACTTTGAGAAAATCTGAATCCAGTTATACTCCGTACAAAGAGGCCCCTATCACAGAACTGGGACACTGGACCTATCGCTGACCTGTATTTACTATCAAAAGTGAAACATTTTGCTCTCCCAAAGAAGTACAGATACATACAAAAGGAAACAGATTTACTTCTGTTCTCATACTTCAAGTTGGCATGGGGGTCTTAAAGAATATTCATTAAAGATTGCCTTTTCATGAACTGATAGTTATTTGCTAAGTTTCGACCACCTTTCCAATGATGACTTTGGCCAGTAAAATTTGAAATATGAAACTAAGCACAAGCAGGCAGTTCCAGGAGGCTAATTCCCAGCAACCAACATTATTATAAGACATAGACTCAGTTCCACTACGAGATACGGCATTTTTATTCAAAACTCACAAACAGCTATGTCAAATTCATCATATTCCTTCTCTTGCACTATTATATCATGATAGTGCCCTCCAGTGTTTCATAAAAAACTACCCAAGAATAAACCTTCATAGTTTGAAAGAGATAATTACAGTTAAGAATCTGACATTTTAATTAAACTACTTTCCTTGTAATTTACTAGTAGTCTTGAGTTGTCCAAATCACAAAGCATTTGAAAAGCAAAGCCTTAATGCCATGATCTTCTAAATATTTCACTCCAATTTTCAAATATTTAGTACTTTCAAAGAAAAGCAGGTAACTACCTTTGAAATTAATATTGCTTTTATTGGAAATTTTATACATAACTTATCGGCATTCATGTTAAATTCTAAAATGAGTCAATCATTAGTATGGCCATATATGTGCTTACATATAAAGTGAGATACTAAAATGTTCTCTAGGAAACACAGAAGATTATAAAAAGACATCAAACTATTTCCAAATTTTCATAAAATCTTAAAAGGAAAAAGAAAGGAAGAAAGAAAATATTCAGCTGTACAAGTTGACTGTACTGGACGAATCACCAGAAGAGAACACGTACTGCCACAGTAAAGATAACATGGGTGTTGTGCAGTTTCAGGCTAAGAAAGGTGATTTACTTTATATCACTTGGAGATGATAATTTTTAAAAGAATACAAACTTTTACATGGAAAATGTGATCAGGTATCAATTAACACTTAGATTAAAAAATATCTTATTAGGTACAGGAAGAAACACAGAAAGGGAAAAGGATTGCAGCACAGGCGATGCAGGCAGAAATAGAACATAAGTAGAGAAACTAAAACTGCTGGGAATGGAAAGCAACAGAGAACATTTCTTCCTGTAAATATGAGAAAACTTGCACCACATCACACAGAGTCTGACAATCACACGTTCAGAAGGAACAAGGGGCATTCTTCCACTCTTCAACTAGGCGAAGACCTCACCGTAGCTAAGCCTGGAGATATGTTGGAAAGAGTAAAAGAAAACTTAAAAAGCCACATTTAGAACATCAAGCATCACCTGACAGATAAACATGGAAGGCACTTAACATTAAGCATGAAAACAATAAACAACCACTAGCAGTATCCACAAAAATATCCTTACAGAGTTTAGGAATCCAGTGTAAGTTCCTGTTAATTCTCAGGCACTCCCGACTACAACGGGCTTCTCCTTCCCAGCATTATTTCCAAATCCAAGGCTCCTGGCCTATTCTCCGACCACACTGGATGCCTTTCATCACGTTATTTAACACTCTGTTTGCTTTCTGAAACCTTACTACTGTGCTTCTCCTCAGACCTGATTCTCCTAGTGCCTTCTTCCCACTCCCCCAGCCAAATCAGCCGGAAATCATTCCAATCTTATTTCCCCCCATTTCCAAAGCTTTTAGAAAACTAAACTCTTCTGCTATCAGAAGACATCCCAGAACTTCCCCCTCCAGGCTTTTCACTGTTCATCCCTACCACTTCCTGAAAGCTAATCAAATCTCTTTTCCTAAGATATTCTCATTACAAGATATTTTCATTATGAACTATGCTCATTATTTAAAAATTAGCCTTACTTCCCTAGATTTACTCCGACAGACTCAGTTGTCTCTCTCTCTCTCTCTCTTTTTTTGCTTTCATTTATTTCAGCTAATTCAAATCTCCTTTTCTCTGCAAAACCTTCTCGATTATCTTAAGAAAGAAGAAAAAATATGACTTGGAAATAGCACATATGTGCCTTAATGCAAATTATTAACAAGGTATTTCCCAAAATAACAATGTCCTTTAAATGAGAACCAACTGGCAACAGATGCCAAGGGATTAGAGCACAAGCTTCCTTTCCAGCTACAATAAGAGTCATCACTCTGATTTCTCTTTCACTTTCCCCGTCCCTTCCCTTCTTCATCCTCTGCCAGTCCTCCTTGGGCTGGTGTTGCTCAGCACCAATTCTGTATCATGAATATCAGAAACCTAATCCTAAGGCCTGAGCTGGTCTAAGTCTGGGTCTTTGATCCAATAATTATACGATCTGTTCATTCACTCATTCACAACTATTTAAGTATTTCCTAAGCATGTGGCTGAAACTTTGGCTACACATTGAACTTAAACCTATATCTATCTATCTATCTGTCTATCTATCTGTCTATCTATCTATCTATTGGTGGGCAGTCACCATCCTTAGAGATTCTGCTTTAATTGAATTAGCATAGGGCCAGCCATCAATATTCATTAAAAAAAAAATTATCCAGTGAAACCTACTGGAAACCATTTGTCTAGTGAAGAGTGACTGTTATTTAAACCCAGTTCCAAAAGTATAAAAATAATTAATACTCAGCCTCTTTTAATCACTCAGAATGCCAATGATATTATTCGATATTATTCACATAGTAAATAACTACAAAATAGGCACCTATGATGTACCAAAAGTTAATTTAGCTGCTAGAAGTATACCAGTGAACTGGACCAAAAAAAAAAAAAAAAATGCCAGTTCACAAGGAGCTTATATTTTTATTGGGGGAAGTAACAATAAATAAAATATACAATATGAAATAAACAATATATTGTGTTAAAAGGTTAATAAAAAGAAGTCCATGTTAAAATCTATGGAGAAAAATACAGCAAAAAGGGAAAAAGAAAGGAGACTGGGGTATAATTTTAAATAGTTAAGAAAGATCACATGAATTTGAAGTCAAGCTTGGGCAACTTACTGATTTATTAAGACCCTATTTCAAACCAGCAATAAAAAAGGCTGGGATTGTAACTCCGTGCAAAGGGCCCTGGATTCAACCCCTATACCTAGAAAAAAAAATACTCATTGAAAAGTGATATTTGAGCCAAGATCTGAAGGAGGTAAAGAAGCAAAAAACTAACAAAACAGCACAACACCAATAACAGGAACCATGTTGATGTCTGAGGTAAGAATTGATTCAGAGGAAACGTCCAAAGACAGAACCTGGTCTAGAATACTACGAAGGAGCCAGTGACGCCACAGGAGAGAGACTGGCAGTGACAGGAGCAGGAGACACACCCAGAGAGGAAGCCAAGAGGTACAGAACGCACGAGGCCGTGGGGGTCACCTAAGAATTTCAGCTTTCGCTCCAAGGAGTTTGCAGAATGAGTCACTGGAGGATTCTGAAAAGGAGAATGCCACGATCTAGCATGCATATGTACATGGTCATTTAGGTTCTGTATTGAGCATGGAACATAGGAAGAAATGAGGAATTTGACAACACAATTAAAATGAATCCAGTAAAGTGGCATCAGTGTCTTGGCCCACAGTGATAGCAGCCTGGGGTGCCATGGTGATCAGACACTGGAAATACAGATGAAAGTAAGATCAGGAGAATCAGTGAACATGTGAGCTATAACAGGCATGAAAGGAAGAGTCGAGAGTGGATTTACGGCTTTTGGCTTGAGCAACTGGAAGGTATTGCTACAACTGAGACTCTGAAGGAAGAAGGTAAGAAAACAACTCAATAAGCTAAGTGTGAGATGCCCAGATATCCATGGAGATGTATCAAAATAAATGTAGGACTCATCAGTACATCATGGCATAGGCACTTCTAAATTTAATATATAATTATACTAATTATATTATATATAAACATTAAGTTCCTTAGATTAGTTTGGCATAAACATTAGTTTTATAATTTATAGTGAATAAAATAAGTTACTAAGTGATTAAATTAATATGCTCAAGTATACAGAGTAATAAAGCATAATAATAAAGCCTTAGTCTATTTTTTTCTTTTTTCCTACACACACACACACACACACACACACGCACACACACACACACACGTGACACACAATGCTCACATTAAGTGTGGGTATGTTGTGCACGTATATATCACATACATCATGTCAACATCACCATCCCTCACCTCGCCTACTACTTCACCTCCTCCTCATTCAAACCCCCTGATTCCCACTGTCACATCCATTTGGTTCTGTAAAGTGCTTGTATTCTGGGTTTCTTATATTAGACTAATTCTAAAAATAATAATAACAGTGACCCCAGCCTTCATGGGTAGGTAAAAAACTAGCTTCTTTCCATCATGATTTAACCTTCACACGTCCCAGCACATGTCCCCACAGTCATCTGGGATGTCCACTCTCAGAGCAGGAGACTCTGCGCTCTGAATGCTCACCGTTATTACTTACTTTCCACGACAACGCAACCCTGCTGCTTTAAAGTCCGTTCTAGTTAAGTGTACTGCCCCCCCTAGCAGTGCCAAAGGAGAGCTTCTGCAGGTCAGGACCAGGACTGTACCCGAGTTATCATTATATCACTAGTACTTAACACAATACAGTAACGTGGTGTTTATTTATCAAGTGCTTATTACTAAATGAGTAAATCTGCAATCAGAATCAAATTTTTCAGATAATTTTACTTAGGTTCTCACAACTCAGTTCTCCATTCTTCTAACCACATCATATACAAAGATCTGTGGCTCTGATGCAACAAAAGCATTCTATTTGACCACTGTCCTCACTAATATGTAAACATTAGAAAATAAAAAACAACTTTCTTATGCCACACAATTAGAGGCCATTTGAGAACAAGCAGCAGAGCGAATTCCCTATTTACATATTTGTTGTTAAAATGCAGAACATTAAAAAACCCTCCATAAGTTGTCAGGGTTTTGATATATGGCAGGAATTTTGAGCAGTTCACCAAAATTTTAATCACTGTCTTCTGCTGCAGAAATGTGAATTTGTTAATTGGATTTCTGCTTCTTAGTAAACCAATTCAGAATGGATGCTCTGCTCCTCCGCTTCACTCTGGCAGGCAGTGCTCTCCTAATTGACTTTTTTCTGGGAATGCTCTTTCCACTCAATCTCTTTCTTTTCTCAACATAACATTTCTAGAACTCATAACGAACTATGAACAGAACTTAAAGTCAGCAGCACGAAGCAGCCCTGTCACTTTTTTACTCAGCAGGAGTTAAGAATCAGAATTTCTCTTTAATTAAAAAATAAAATGTTCAAGCTGTTTCACTTAAACAAGTAAAAAAAAATCAAAGCTTAAATAAACTAAGGGTAAATTAAGTCAAATGTAACCAAGAAAAGACAATCTTATTGGATGGATTGTATACTTCTTCCTCATGCCAGGTTCAGAGAGGAAGGAAGGTAGGAGGGAAGGAGGGAGGACAGGAAGGAGGGAAGGAGAGAAGGAGGAATTAATTCATGAAATTTTGAACAAGCTGAAATCATTTGCATCTATGTATCACACTTAAATGGCACAAATATTTCCAAATATACTTACAACTTTATTTTTCAAAGTAGTAAAATAGGACTGCGGGTGTAGGTCAGTGCTTGCCTAGGAAGTACAAAGCCTGAGTTCCATCACCCAGCACCACATAATACCTGGGCAGCTGGGCATGGTGGCACATGCCTGTAATCCCCACACTCACAAGGCTGAGGCAGGAGGATTCTAAGGCAAACCTGGGCTACAAAGAGCTCGAGACTCAGCAAGACCCTATCTCAAAACAAACAAAAAATGTAGCAAAATAACTAAAATACTATTAGACCAGATAAAATATGGATCTTATACTGTTACAGCAAAAACAGTCAAATCGCCTTACATTTTATTTCTATTTTTTTAAAGAAGAAGTAGTTTATTCTGGCTTACAGTTTCAGGGATTTCTGACAGTAGTCAGTTGGATATGCTGCTTCTGCCCCGGAAGAGGTTGAACATCACATGTGATGAAGCAAAGCTGCTCACCTCACAGAGGACAGGAGGAAGGAGAGAGATGAACAACCAGATGGAATGAATGAAGGGTAAGGTAGCCTCCAAAGTCACGTCCCTTTGACGCATTCCCTTTTGCAGTCCTGTTTTCTCAATGAATTTTGCCCATGCAGGAGTTCAAAAGCTTCAAATTAATCCAAATACAACTTAAAATGATAATATATCACATACATCTAAGATAAAATTTTAAATATTATGGTTTACCTTAATATTATATATTTAGGTCATTTATACTCTTCATATCAATAAAAATGACAATAATCTTTGCAAACTAAAAAATTACATGGAAGTACTTATGCATTACATGTCATTTGTAATTGTCACTCAAACCCATCCAAGAAATAACTTCAATAAATTCATAACCAATAACCAATACTCAACTAGTTTACAACAATTAACTTCTTCATTCCAACAGTGTTTTTTGGCGTTTTTTGGGGGGGGGTTTTCTGGCATGCCTCTGAAAATTAACGTTAAAGTTTATAGCAATGAGAAAACACTTCAAATTTGTTCATACTAGGAGCACAAGTGAAATTACCCATTTGTAATTAAGTAGCTGGCTCTACTCACCAAGACCACAAAGTTTCATTATTTTGTCATATAACTGACCAGACCTAAATATTCTAGTTATATTCTGTCTAGATTTAAGAAAACAGTGTAACCTAAATTAAGTCTAACCTAAATCTTCTGTTCAATTCTCTGCTTTGTGCATTGGTTCCAACTGCTAGAAGACTCCCTGATAGAAAATAATATCAGCTCTAGTCTCTTAATTGTGTTTTCATGTGAGAAAGTGGAGTGAATGCAAACAGTAAGACATTGTCAGCTAGGGTCTAGCCAAGAAAACAGAAACTACTGTAAGGACTGAATTACATAAAATTAAAACCAAATTTCCTTGAGAGAACTGGTTATTCTGATAAAGGAGAAGTTGAACAGACAAATTATATTCGGTAGTCTAAGACAGATCCAGCAAGAGCAAGAAACCAGCAGGACCCCAAGGCTGGAAGGAAAAAAAAAGAGTCTGTGTTACCGGAACCCAACATGTCGCCAACCAATACACTGGAGAGAAATAAACGTTAAAAGTCAGAAGAGATGAAGGAGTAGGTGGGAGGCCATGAAAGGCAGGGGAGAAGGGAATGTGAAGTTGTTGCAATGTATTTGTGCACAGAATTCTCAAGTGTATGACATATACATACTAATAAAAGATGGAAGGGCAGAGAAGATAAGTAAGATTCTGAGGGCAAACAGGTCCAGGACCTGCATGAAGTGAAAAGATGGGGGAAGAGGTTGTGGGTTCCCAACAATGCAAAGAAGCACTACTGGGAGTTCTTTGTAACAACTAAAAAGCAGGAGTAACTGTGAGTGTTCTTGTATGTTGCCTAGAAACCCGGTGTGCTGACCAAGTTTGTCTTCTTCTTTGAGCTGGATGAAAGCTATAGAAAAGTTATAACTTGAGCAGCTTTCTCAAGCACAGAGATATTTGTTTCATTGTTAAAAGTCCAAAATTGGTAGCCAATTGCGCAATGAAAAAGTATCTCTGATCAAACACAATAAGCAAGCATTTTCTCTAGTGAATATAACAAAGGAAGCTCCAGCAGGAAGCTTTTCCTTGGGGAAAAAATGTTGATGGCCAATCATCCCACTGGGACACAATCAACTGAAGGGAAATCTACAGTGAGCAGCAGCTATGCTCCTGAGGTTTTGTAAACACACTGTGATCAACAGCTTTTGTGTAAATGCCTGTGATACCTCTGGGCTAGACAGCAAACATGTGAGGAGCTCAACTGCCTTTAGTCAGTGTACTCTATTGGATTCTATCACTGGGTGAGGAGGAGAAGGTGGGCTCAAAACAGAACTCTAATCCTAAAATTATGTGGAAAACAACAAGTAATAATGCAAAGGATCAAATTCTGGTTAAGTGTTGAGGTTCTAAGCTAATATTTTGGAGCACTTTTAATAGCTTCAGGCTGACAGAGTTATTAAAACAATGGAAATGAATTCCCTTTTTCAAACAACAACCAAAAACTATACAACCTAATTTACCTTGCTTTCAATATACAGGGGTCTGGCTGGATGAATGACACAGCAGTTAAAGCACTTGCCTAGCACGCAACAGGCCCTGAGTTCGATTTCCCAGCACCACATAAACAGGACATGGTAGCACATGCCTGTAATTCCAGCACTTGGGAGGCTGAGGCTGGAGGATTGCCAGAAGTCCAAGGCCAGCCTAGACTACATAATGAGTTCAGAACCAGCCTTGGCTGTCTCGATAAATAAATTAATTAATTAATATCAATATACATGAGCCCTCTTGGCTATAGAGAGACATATCTCAATAAATATATAAATGAATAAATATCAATATACATGAGCCCCTTTAAAATCGCATAATATATTCTATAGATTCTAGATCATTATTAAAGACATCATACCATATTAAATTTTTAAAGAAAAAATCTGATTTTTTGACTTTTTATGACTGAAAATTGGCGAAGTATGTGTGTACTGAAGTATGTACACATACGCATACGTGATAGGCAAACAGGCAGATGCTTCCCTAAGCTGAAAAAGCTTCCACAGGTGCAACAAAAATAGTGCTTACGAAAGATGGCTAAAGTAATTAAGTTAAATATTCGAAACTATTGTGTGTATAACTGTTAATGCTTTTATTCAGTTATGATTTTTATAATAGATTTCAAATTCACAGAGAATGTTTAAAATAATAAATGAAATGTCTTTGTTTTATCTCACTAGTATTTTCCACACCAAATTAAATTATTAAATTATCAGGTAGGCCCCAAATCTGACCTTTTGAACTCACCATCTATTTGGCTGATTTAGAAATGAGGCTCCATCCATATTCCAAGTCAGTATTTACATATAAACAACAAGACTAAATGAAGTAAAGTGATACTGATCTTCAAATAAAATCCCCATTACAAAACAGTGTGAATGAATTTGAAAGTCAAAAAAGAATAACAGCAATATTTCACAGCATCTTTCTCAGGTAAAGACTGACCTCATGTGTTTGAGACCAGATAAAAACGTTGAAATCCTTTCCTGTAAGGATGCAATAAAACCCACAACTCATAAGCAAGTGCATGATGCAGATTCAAGGAGTGATCTACAGATGACATAAGCACAGTAAAATGGTATTTAAAATATAAAGCCAAGCTGAAAGAAAGGTCCTTTCAAAACAACTGATAGTACTCCTCATTTTATATTTATACGTTTATATAAACCCTGAGGCAACCATTTTATCAAAGGATAGGTGCCAGAGAGAAACTAATTTGTTCATTTTATTTGTTAGGACATTTCCAAACTGAGCCATTTTAAAGAGGAATTCAATTATTTTACTGGTGTCATATTGATACATCTAGTTATTGCTATTGCAAAAATGAAAATAATCACAAAAATATATAACTAGAGTGTGAGTAATACAGTTATAAAATATAGAATGACTAGCCTTTTTGAGCAAGTATTATGAACTTAACAGAGTGAAAAGTAAATGTGATAAATTACTATATTTTATGTAGACACTGTCCATAATAACTTGGTAACACTGGTGCTGACAGCGTAGGTCAGAGATTAAAGCACTTGCCTAGCCAACACAAGGCCCTGAATTCACATCCCTAACACCATACAACAGCCAGGCATGTTGGCACATACCTGTAATCCTAGCAATCTGGAGGCTGAGGCTGGAGGCATCTATGAATTTGAGGCCAGCCTAGACTGCACAGTGGGTTCAAGATAACCTTGAACTACAGAGCAAGATCATGAATCAAGCTAATTTTTTTTAAAACACAAAAACCAAAATCACTAATTTGGGCAATAATAACAATACTAAGGAACAATAGTATTCCTCTGAGTCAGTGCACTGTTACAGAGGAATTTTTAAAACTGCTTTTAAAATATTACTTCAGTTTGTTTCATTAAATCGCAAACACAGGATCAGCAAGGATAGGAAAAAATAACAAGGAGAAATGAATTAATATTAATATGTAGTATTAACATGCAGGTAGAAAAGTAGATCATAAGGTTTTCAAGAAGATTTATTTGCACTAAAACAGCTTTACTTTATTCTTTTAGTGAAGAAAGTATAGCTCAAGACTAAATAATTGTAAGGAATTCTTGAACAACATGATGAACACTATTCTCAGTAACTTTTTTTTTTTTTTTCAAGTTCTTCTTTGGTGTAGGCCAAGCATCTTTATTTACATAATCCGGAGGGAGACAAATGTTCCCACTGCCTCATTTACAAATGAGGTAATTATAGCAGGGTCACAAGGTGAAGTGTCAGGTCATCCAGCCACCCGTCATACACCATCAATAGTGATAGGGAAAGCCAAGCTTCTAGGACCTTTGTAAACTTTGGAGAAAAACACTGAACTGATTGATCGCACCAAGCCTAAATATCATTGCCTGTGTTCTCAATGCTCAATTTCTGTCTTATCCCTTAACTGCTGAAAGGTTCAAAAAGATCCAAAACCACAGTCATCCAACAAACACCCTTTCACAAACCTCTGAATCATATTCATTAGAAAATACTTCAGAGCTGAATGAATTTAAAAACATATCTTCCACCTTTTGAAGTATCACTCAAGCACTTATGGTTTATCAAAAACAAATAAAATGAAATACATGACAAAACAGCAAACTTCACTTCTTGAGTAGAATGTTCTTCTTGAGTAGCATAAGGTATCAATAGTGAGTTCTTCTACATGAATAAGGGATTCTGACCAGTTTGGAAATTTAAAAAGCAAAAATGTCCATCTTTCATTTCTAGTCTCTGAATAAATAAGAAAAGGAAGAGGAAAATTGAGTTAGCTGCATGAATGATCACTCTTTCAGTTATGTTAAATTGACTGAAAAGAATCAATTTTGTTTTCCTTTATAAAAGACTTCATATTTTCAACCATAAGCACTTTTAAAGTAAAGGTTTTTTTTTAAAAGTTCTTTGAATGTGATTAGGGTCCAAGAAAATAATAGAAGTTTAGGCATTTTGTTTAGCTGTTGGTCATCTTCATAAATATTACCGTTTAAACCTAAAATGTCACTCCAGGCCTCATGGGGGTGTGGAAGGTGACTGGATCAAGGGGCAGTGTGGGAACTGGTGGGTTAGTTTATTGATGATTTCCTACCCTGTTAGGGCCTGCATGAAGGGATAGGCCACCAGGGATGTCACATGGAAGAGGGACTCTCCCTCTTTAGCTCTTCCTCTCTGCTTCCTGGCTGCAACGTCATGAGCGTCTTTCCCCCACACCAGGCTTCCCGGCATTGCCACCAACCTTGCATGGACTGAGATCTCCAAAACACAAGCTAAAATAAACCCCACCTCCTTTAATTTGTGGGTGTCTAATATCATGCTCCCACCATAAAAAGTGACTAACATAATTAAGATAAGAAAGAACTGTGGGGCTGGTAAAAGAGCACCGTGGTTAAAACACCTGCCCAGAAGTCCTGGAGTTCAATTCCCAAAGTACAGCAGCTTGTGCCTGAAATGCCAGCACTCTAGAGCCAGAGGCAGGAGAAGGACTGAGAGGACTGCTGAGGGTTTGAGGCCTGCCTGGGCTATGTAGCAAGCTAAGGAACTGCCTGAGCTAAAGAAAAAAAAAAAAAAAGAAAAGTCTTTTAAAGCAAAACTCAACCAAACCTTTAGTTTATATAGATTAAAAAGTAATGTTTATAAACTGAATAACTGAAGTAACAATGAAATCTAAGTAGCAATGGAATTATTATTAATTAATGCAGCTTTAAAATACATTAATAATCTAAAAAGTATGTACTTCTATGACAAACATAAGATTTCCACATAGCATATATTAAAAATAACTTTTGGTAAAATTTTTTCACCATCTTCCTAATACTTATTGAAAACAAACTTTTTTATTCTCTTTTTTTGAGACAGGTTCCTGTTGTGTAGCTCAGGATGGTCCTGAACTCACTATGAAGCCCAGGCTGGCCTTGGACTCACAGCAATTCTCCTACCTCATCGCCCTGAGCGCTGGAACTACAGGCAGGTGTCACCAAATCCAGCTTATGTGGTGCTGACGAATCAAACTAAGGCCCCTGCACTTGCCAGGCAAGTGTATTTTAACCACTGTGTCCCTCTTCCACTCCTTAAAATAAAATCTTGAATACAGTCTGAAATAATTTGTGAATTGATCTCATCTAAAATATTTCACAATGAATCTGTGACATTAACTTCACGAATCTAATAAATGTTGGAGCATTACATTCCAACATGTAATATTAACTGGCCACTTTTGACATTTAGAACTCCGACTATTAATTTTAAAATTAATGTTAAATATTCAATTGATACTTAAATTAATATTAAATTTGTTTTTATTAATTACTATCATGAGCATTTCTATTTTATTTTTTATTTGAAAGTATAACATTTACTAGCATAATTTTATGATAGATTGTCAACATTTTTTGAATTTTTGACTCCTGAAAATTTGTCTAAGTTTTCAAATATAAATAAAAGTATAGAAAATAGTACAATGAACTCCTATGCCTTATGTCTTATAAACCAGTTCTATTAAAAATATTTTACCACTTTTATTTCATGTTGGCCTATGTAAATTTTTATTTTTTTAATCCCCTTGTAACCAAATCCCTACTACTGCATCATTTGACCAATAAATTCTCAAGTATGTATCTCTTATTTTTAGAGTTTTAAAAACTTAATATAACATTATCATCCCTGAAAAAAATAACAGCAATACCTTATATCATCCAATGTTGCTTATATTCAAGTTTTGTCAAGGATCCCAAAGATGTGTTTTTAATGTTAATTTTACTTTAATCAGGAATCAAAAAATATTTCACATTACATTCAGTTATTGTTAAGTTTTTTTCTATAATAATCTCCATGTTTTTCTCAATGTTTATTCATTGGAGAAACTGGGTCATTTGCCTTGGACCAATCTGAATTCAGTTTATTTTCTTTGTAGTGTCATTTACAATGTTAATCCAATTCCACTGTTTCTTGTACATGGGTAATTAAAGGCAAAATTAGATTCAAGCTTTTTTATGCAAAAATACTACATAAATAGGGCTGAATATTTCTCCTGCATCACTTCCTGAGCACACAGCATCTATTTATCTCACTTTCCTGACACCAGGAGGGATCAGTGAGTGAAATGATAGCAGCTTCTCTCCTCCATTCCTGAATTCCCACATGGGAATGTGAAACCATCCTAGTGGTTTTGCTTTCATTGAGGAATTTTATTTTGCCATAACTGCAACTCTGTATTTTTCTAATTCTATCATTCCGTTTCCACTTCCTAAGTAAAATTCCACACAGAAGACTCTTCCCTTATGTATCACATGATCACTTGTGTGTATATAGTTCAGGCTGAACAAAAAGGCCAAGTATGTGATTTTAACATACTCTATTTTACAATGAACTGCTGCCTAAATAAATTCCAAAAATGACCACTGAGCTTATTTTCTTTGGGGGGGGGGGGGACTTTACTAAGGAAAGACTTTACTAAGTATAGATAAACAGACTATTTGATACAATTTGGACATAACCATATACCCATGAAATGTTTACCACCATCAACACAGAAAATGGAAACATCATGTCCCGAAGTTTCCTCCTGTTTCTTTGCACCCAATCATATATGAGCCTCCCTCCTCAATTTACTGTCAATGGCCTGCATACTTACCATCACTAAATAATCAATTGCATTTCTTAGAAATCTATGATGTATGGATATGAACACTATTATTTTGGTCCAGTTTTTATACCTAAAAAATTATTTGGAAACTAATCCATGATAGAGTATGCATCACTAATTCATACCTTTCAAATATGGCTATACCACAGACGATGTAAACGCACACCAATTAACAGATGTGGACTGTTTCCAGTTCTGGGCTATCACAAATGAAGTTGCTGTGAGAATCCCTGTCTTAGTATGGACATATCCTTTTGCTATATCTAGTTACAAAAGAACTTGATCATGTGGCAGGCAGACACTTAACATTCTCAGAAAAACATCTGAGAAAGAAAGAGAAATCTGTCCTTATCTTGGTTGATACTACAACGGTTTTGAAAGGTGTTACCATTGAAGAAAACCAAGAAAAGGGTTTACACTGTCTTATTTCTGATGATAGTACCTTACAATCTACAATTATCTCAATAAAGTCTTCAAGTAATACCAAAAATATTACAAATATATTAAGTACAGGTTACCTTATATATTTCTTACTCATAGTAAAGATCATAAAATTATTATAAAACATACTGACAAATATATTTTCTATGATAATGCTGGATGCTAAAGGGTAAACATAACACACAGAAATCTTATAGAACACGCTTGTAAACAGGCTAAGAATGACTATAAAAATATAAATCTTTTTTATAGGATATTTGCCAAAGAAAAGACCTCGTCACATTTTTCATACATTATTGGTGCTTATTAAACTAATATTTTTAAAGGAAGCTTCTATCCTACAGTATATCAATAAATGAATACACTTTTTTGTAAAAAAAAAAATCACTTCTGAAATAGAAATTCTACTGTGTTCTAAAATAAAATTTTAAATTCGTAAATACTAAACCGGTACAGGGCCATTCAGTATTCACTAACATAAGATATACATTTTTGCTGCCACTGTAAAGTCTTTAAAATATTAATGAAAATTTCAAATATCAATTATTTGCTATACTAGAAATGTCACTTCTAAACAAAAGGTTTCTCGTATTATTGGGTGTTCTGCCCCCATCACGGGTTTTCTCTGTTATTCAGTGAGGCCAGCACAAAAGAGATTTCTAGGCCTCTGGAAGGTGGGGTGGGGTTTCTTCTGTGCTAGCTCTGATTTTCAGTGAAGTCAACATTCAGGATGTTGGTCAACGGTTCCATTGTTGTCATAGGATCATTTCTCACTGTGAAGCTCTCTGTCATGTAATGGCTGACATCTAGAAGAAACTCTTGCTACGTAGACACCTTTCGCTACAGGTTTTCTCCTGAGTGAGTTCTCTGATGCACTGTGAGAAATGACTTCCAGTAAAGTTTTCTCACGCTTGTCCATTCAACAGGTTCCTCTCCTGTGTGAATTCTCCGAGTTTTGATTTTTACAGAGGATTTCCCACATCTGTTATAATCATAGGGTTTCTCTTCTCTGTACATTTCCTGATGATAAATGAAGTCTGGTTTCTGAGAGAAGGTTTTCCCACATTCCTTATGCTCACAGGGCTTTTCCCTGGTGTGCATTCCTGACGGACTGTGGGAGCTGACCTGTCACTTTAGGCTTTCTGACATTACTTATACTGTCAAGACTTTTCCCTTGTGTGTGTGTGTCTTTTGATGTCTACTGCGATGCCTGACTGATAGGCAAAGGTTTTCCCACATCCACTGTACTCATAGCATTTCACCCCTCTGTGTAACTTCTGAGGCAGGGTAAGAGAAGATCAACAGCTGAAGGATTTCCCACATTTTCTACATTTGTAGTTTTTCCCCAATATATGCTCTTTGAAATATGATAAGCATTAACTTACTACAAAACCTACTCGCATGCTTACTTATTCTTTCCAATTTACGTTTCTTGATGCCAAGTGTAATTTGGATTCCTACAGAATACTTCCTCATCTCTCCTACATTCAAATATGGTGTCTCCTTTGGGAGTTTTCTCATTGCAAGTGGAAGGAGTCTTCCTGCCTAATCCTTTCTTGCTCTCACTACACTCAAAGTATTTCTCCTCCATGATAACTACATATTTATTTACTATCTATTTACAGTAGACCTCCACCCACAGTCATTCAGCTTACAGTAATTCACCTATATGTGAGTTCTCTGAAGAACATACATATATAAGGAAAGGTTTGCATGTGAACAAGGCTTCTCCCATGAACACTCTCCTTGAGGGGTAATCAAGGTCCCTCATCATGGAAAGCTTCCCCACATTCATGATACTCAAAATATTGCTTCAGGTTCTCCTGGTGCTGAAACATGTCCTCATTCTAACGGAAAGCTTCCCCAATGTCTCTCTTATCCCAAAGGTCTCTCTCCTATGAGGATTTTCTTGGTTTGTACAGAGGAGAAATGTCCCATGTGATGGAATTCCTCGGCTTCCTCACAGAAGGAAGAATGGCTTCCTTCCAAAGGACAAGCTCCTATTAGTAATTACTTCTGAAACAGAATTCAAACCCAGCCCAGACAAGCCCTTTTGTCAGGTATTTTTATTGCCTGAAGGGAATTTGTGTCAAGATAGTAATTCCTAGTAGACTATTTCTTAGTGATTTGTCGCTGACAAAAATCAACTTTCTGCAAGTCCTAGTTTTGCTTTTCTCATCTCTTATTTATCAGGTAATGAACTATGCAGTAATCTGCCTGGCTTAGGGAACTCATTGTCCAATGCCTACAGTTCCTCCCCCTGGTTAAACTTGATAATCACCTCAGGTTTGGCAACACCCAACTAAAATGAGGTACCTAGAAAGGTGTCCAGCATCACATCCTGGTACAGGGGCTTCCAAGCAGGTGTTGGGTGCTGCCACTCTTCCCCAGTGAAGAACACAGCCATATGCCTGAACAACACTGATCACTAGACCTTTTCATGTTTTGTTGCTCAAGAAAACATGAAAAGAACCAAGAAAGTGGAGCCTATAGAGCTCAGCACTTCAATCTTCCATGATGGGCAGGCTGGAAATCCTGGATGCTCACTCCTTCTGTTCTTTCCCAATCTGTGCCCAGAGTGGCGCAGGCACACCCATCTCTACAGCTGCTTGAGTAAGGGTCTATTGGGGGTGGGGGGGGGTTCAAGATATGGAAGTAATGGAGAACCTCTGCTGACCATTAAGGCATACTGTGAGGCAGCTGTCTTAGTCTGAGATCCTAAGTGGGTCACACTATCTCTGGTGCTCCTGCTCTATCCTAATGTTAGAGTCAAAGAGGAGCAAAAAGCAGTGAGGACCAATAATAGCTGATTTACTCATAGGACCAGGACAAGCATGGGGGCCAGAGTAACGGCACCCACAACACCAGAGCAACCCAGTACAGAGAATCACCTGTACCATGGGATCCTATTCCTGGGAGGATGTGGAATCTTCCAGCAAATGGAAGCATGGTCTCATCCTGAGGTAGAATCACAAGGACTGGTCCCCCAGAGCAGCCACTAGAGTATACCCAAGTACAGATCTCAAGCCCTGTCATTGTCTCCTACAGGTGCAGCTGCCCTTTTTAGTTTTCCCAGAAATTGACGTATTTACACCAAACTGTTTGATGCTGCATCCCCCCAAAAAACACATATGGATTACAGCTTTTATACTTCATTACCAACACTAGATACAATGAGTACTCAGAATTTCAGTAAATCTAGTTGTGGGTGGGTTTTGTTTCGTTTTCTTGCTATAGTGTTAATTCACATATCCCTAATCTTAACGCTACTAATCATATTTTCATGTGCTTATTTGCCAAACACACATCTTCTTTGATAAGTACCCTATTCATATCTTTTTAATTCTTAATTTTGTTTTGTCTTTCTGTTCAGTGTTGATATTTCTTTATATATTCGAGAAGTGCTGTATCAGATGTTTTCATATGTATTTCCTAACCTCAACTTGTCTTTTTTTTTTTTTAATTGAGCAAGGCCCAGTGGTGTAGGCCTTTATTTTTTATCTAGTCATGAATTTTCTACAGGTCTGTAGCTTGCCATCATGCCCACTCTACGTGGTGCTGGGAAATCAAACCCGGGGCATTTCCAATGCAAGTGTGCTTAGCCACTGACCTCTACCTCCAGCCTCTGGGCTTGTCTTTTTAAAAATATATGTCAAAGAGCAAAATATTCTGCGGGATGTGTGTTTGTAGTGTGTGTGTGTCAATATGTGCAACTTGTGTGTGTGTGCAGAGCAGGGTACTGAGCACAAATGCTAGGCACATGCTCTACCAATGACTTACAAGCCCAGTCTGAGATGTTAATTGTGATAAAATTCAACTTAGTCATGTATTATTAATACATTGAAGTATTAATTTGGATCACACTTATGGTATCCTAGGAAATCTTTACTTATCTAGTACCATAACAGCTATCTCTTACATGTTCTCATAGAAATTTTTCATTGAGATGATTCACTTTGTTTCCATTATGAATACATCTCTTATAAAAATCTTGCACAAAATCTGTTTTTTAATTCTTCTGGTACTGTATTTAAAATTAGAACTATGATAATTCCATATTTAACTTTTTGGGGAACTATAACCTGTTTTCTACAAGAGCAGTACCAGCTATCCACACCAGCAATGTACAAGGCTTCTAATTTCTTTACATCTTTGCCAACATTTATTCTTATCCATCTTTTGATTATATTTTATCCTGGAGGTGTAATTTTACATCTTACTACTGTACTGACTGTATTTTCCAATCATTTGAATGACTAATGATACTGAGCAACTTTTTTTTTACCTGTCAGCCAAATATATCTTCTTTAGAGAAATATCTATTCAAATTTTGTCCACTTTAAAATTGAGTTGTTTCTAATTTTTCTTACTGGAATGTAAGAGTACTTTATGTATTCTTGGTCTATATGATAAATGATTTGCAAATATTTTCCCCATTCTGTAGTGTTCTGTCACTTTCTATAGTGGATTCTTTGCTGTATAAACATTTTTTATTATTATGAAGCCTAATCTATTTTTGTGTTACTTATGGTTTTGAGGTCATATCTAAAAATCAATTGCCAAATCTAAGGGCATAATTATTTGTACTAGAAAATAATTATAATATACTTTCTTCTAAAACTTTTATAGTTGATTCTCTTACATTTGGGGCTCTGATCCATTCTGAAGTTTTATACATGGTATAAGGTAGGATTTTAATTTCACTCTTTTTATGTAGGTATCTAGTTCGCCTCATGATATTTGCTGAAGGAATTATTCGACTGAATGTGCTCCCCACCCTATCAATACAAGCATCAACCCTTGGCCATATATATACAAGCCCCCCGCCCCCTCACAATTCTCCTCCATCAATCTATGCGGTAATTCATATATCAAGAACACATTTTTATTACTGTAGCTCAACAGTAAGTTTTGAATTGGGAAGTGTACTTCTTCTAACATTGTTTTTCTTTTCAGAAATTGATTTAGCTTTGAGATCCCTTGCAATCCAATGATAATCTGAGAAACAGTTTCTCAACTTCTGAAAACTAAAAGGGGGGCAGCATTGGTTGAAAACAAAAAGGGGGATAGCATTGGACATAAGGTGCTTTGAGTAATACTGACATCAAAACGACATTAAGTCTTGTAATCCCTGAGTAGCAATTCTTTCTATTACATAGGTTTCCTTTTATTCATTTCTAAAATGCTTTGTGAGTTTCAGTATACAGTCTTGAACTTTCCTGATTAAAGTTTTTCTTCAATATTTCATTCTTTTTATAACATAAATAAAATTTTAATAATATATTACTTAATTTTTTATTGTTATTCGATTTTAGATTACTCACTGCTAGCACACAGAAATATAACTGATTTTTGATACTTTTAAATTTTTGTTTCTTTAAAATTCCTAATTCACAAAGAGATGTTTATGGTGTGCATGATGTTTTGATTATAAGTAAAGTGGCTAAAGCAAGCTACAAACATAAGCATTAACTCAAATGCACTCTTTAGAATCTACTTTCAGCAATTTTTAAATACACAACACATTGTTACTATTTGCTGATATACAACAGATGTCTAAGTTTATTCTTCCTAACTGAAATTTGATAACATTTGACCAGCATTTCTCCAATCCCCCAACCACCAACCTTCAGTAAGTAGCACTGCATTCTCTAGTTCTATTATTCAAACAGTATTACAACAGATTCTATAAGAGATATCAAGTGATATTTGTCTTTCTGTGCCTGATACTACAGATTTGTTCAGATTATTACATATTTTTCTTCTATTTATTGTCAAACAGTGTTCTACTGAGATAGGTTCCTTCACATATGTATGAACACGTGTCAGGGCAGGTGCTATTGTGAATAATGCTGAATAAACATGGAATTACAGAGTATTTTTTAGCACACTGATAGCAATTTCTTTGGGTCCACAGATAGTAACGAAGTAGCTGGATCACATGGTGATTCCACTTCTAATTTTTTGAGGAACTTCTATATATTTTCTATAATGGCTGTACTACTCTAGATTTTAATTTCAGCATACAGGGTTCCCTTTTCTCCACATCCACCACAACGCTTGTTCTCTTTCATCCTTTCTATGGCAGCTATTTTGACAGCAGTAATGTGATATCTTTATTTTAATTTGCATTTCCCTGGTGACTAGTGATACTGAAAATGATACCTGCTGGCCACCTGAATTTGGAACATTATTGGCAAGAGGGTTTTTAACTGTAAATATAATTTTAGTAAGAGATACAGGAGTATTCATGTATCTGTATCTTCTTTTTCTCCTTCTTCACTTCTTTTTTTTTAAGAGACAAAGGTCCCACTGTCTTTCCCACTTCTGGACTCTATCGATCCTCCTGCCCTACCTTCCCGCAGAAGCTAGGACTATGGCCACACACCACAGTGCCAATCCTCCTGCCCTACCTTCCTGAAGTAGCTAGGACTATGGCTACACACCACAGTGCCTGTTCTATTATCTGGAATGAGCTTTGGCAGTCCACGTCTCAAAAATAAATTTTTATTACCTAAATTGTCCAGTGTATATGCATAAAGCACTTACAATGTTTTTCTTTTCCCCTTCCCAATTTATTAGTGTAAATAAATGATACACAGTGGTTATACTGAGCTTGAGAATTTTGTACTCATATATATCACGTCAACTTCACATCCTTTCCCTTTCCCCTCTTTTGTCCTTCCTTCCTCTCCCTCCCCCCCCCCCGATTTACAACATCTCACCTGTTTCACTCCATTATTTATTTATATTCTAGCTTTCTCATAATAGAGAAACCAAAAGATATCTAACATTCTGTATATGATTCACTTCACTAAGCATAATGGTCTCAAGTTGTATCCATTTATTTACAAATGCCTCAAATCTGTCTGTTTTCAAAGTACAGTAGTACCCATTGCATACATATACCACATTGTTTTTTATCCATTGGTCTATGGATGAATGTTTTGGCATATTCCATAATTTAGCTATTGTTAGTTGTGCTGCTATAAATATGGAGAATATGAATATATATATATGTAAATTACACATTACTTTTAACCCTTTTGGAAAGATAGCAAGAGGTATCACTGTGTAAATGAAATATCTATTTTGAGTTCCTTTTTTTTCTCCATATTACTTTTCACAGTGGTTGTACCAGTTAACAGTCCCACCAGCAATGAAAGAGGGTTCCTTTCTCCCCAATACCAAATCAACATCTATTGCCATCTGAGTTCTTGGTATATACCATCCTCACTGGCATAAGACGATACCTCATAATGTCATTCTTGTTATCCCTTTAATACCTACAAAATCTGTTATTATGTCACCCCTACATCATGACATCAGCAATTTCTTTTTTCCTTTTCTCTTCTAACCAGTCTGACTAGATTTATCAGTTGTATATATAAGATAATCTAGTCAATAAACAGGTTTGATTTTGTTAGTTTTCTTTTTGTTTTCCATTTTATTGATTTTAACTTGAATCTTAATCATTTCCTTTCTTCTGTTTATTTAGAACTTTTGTTTGCTTTTCTTTTTCAATTTTACTAAATTGGAAGCTGAGGCCATAGGTATTAGACTTCCCTCCCCCCTCTTTTTTTTTTTTTTCTGTAGTGCCGGAGATCAAGCCTAAGGCTTTAACAATCAGCTACCTCTCCTCTCTAGCTCATTTTTTATTGTTGATTTTGAGATACAGTCTCAAAGTTGCTACATTGCCCAGGACAGACTCAAACCTGGGATCCATCTCCCTCATTCTCCTACAGTGCTAGGGTTACAGAACGAAGCCACAATGCCCAGATTATTTTTTTCTTAAACAGGTATTTAGTTTTATTAATTTTATGCAAGTAGTAATTTAGTACTACAACCCTAAAATTGATGTGCTGTATTTTCTTCTTCATTCATTTCAAAACACTTTCTAATTTCTCCTGATCCCTTCCTTACTGACTAGTTATTTAGGTCTGGATGCATGGGGGGAGGAGAAATCCCTCTGTCTTCTGCAATCTGGTTGCTTTGTTCTCTCTGGCCTTTCTATTTCGTCTCATCACCCTATAGAGTTTGCAACGAGGGAACTCCAGTAAATGAGACAATCACACAATGCCTCCCCCACCTCCCCCCCGTTTGGGACAGGGTCTCACTATATAGCCCAGGGTAGTCCTAAAATCACTTTGTAGCCCAGGCTTTCCTCAAATTCATGGCAATTCTGCCTCACCCTCCCACATGCTGGGATTACAGAGATACACCACCATGACTGGCTAATTTTTATGTGGTGCTGGTAAATTGAACCCAAGGCCTTGCATTGGTTAGGCAAGTGCTCTAACTACTGAAAAATGCTTCAGCAACACAGAATTCCTCTTGCTTGACTTCCATATATCAGATATTATTACCCTTGGTTACCTGACATTTAGTGTCTTGAAAAAACATCTCATTTGTTGCTTCATATATTTTGTCTATTTGGAAGATTGTTTCAGAAAAGACAGTAAATCTAATCTCTCATTACATCTTCGTGAAAAAAAGAATTTCAACAGTTATTGTTGTTGCTGTTGTTTAGAATGAATCCATGATTTTTACATATATATATATATATATATATATATATATATATATATATATATATATGTAAGCCAGTAAGAGCACTTCACTCGGCCTGTGAGTCCTGGGACATGTTCCTTCTAGGCCTTTAGCAGCAAAAGATATTTAGATAATAACATCCAAGATATTAGGGGTTATATACATATTTGCATTTCATAAAATTATTTTTAAACAAGTGCAGAGAAAGCATGACACAATTTTTGTATTCATGTGCAGGTACAATGCAGTGAAATATATATATATATATATATATATATATATATATATATATATATATATATATATACACACACCCATGGTGGAAGATAACCAACTGTGCAACATGCAAGTCAATAACACCCACTTTTGAATGAAGACCCCAAAATTTCCTAGCATAAATATGGATATCTATGCTTCCAAACATTCCAGGAAATCTGGCTTTATATATTCATTTGGTCTTGGCCATTTCTGAATTCTCATTTATGCAATCACAGCTTTTTAGAAAGGAAGCCTCCCACTTTAGCATTGCTTGATACCAACAGAACCTACCTAATAAGAGAATGTCATTAATATTATACACTAAATCAAAGTCTAGTAAAGACAGAGGAGTATCAAAGTGAAATCAAATCAATAAGACTGAAGTAGTAGAACATCAATCTTCTTTCATCTATTCCTTACCTGTCACCTTCTGGCATTTGGTTTTAAAATCTCAGATATTCCAAATCTCCATTTTTCCTTTCTAATTCATGAAAGACAACATTTCTCCTAGTTTCAGTGAACATCCCTCACAGACAAACAATTCCAGGCAAACAATTCTAAATCTATGGATTCTTTGGCATACAAGAAACTTTGGATCTACATATCTACATATAAAGCCACATGATTTCACAGGTAGGAAATTACGGCACATAGGTTTTATAACACAGTCCAAATATTGTAAACTAAAAGTCTCTAATTTTATTAGAACCATAGTTTTATTCTGGGTTTTTAAAAGACAAAACAATTAAAGGACCTTTTCAAAAGCTATAAAGCTATACATGTTTAAAATGCCACCTGACTTTTAATTGAATCCATGACACTAGTATAATACAATATCACACCACAAACCTACCTTCTCATCAAAACAAAGAAGACACTAGTGAGGAAAAATATGTGCCCTAGAACTTTGTGGACTAAAGTATAATAGGAGTCCAGGAGATTCTAATTACTGACAGGCTAAACTTGCCTAAAATCTTCCAAGAAACCTTTTCAGCAAATTGAGCTTTCCAACCTAGACATTTGCTGTAACCATTTTGACAGAATAATTCTAACTTTTAATAACTGGTGTACCATAATTTTTAGCCATCTCAACATGCTCAGGGAAGCGCTTACTGATCTAATAAGTCTTGTTTTGTCTTTAATGAGTACAATTTTCAGTGATCATAAAAATCCCACATATGGTCATTGCAACATTTGTTGTGCACAATCTGTTCATCCAACGGCATTTCTACTCTACACTATAAACAGCTTCAGAGGGGACTAAAAACGCATTCATCACCAAGATGTTCAGGCCAAGGTTATATGAAATGAATAAAAATTATGGTTACATATGGTCTTAGTTACACTAAGATGTTCTGATAGAAAAATAATTGAGAATAACAGTCTGATCCCATTCTAGTTTCAGGCAATGATCCTTAAAGTACAATCACAACTGATCAGTCAATTAAGACTCAGTGCAACTACAGGCTCTTTCAGATATCTTAGGCAAGAAAAATAATCTGACTTAAAAATCTAAGTTCACATTAATTTCTGAACACTTAAATACTCCAGAACCTCATTTAATATTAATAGTAAACATTTACTTAGCATTTACTGTGACACTAATATTAAGTCTAGTACTACACATACAAAGATGAGACCTAAGTAAGAGATTGCAAAGAAGCTATTTTCATCATTACTAAAATTTCCTATATTTGGTATATAAATGAACTAACTAAGCTATTTGCCAAGAATCAAACTTGAGCTGACAACAGAATCCAGAGTTCTATTCACTGTACACCTCTATCATTGTCCTATACAACTTATAAACATTTATTCTTTCACTTGGAAGAAAACAAGACAATTATGTCATACTGGACTGTAAGGCTGAAGAAAGGTGAAGCTCAAACAGACTGGGATCTCACCGGCCAATCCCAGCATCATACTGCCAACACAGCACTTTCCCAACTGCTATGAAATGGAGACAAGGTCCAGCTATTACGAGAAAAATTTTGTCTTACCTTTTCTACTGAAGTACCATATAATAAAGTTGAAAGCTCTCAGTAACAAATTTCAGATGACACACAAGTAGATTTTCTAGTAGCCAGTTTTTCTATTACATAAGTATAACACTTGGCTCCTAATTGTCATAGAGCTCGCGAAATCAGTACAGAGGGACATACGTGAGAGATTCCAAAGAAGCTGGCACTTTCATCATTACTAAACTGAGATTTCCCATATTTGGTATATAAGTGAACTATTCTACCAAATAAATTTTTGTTATATATTCACCTCTCCTTTCACCTAGTTACTCAGAAAAATCATAAACACTGACTATATTCACTTTGAAGCCATAAAACCATAAAGTTATATTACCTTGTGACTCGTGAGTAGTTAAAACTCAATATATCTTCTTTCTAAGTATAATATATTAAGTTAACATTTAAAGGATCATTTTCACCATTAGAGAAATGCAAGTCAAAAAACACTGAGATACCATCTTGACCCAGTGAGAAAGGCTTCTCTCAAGACTTCAAAGTGCAATAAAATCTGGCAAGAGTGGAGGGTGGGAAGGAAACTTTTACTTTGCTGGTGAGACTATAAACCAGTACAACCATAATGGAAAGCAGTTTAGAGATGTCTCAAAAAACTGAAAACAGATACTCCATTTGGCCCAGGGATACCTCTTCTGAGTATTTTTCCAAAGGAGTTAAGAATACCATATGACAGAAGTGTGTGTATACACATGTTTATAGGAGTACAGCTAATAATAACTAATAACAGCTAAATTTTAGAAGTAGAAATGCCCACCAATAAATAGATAAAAAGATATATATATATATATATATATATTCACACATACACAAAGGAATACTACTCTGCCATAAAGACAGTCAAATTTGAGTCATTTGTAAGTAAATGGATACAACTGAGATCATTATGCTTTGATGAAGTAAATCAGACTCAGAAGATTAAATATCACACGGTTTCCCTAATATGAGAAACCCAAAATATAAATTAATAATGAAGTCAAATGGAGGAGGATGGTGGGAGTCAGAGGACATGAAGGAAGGATGGAGTGAGTAAAAGAGGCAGGAGAGGAGAATGCGAAGCTGACGCTACATATGTGCACACAAAATCCTCAGGTTCAATGTAACCACTGCCTATCACATACATATTAATAAAAATGAAAAACAGTAATTATTTTCACATGGTTCAGTAGACCCAGATACAAAATCAACTTGGACAATACCCGAGACATCTTTAAAAAAATAAAATAAAATGCTGGACTTGGTTGCACATATCTGTAATCCCAGAATGCTGGGAAGCTGAGGCTGGGAATGACTGCAAGTTCAAGCCCAGCCTGACCAGCTCAGTAGCTTAGTAACAACACCTTGCCTCAAAATTAAAAAAAAAAAAAAAATTAAAGGCAGGGCTTTGGGCTGGGGATATAAGTCACTGCAAAGGCCCTGGACCTGGGTTCAATCCATAGTACTCAAAATAAAAATAGAAAACCACAATGCTAGGACCTATCACTTGGAAGATACAATGATCCCTAAATGATATTCAGAAATCCCAAAAAGATGTACCTTTGCTACCTACCTTGGTTAGGTGAATGACTCCTTTAGAAGTGACCGAACAGCCCATGAAGCCCACATACTGAAGTTCGGGGCAGTGCTCAGCAAATGCTTTCACCGACTGGTCTGTCACCTAAGGAAGAAACAAAATTTTCCAAGGTAATACTACAGTGACTGAAGACTTTGGCTTCTTCAAATTTCCTCTGCCACACTTGTATCGTTACTAACTGTCTTTCCACTGGATCATTTGAATCAACATATAATCATGGTACTATATCTACTGTGTGTTCTCTCTTAAAAATAATCCTCCCTTGACCTCATATCCCATTCTAGGTATTACTCTGTGTTTTTATATTCCTTCATATAAAACACCCGGAAGAGATACTGACTCATTCTCTCTCTGAGATAGGTGAGATACATATCTCATAGTTTTGATAGTTTACATACCATAAATTTCACTCTTTCAAAGGACATAGTCCAGTAGCTTCTAATACATTCACAAGGCTGTGTGACATCACCAATATCTAATTCCAGAACACACTGCCCATACCCGATCGGAAACGCCATGCCCACCAGCAGTCATTCCCCTAACCAAACTGTCTCCATTCTCTGACAGCACTGATCCTGTGGATTTGTTTCTTGGACACCAAAAAAATGGAGCATACAATTCATGAACTTTTGCGTCTAGCTTCTTTCACTTAACCCAGTATATACAAAAGTTATTCATGTGGTGTTTATTAGCACTTTGTTCCATTTCATTATTGAAAAACATTTCATTATATGGATATACTGCATTGACACGGGCTGATGTGTGTACTCCCAACATTTCTATTTTGAAGTCTTAACTCCAAGTGCCTCAGAATTTGACCTTACTTGGAAATAGAGGTGTTTCAAATGGAAACAATGGTTAGGGGAAAGTCACACTACAGTACAGTGGGCCCCGATCCAATATGACAAGTATCCTGTCAGAAAAGGGTAACTGGATCACAGATATATATCAGAGAGAATGACATCTAAAGTGTAGAGTCATGTTACTACTACCAAGCAATGACAAAGTTTGTTTAAGGAAAAAAAAAAAAAGTACAAAAAGCTCCATCATTTCCAGGAATAAGGCCCACCAACACCTTGATCTTGACTTTAACTATATATTTCTGTTTTTAATTCACTCAAGTTTATAGTACTATTATGGTAACCCTAGCAAACTAATACACATACATTCACTCTCTCCTGATTTCTCACGAGGATTCTGCCACCATCATACAGTGTCACTACCCATCAAATTAAACGGTTGGTTTAGCTTCTCACCCTGCCCCTTCAGCAACTTACACAGCTGATAACTTTTCTGGAAACAAGCCACCCATTTCAGGGAAAGCCACAAGCTCTTGTATCTTCTATTTTACTCATGATTCTAGTCCACTTTGCCAAGTCTTCTTCTCATCTGAATTCTCAGTTCAGTTCTATGATTTGTCTTCTTTCATTACCTAAATGATCTCATCAACCCTTATGGCACTAAACACCATATATTAATGGCTCTCAAGCTCTTAATTCCAACCTAGACCTCTCCACTCTTCTTCAAACTTGTATCTCCCAATTGTCTCTGTATAATCTACAGGCAGGCCCAAAGGAGGCACCTGTATACTCCAAACAAGCCTGCATTTCCCTAGGGTTTCCTCTTCCCATGAAGAGCAACATTATTCACCTAGGAATTTAAGCCAATTTTTTTTATTTCAAATTACCATCCAGTAGACTAAAAAATATAGTTAATTCTTCCAAATGTGACCTACACTTGACTATTTCTCACCCTTGTACCTGCTACCGTCTTAGTCGACTGCTCTCACATTATCATCTACCTGGACTATGGAAATGCCTCCTAAGTGACGGTACCAATTCCATTCTCATTCTTTTACTGTTAATTCTTCACACAGCAGCTACAGAATCTAACTAATGTAACTCTTCTGTTTAAAACTCTCTAGTAGTTACTTATCATATAACGTGCACTCCTTACCATAGACCAACAAAATTCTTGACAATTTGATCCCATCAGACCTCTACTTCCTTCATTCTCCTCCACCCAAAGCCAGCCGCAAAATCTCTCTTAAACACCTCATGTTTGTGTCTCCCAAACTCTCCATATATGCTCTTCCCTTTGGCTCAAATGCCTGTACCACTCCCAGGTGACTACCTGATTCACTCCTCCATTACACTGCTATCTTTGTATCTTGGCCATTTTCTCAGATTCTTGCTGGCCAACCCAGATACAATAATAACAAACAATTCTCCCTAGCCACTCTTTGCCTCTTAATCTGCTTTGATTTTTCTCCATTACACTAATCACTACCTAATTACATTACATATCTACTATTATTAATAGTCTTCAAATAAATCAGAGTAACTCATACTCTGCCATTCTACTAGAGTAACGCATCATTTCAGTTGCTTTAGATAATTTCAAACTCAGAACCAAAATTCTCGCCCTCCAGACCCTCAATATAGGCAAACCGCAACAGCTGACCATATTAAATAGGACGGTGATTAACTAGCCCCGCTGGTATAACACTGGCTCCCAGAACAATCTCTGGCACTTAATAAAAATACATTGATTATTTAAATCATTTTTCTCTCTCTTCATATACACCATTGTTTTTAACTTCTACTTCCTTTAACTTACTTTAAGACCGAGGGTATATTTTTACTATTTTAAATGTGATTTTAAAAAATATTACATTATTCTAGTAGCTTTATGTTGTTTGTGCATGAATTATGGAATCTTCCTCTTTTTTTCTTTCTTCTGAGACCAGGTCTCATTATGTTGCCCAAGCTGGCCTCCAATTCAAGAACTCTGGGAACCCTCATCACCTGAGCTTCCTACACAGCTAAATCCACAAGTGTGCACCACCACAGCCAGCTCTGCAAGCATTTTGATAAAACAGGTGGGGCAAACATCTTTACACCGGTGGCTCTGCCTTTGATGTATGTTATGGCTAACTTTATACAGGCTAAACAATAGGGCGCTATTGTGGTTTGGATCTGGAAGGTTCCCCAAAACTCTCATGTATTTGGATGCTATGGATTATCTATGGAACCATGTGCTGTTTACAGATTAGGGCCAGGTCAGTAGGGTGGACTACAGGTGGAAGAGAGGCATGCAGACTGAACTATAGGTGTGCAATGGAGGCTTAACCCTTGAATGGGCAGAACACTGAGGCTGGACCCAGAAAGGATGGAACATTGGGATGGGACCTGAAAGGATATATGCTGCTTTCTGTCTTCCTTCAGGGCTGGACCAGACCTGACTTGGTCTTGGCTTCCTGTTTGCAATGTTCTGAAGAGCTGCCCACACCTCCACCTCTGCCATGTGTTTCCACTGCTGCCAGATGCCCATGAATGGACTGTGACCTTCTGAGGCTTTGAGCTACAATAAATTTTTCTTCCCCTAAAGTTGTGGATGTCAGGTATTGACTGAGTCACAGCAATGAAAAAGTAACTGTCAGGTGCCAAGATAATCTGATTATGCATTATTCTGTGTAAATCTATGAGAACATTTCCAGCTAAGACTAACAACGGGAATCAGGAGACTCAGGCGAACTGCCCTCTCCTCTGTGGATGGTCTTTACGTTTCCACTGAAGGCCTGCATAAAACAACAGAATAAGAGAGAATTTATGCTCTCGCTGCTTTATTATCATCCAAATGAGATACTTGGCTTCTGCTGCCTTCAGATTCAGACATGGACTGACACCATACAAGTTCTCCTGGGGTTATAGATGGCATACTACTGATTTTAGAACTTCTCAGTCCCTGTAATCACAATAAGTCAACTGCCTAGAATAATCTCTTGGTAGAAAAATGAGTCTCTTAATGCTTTTCTCTGGAGAATCTTGACTAATTCAGTCCCTGAGGAGTTTATTAACAATTCAGATCTAAAGGAATGGAGCCCAAGTATCTATATTTTTAACCACCCTTCAAGTGAATCTTCCTAACTTAAAGGCTTGAAATCTCAGTGCTCTGAAGAATTTACACTAATAACAGTTGGTATTTTTAGCTATACCTGCTTTAAATAAAACGCAGAGTAAAATTTCTTTTTGTCTTCTCTATCTCCAAAAAATTTCCACGTGTAAAATTATCTTTTTGAAATTGTGCAAAAAAATCTGCTAGTTTCACAAAGATGTAACTCACAAAATATTCTCTATTATATGCTTAATTTCAGATTTATTACTGTCTTAATCAAGATGAAACCAACAAATTAAACACTTCTGTTAGTTTATTTTAACAGCAGCAACTTATGTTTCTTTTTCATTAGCATTACTATGGGTAGCTCTTATTTTCTGTCTTCTTTATTCCAACAAGTACTGGAAACTAAAAGTATGTGAAGAGCATTAATTCTAAAACAATCACAAGAACATTTTTCTTAAAATGTTGAAACCAAGAGCATCCATGGTAAGTCTGATAAATGATTAATTCTGCCCTCAAAAGTAAAGTAAGCTTTAGCATATTAAGATAAAGGGTGCCATTGATAAATTAAAAATGAGCTGTCCTGATACTCAGCTTTTTAAAGACATTATGTTAACAAAGAACAGTTAAGGCACTAAAATCACCAGAAGCTTCAATGAAACTCAATCTCTTATTTTTTAAAAAAAGGATAAAAGAGGTTAAATAAATGGTCAGCTTGTTAAATACTCCACTTCATCTCAATCTAACATGAGATCTTTCCTATACTGTCTTCAAATAGGGAGAGGAACTCAGGTACAGACTAAGAACACAAGAAAACTCAGGTACATGGGTCCAGAGCTTTCAGAGAAAAGAAAAAGAGTATTAAAAATTCAGTTGGTGGGTCTTTATCTTTTAGTGGCATAAATAAGACAACTCAGGGGTGCCTCCCGTATCAATAGAGTCCTGGAAAAGTAAGACCAGTGAAGAATCTTGAAAATTTGGTGGCATTCATTGCTACACCCAAAATTAGAAGATGAGATGGAAATTTGGGGCAGAAGGTCTGGCAGAAAAATTAAACCATGCTATTGTATTTTCCTAGTTACTGCAAAAGATCCCAATCTTAATTTGAAAGTTCTAGGTCATAAGCTTAATTATGAGAGTGAAGGAGACACAGTTCAAAGTTTATTATTGAGGATTAGCAAAAAGAATCTCATGCTAAGGTTTGCGATCAGGTTCCACATTAGTGTCCACTGAGGAGCTTGCTGACTTAATGTCTGGGTGGAGATGTGCATGCATTTTATTTTAAAAGCTCTGGAGGAGATTCTAATATTCAGCCTGGGATATGATCAAGTTCTAATGTCTTCCTCAATGTGTGATTGTCAGGTCAGCAGCACTGGCATAACCTTGGAGCTTGATAAAAATACAAAATCTCAGGTCCTTCTACAGACCGACTGAATCCTTATCTGCATTTTAATGAAATCCTTAGGTAATTCTTATGCGCCATAAGACTTGAGAAATACTGTTCAAGGGACAAAGATACTCCCTGTAAGAATACAACAGTATTTCTTCATCAGAAAAAAATAAAACTTGCCCTAGACATCACTCCAGACCTATAAATTCAGGAAGTAGGAACAGGTTTTTTTTTTATTGAAATGTTATCTATAATTTATTTTATAATTTCAAACAGTTTTGCCAGAAGAAACAAAAATAAAATAAAATAAAATCAACTAATAAAACAAAGAACGAAAGGACTGTTGTAATGTCCCATAAACTGAACTGTGACAAAAAAAAAAAAAAAACTCAAGTGTGAACAGGTATTTTAACAGCTCCCTTAACTTTATGGAATCAATCTAGAAACAATCCTATGAATAAACCAAACAAACTATGGTTAGGGAACATATTCAAGTACTGAAGATGTCTTTCCACAGCCATCTATATGTCTCCACCATCACCCATCATACACCACACTCTATTGAAGCCTCTCTGCCACTCACTCCCCACAAATCTCTCCTCCACTTACCAAGGCACAGTGATCTTTTAAACAGCATGTATCAGACTACCTCAGTCTACAATTTTTAATTTTCTAATGGTAACAGTTACTTTTAAAATCAAAGTTCAAATATTTTCTATAACCTACTGTATCGTTTGGATCTTGTGTGTCCCCCAAAAGCCTCAGGTATTTGGAACTGTGTGTTGTTGGGAGGCAGAGCTTGGCAGGAAGGGGCAGATGTTTGGGGTTTCGACTGTAGGGATTGTATCAACTTGTTGAGACTGGGCATTGACCGTTGCCAATGGTAGAGATTTCAAATGTTTGTTATTGATTTGCCCTCCAGGAAGTGAAAGAAGGGGACCCAGGCTGGGTGTGGGGGTCTGGGCTGACAGCCTGAGCTAAGTACAGAAGAAAGAAGAAACACTGTTGCAGCTTCTGCCTGGGAAAGCGCATATGCTTTGTTTCAGAATCACTTGGCTTCTGTCTGCAACGGATGAGAAGCTCTGGAGCTTCTGTTTCTGCCATGTACCTCCACCATTCCTGGCTGACCCATGAACAGACTATATGTGTGAGAGACCTTCTGAAATTGTAAGCTAAATAAATTTTTCCTCCTTTAAAATCGGGTATTTTGTCATAGATTCAAATAAGTAATTAAGACAGCTACCATGCACTGCATGATCTGATTCCCCGTAACTCTTCCACATTATTGCATCCTACTGTCCCTCTACTTGCTCCTGTGTGAAGAGCTGTCCACTTATACCATTGACTACTATGTCACTAGTACTTGCTACAGGACCTCAAACAAACCAGGAGCTCCCAGAATAAAATCAAAGAACGAATGATGTGTTGCCATGATTCATCCCAATGGTTCAATAAAATATTGCTGTGATCCATGTTGGTTCAATACTGAAAACATATTTTACTACCAAGAAATATGAGCTATTGATGATAGTGTTTGTGAGGGGCACAGAGAAGCGGTGGCTAAAAATTCGATAAATATCTTCATAAAGCTAAAAACATAATTTTGAAAGAAAGCAACAGGCATATTTGATTCTTCTCTGACATGTTTGGAGTGAACTGAAAAATGAATGTGGGAGATGTACCATTTAGAATTTCAGTACAAACTCAAATCATTCTTTCACTCCCCCAAAAAAGAGAAATTCAGGCACAGTAAGGCTACTTTCTGGAGCATTTTCAGCATGAATAGTAATTTTAATTAATTTTTAATTCCTTGAAGGCAGAGTGGTCAGTATACTTGTGGTTTGCCCTCATCCTCTGAATTAAAATAACCTACTTAGTGATAGATTCTTATAACTAGACTCTGCACTTAGCTTATACCTGAAGGACAAGAAAAATGTCCATGAATTCCAATTGTGTTAGATTCACCAGAATAAAAGAGCCAGATGATCTGTAGGCAGGGACTAGCTAGAATACTTTGGGTGCCCCTGAATCTCCTCTACCATGTAGCAAGTGGTTTCCATGGAAAACAATGTTGAGCATTTAGATGGATTATGGTTTAGGAAAGCAAAAGAGAATATACTTCAATATTGAAAGCTTCCACAGCCCACTGAATCAACAGTTTATTTAAAAACAAATGATGGCTACAAAGAAAAACAAATATGAAGCTCTTCAACAAAAATGTGGCAACCTTCAGTCAATAATGCTCAGTGAAAATGAACCAAACACATAAAACTTACTATAGATGGGTGTCCTACTTATGAGAAGCACAAAAATAATGGTATAAAAAGGCTCCCACGTGAGTGACGGGGTAGAAAGAGAAGCAATGGTCAATTAGGAAAGGGGTGAGCCTCTGAAAAAGGGACGGGCATAGATGCTCATTGATTTCCCAAACTCCATGTCTCTAATGTGTTACAGAATTTGGAATTCATGTATGTACAAAATAAAATAAAAAGGTGCATTCATGATGTGTCTAAATGAAAGGCTTACTGCATTCAGGGCTGCACATCTCATAAATTCCTTTAATTCAACAAGTATTTTAGTACCCACTATATGAAACACTACATTTTATGTGCTGCTGTATGAATATGAGCTATAGTCCCCACCTCCAAGAGAAGAGGCAACTGGTTGGGACATGAACAAGCCTAGGCCCCAGAATGATTTACTATGATCCCTGAGAATATATAATGTAGACACTGCATCTCAGTACATTTTACTTTCCCAAGGTACCTCTAGCTAGATGTGAAACCAAGTCTGAAGGAGACGAGACTAACAGACTGAAAGCCAAGAAGAATGGCTATCACTTACTAATGAGGGAGTCCATAAGAAATGCACGGACTTAATGGACTATACAGTCCATTTTAGTACCAATACAATGCAAGTCCATGACTTGATGGACAATAGCACGGCCCATTACAGTATCATAACTACACCCTGAAGTACTTTTGTTAGGCCTGGCCACATGTCGGTTGGGTTAGAAGCCACAATCTGACAAGCTACAAGAAGTATATGAAATATTGTGATGACAGAAATAGTAATTGTAAGAAAAGTTTACAAATCCCCATAAAAATAAATTTTACTTACAGAAACTTTAAAACTGTAACAAAAAAAAATGTTTTATTTTTCCATTCAACTTGTCAAATCTATTAAAAATTATCTTTTTCTTCTTCAACATTTTTTGCAGCAACGTGTTGATTATGTGTCCCCAAAAAATGAAAGGAAAAAACCCTACATTTACCAATCATCTAGTTCAAGAAATAATTCATGGCCAATGCTGCTTCTACTTCCAAAAATCCATTTGCAAAAAAACATATTTATCAGTAAATATTTCCATATACCTCTAAAAATACTTTTTCAACTCAGAGTAATTTAACAAAATACATTCATGAGAGATGATATATACTATGTATATTCTAATAGAGATAATCTAATATAGTGATTTAAAATCTCACTTAAATTCACTGTAACTTTATATAACTGACACACTTTCAGTAAGAGCACTGAAGTTCAAAGTAATCATTTTCTAAAAATCTAAGTTCCCATTAGTGGCCAAAGAAAATTTAATAATTTGATCGTATATTTGACCTTCAATTATTTTTGCTTATTCTACCTTTCTTAATGGTAGCCTCTGTAGAGAAAAGTTAGATGGGCTGATAGAGTTTAGAAATTCTGCATTAAACTTCTATGAAAAGGAAAGATATTGGTCACCAAGTAACAGCACAGATATCCCTATTAAAATGGTATCCAAGTTAGATATGCCTACTTTCTTTCAATTTCCTAAGTTTCTCTGGCTAGTATTTTTTATGTTGAATTTCAATATTTATATAATCTAAATAAGATGCAAGAATTAGCTTCAGTTTCTCTCTCTTTCTTCAATCTTTAATTCATGAAGCGTAATATAAAAAAGCAATCCACTAAAACCAGAGGTATGTATATATATATATATATATATATATATATATATATATATATATATGTATGTATGTATATATAACAGAGACAATTACAAAGTACTTTTCAGCAGACACATGTATTTGTACATTAGCCAAATGATGATACGGACAGGTGTAATTTCAATCTTACATGAAGAAACAGAGAAGTTAAATTAACCTGCCCAAGGTTCCTAGCTGTTTCCAAAACATACTTAATTATATGGCTATAATAAAAAAAAATGTTGCAATTCTCTGAAAACGGAGGATCCCTTTCCCAGTCTGTCAAACTTTATTGAATTTCTAAATAAAGCCTTGAAGATAACAGATATGGTTTGTGAATTCATTTAAAAGACTAAAAAGGAAAAAATCACAAGAGTATGACTGAAGACTAAATTAAACCCACCCTGCATTTTACTTATCAAAATTTGATCCTATAGATGGATCATATGTTATGTAGGAAAACAGAAAAAAAAATACATATGGTATATACAACTTAAATTCTGACTCTAGTGAAGTGTCACCTTACAGAATGAAGTCAACCTAAGTCCTCTAGAAGGCTACCACACAAGGAATTGGGGAAGAACTCTGAACAGCAGCTGAGCTAGTTCGAGTTTCAAAAAGGATGCTAAAATTCACATAGCAAAGGGAAAGCCAGCCACCGTGAGACTTCTACTCCCAAATTTAGACTTCCCTGGTTCTCTCCTCACCTGTGTAACTGTTTTCTTTGCTTCCCTGCCCCACTCTACTCTTTCCTTCCCATGCCATGTGTTGCCTTTTCTCCACTCTGTGTTTCTATGTGTTGGCTTCGCCTCCTTTCTCTTGTTTCCTTTGTGTCACATTTCCTTTGAATTATTCTGCCCAATGTCACACCTTTCCTCACTAAATGGACAGACTGAAATGAACCTCCTTGTTTCAGTGGCACAGGACTGAACGCAGGATCTTCACACCTAGCTACAACCACAAGATATTATTACTTATTTTCAGCTTTGATTTAGTCCTTCCCTTTTTTTCTTCGTAATAGGGATATTGAACCCAGGGCGTGCTAAGCACGCACTCTAGAAACAGGGTCTTACTAAAGTCATTAACTTGCTCAAGCCAGGCTCACATTTGCAATTCTTCAGCCTCAGCATCCCACAATGCTGGGATTACACACACGTGCCACCATACACAGCTAGGGATCAAAGTATTTTAAATACAACTGCTATTCCAATTTAAACTTTATAAAACATATTTATCTCAAATAGAACTGTAAAATTCTATGTCTCTCTGGGCTTTCATTAAAATTGGACCACTTGAGTTACAATCTAGCCCCACCTCTTGTTAACCCTGTTAACTGTGTTATTTGAGGAAGTTACATATTTTCTGAAGTATGTAAAAAAATCAGATGCCCACTGAAGGGGATTCAAAATAATAACAAGGTGCCAAGAACATATTCTAGAAAGTTCTCAATAAAGATTAGCCACTGTTCAATACATGTCTACTTTCTTCCCTCACAACCTTGGAAATGGCACTTTGAATATTATTGTCCAAAGTTAACTTATTACTTCCACATATGTAAAATATAAGTCAGCATTTAATAAAAAATATCATAATTACGTCAATTGAAATAGGAATGATGAAACATACACTGTTTTACATGTTCACTAGGCTGAAGACACACACATGGATGAGGAAAATACAAGTTAATAAATTTTTAAATTAAAATATTAAGAGGCAAGTTTAGCTGTACATAGTAACAGATAGAGCTGTACTTTGCAATCTATTTTAAATTACTGCTAATACAACAAGTAAGCCACATAACTTTTTTATACTCTTTCTATTTCAACTTGATGAATTCTTTTACTTTGAAAATCTTTGGAAAGCACAATAAAGGGTATCCACTCAAAATGTTTTGAAATAGACATATATATATATATATATATATATGGTTTTGTATAATGTGAAGAACAGCAAAGTTTCTTCTTTCAAGGAAATACATAAAACAAAGTTCTAATAAGATATTTAACAATGTATCACATGTGAGTATTTATTTAAATGTACAGAGCTCTATAATAACAAACATATCCATCCCTGCAAGGCTGACACAAAAAAAGCAAAGGAAAGTGAACAGATGCAAAAGCACAACCTTCAAAGAGTCACCTGTGTTTGTCGAAATATTTCAGATTGACTTTAATATTTTAGCAGGAGAAATGCTTCCCAGGATGAATAAAATTTATCCAGGGCATAAAGCCCTAATAATCTATGTTTTAATCATAAATGAAATGCAATAATCACTTCTTTAAAAAAAGAATACAAACACCCTGATGTATGAATATAGAACATTCCTTACATATTCATATTAACATTCTTTAAACAAGAAAACCTATCATCAAAAACAAAACCTAAAATTAGGTTATACATTTTTCATCATGTCAAATACATTCACAGCTCACTAAAAGTTCTTTCTTACATTTCAAACAGCTTTAATCCCACATCCTTCAAGTGTATTTTCCTCAATAACTAGATGATAGCGAGTCCATCAAATAAATAATCTAAGCCAGTCCACATGACATAGACTTAAAAATCCACAAAGGAAGTAATGCTAGTACAGCAAAGAAGGTGGTATCTTTGTCAATTTTTTGCAGAGAAAGTATTTTATATATATATATATATATATATATATATATATATATATATATATATATATATCATTTTTTATATTCCAAGGTCAGAATGAACAGAGCTCTTGTTGTACAAAGTAGTACCATCTCTCCAGGTAAAGGGTATATATAAGATTTTTGTAACCAAAACACTCTAAGTTCAAGTTAACATGTGCCAGTAGCATAGGACACACAACACAGGATAAGTGTTGAGTAAACATTTATTGAGTAAATGAAGCAATAAAATCAATTCCAAAAAGGCAACTAATAGAAATACATATATATCACTGAAAACAAATGCAAGTCAGAATTTCTATCATTAAGAAAAGCAATATTTGAACGTGTACTGCCAGGCACAGTGCTACATAGTTTTCATTTATATTTACATATGCTCTCATGGACACGTTTTTAGAGGTGGTCACACATTTTAACCCAGGTAAAGGACTACTGGGCATTTGTATTAAGTAGGCTAAGCAAAGGAGACCAATTTGTAGCCAAGCATACTTTTTAAAGCAGTATTTATGGTAAAAGAAAAAACCCTCTCAAATTATTAAAAGAGGACAATGGTTAAGTAACAATCTATATTTTGAGGGGTATATCTAGTTCTAAGTAACCACAAAGATCTTATTTACTAAAAATATTTAATGAATTAGGAAAATACAAAGTAAATGAAAAACAGGACATAAAATTATTAGTTGTATAAACATGATTCCATTAAGAATATAAATGGTGAGAAACAAAATTGTTAACTGCCTCTGCATAATAGTGAGATTATAAGGCATAATTTTATTTATGTTTTATTTTCCAAATTTTTACACCAACCTTTTTACACTGTTACATTCAAAGAAAATAATTACTACAAAATGAAAGAAAAAACATAGAAGAAGCATTTTTCAACTTTACTCTCTTATTTTCATTATTTTATCCTAAATCACTTCCAATAAATTTAGAAGA
>PVKB01000166.1:906438-1036157 GCA_004027205.1 Ctenodactylus gundi | reverse complement strand
CCTGCCTTGCGACAACAAGCACTCACAGTTGGCCTTCTTTTCCCTGAAGAGAAAACTTACTTCTCTCTATGCAAAATCTAAGCCATTTTGCCAGCAGGGAGCCCTAGGATGCCGAAAACCTGGTGGGGTGGGACTTGGGGAGAACTGCTTGGCAAGTTTTCTCCAAGCTGAGCCCAGATTGGGAAAGGGTCCTTTCTGCCCATTGATAAAAACTTGCCCAGGAACGAGAAATCATAGCAGGCACAGTGCAGACACCGAGAAGGACTTCTGTTCTCTCCCTCTTTCTTTTTCAAGACAATCTAATCAATGAGAGGATTTAGAAAAACTGAACCGTAGAGAGCAGAAGGAGTCTTGAAATGGGCTTTTTTTCCGCCTTGCCCTCTCATGGTGGCTTACTTTTATTTGCCTTTTCAAAGATGGGACTGTGTCAATAGCAGCCGATTACCCCATTAGCCAGGTCGACACGCAGAGCTGGTGGAGGCAGACAGCCACCGAGGAGGGCTATGCTCTCTTCTTTCCTGCTCTAGACTCTAGTCTGGGAAGCAGGGATCGGGCGGCAGGGGTATATAAGAAAATGTATCATGTGCAAATTGCAGAAATTGGCTTCTCCCTCCACTCTCCTGCCCGGACACAAGGAAGGCTCAGAGGATGCGCAGTGAGCGTCTGCAGAACATGAATTTCCACATCACAGTATGAAGTTCCTGTGTTCCATGGGTTTTGGGGTGGGGAAGACAGCAGAAAGCACTGAACTAGAATGGGCTAGGTGTTGACGGGTCCCAGTCACGTGGAGCTGGGAAAGCAATTTTAGACATTGAAAGGCACAATTGCTTATTATCTCCATGCTCATGCAGACTTGCTCCCCACAAATGAACAACATACTCCCAGAATGAAGTGATTTCTCTTCCCACCAACTCCTCTTTCTCCTTGGCTGTCCCTCCTCTCCATCCTCACCCCATTGGTCAAACGAGTGGGAGGAATTGAAAGCCATCCTTCACTCCCTGTTCTTTATCCCCACATCCCACCTCAAATCTCATCAGTATAATTTTGTAGCATTATAAAATCTCTGGAATCATCTGCCATAGTGACTTTTCTCTCATCTTTCAGCCACTTGTTACTTTTCACCTGAGTCACAGCAGTGTCCTTCACCATCCATGCTTTGCCCTGCAACAGAATTCACTTCTTTTAAAGATTAGAACTTTCATTGCTACCCTCTTGCTGCAAAGCCGTTAAATGACTCCCCATTGGCTTTTAAATTTGGGGTCAATTCCCAGCATTTTTCACTTGGATTTTCCTAAGCCTTCCTCAGGACTGTCCTGGCCTACCTATGATCTGTGGCTACTTTTCTTCTCATTATCTGCTCTGACACCTTCAGACATTCCTCTTGGTCTTCACTCACCTCAGACTCAGAAATAAATGACCTTCCTGCCTGGGTATTGGTCTTAGAACACAGTGCCCAATATATGGTGCCTTGGCGCATTGAGTACTTTGAATGAAGGGGATTAGAAGGTCTCAGAAACAAGGTTTCTTTGCCTTCTCTCACTGCTTTGTTTTGTATATTCCCTCCTCAAGTGAGGAAATTTTAGTGAGAAACTGAAATTCCTTACCTCCAGCAAGCCATATGAGCTAGAAAAGTCAGTATGACCTGCTTCCTTCACTCCCAAAGGTCCTCAAATGACAAGTGTCTTACCTCATACCTGGGGAAAAGGAATGCCTTAAAGAGCCACAAAAAAGAGTCTGAACACAGTCCACACTGAACCAACCCTACAGCTTAGTGTCTACTTCCTTCACTTAGCATAAAAAATAAAGTTTTTCTCGAGGCTTTAGATCTTTATTTCTGAAGGCTCCATGTCAAAACTTTGTCAAGTCACTTTTTATGTGTTCTCTTGGTCATCTATCTTTTGTTTTGGGCAGCTGTGACCCCTGAGATGGATGAGGAGGTGGTATCGCTTTTCCCCTTCTTCAATGGAAAAGCTTTTCTTGCCTTGAGCCTCTTCACAGCATTCCTCGTGCCTTTTACTTACCTATTTTTTTTATTCCTCTGTGTTCATTTTCTACTACTGTGACAAAATACCTGAAATAATCAACTTAGAAGGAGGAAAAGTTTAGTTTGGTATATGGTTTCAGAGCTTTCGGCCCAAGGTCACTTGTCCCTGTTGCTTTGGGCCAGTGTTGGAACAATACATCACGGTAGGCATGTGTGGCAGAGGAGCAGTGTTTGCCTGATGGTGATTGGGGGAAAAACGAGTAAGAGAAAATGGAAGAGGCCAAAGTCCCAATATTTCCGTTAAGAACACACCACCATAGCTTCTTCCAATTAAGCCCCATCTCCTAAATGTTCCACTAATGGACGAAAGACCAAGCTATCAACACATGACCCAATCTAAGATACAGGATTCTCCCCAATTCTACTCTGTCTGGTTTTGGTTTCTATTCATCCTTCATAACCTACAGAACTCCCGGCACCTAGTTAATGCTCAAAAATATAGATAGTACTTGAATTGAAGAAATTTGGTAAAACCACTTTGGAATTCTAAAGGCTGTATAATACTGATGATCTTTATTTCTCCTTCTGACTTCAGAAGAAGCAGGAGGGAATATTCTATTATCACTTGAACTTGAGTGGAAGTTATTTATATCTGTGTGTTAAGGCTTCCAGGCATTTGCATCTTAAGCCTTTTATTTATACCTGCAGAAGGAAGGGATTTGTGCCTCTTTAAAGGAATTTCAGGCAGTAGCCAGCAGGTGGGTTCATTAAGGAAGTAGCAGAACATTCTCATCATTATTTTTATTTCTTTTTTTATAGTTTAGGAACTGAAAAACAAAGAAACAAGCAGCTGAGGCCAAAAGAAAGTAGATGAGGAAAAGATCCTGGCACTGGATTTCCTTCCTCACGCCTCTGATAAAGGTCAACCTCGGGTTCCCCATCTAAACGGGGGAGCACTGCAGCAGCTTCGTAGGGGGAAGTGCCAAAGCTGCCCACATACATCCTGAGTTCAAAATCTTTACTAACGCTGGGACTTGAATATTGTCTCAGTTTCCTCATTTGTGAGGTGGACATAGAATCTCTGATCTCCCTGGATTATTGCGAAAATTAAAAATGCATATCAGAATATTTTCTGTAAACTATACATACAAATTAAAAGTGGTATGCGAATACCAGAAAACCAAATTTCCCAAGCACAAAAATAAAGTGAGACTTTCTTTCACTGTCAGTTGCTCCCACCATGTTACCTGTGCTCATAATCTGGTGTCAAGACTGGTACTGATTACACTTGCATTTCTCCTGATTTCAGTGATAGGTGAACTTAGAGTTGGGTCTTAGCTTGACTTACTTCCCTAATAACTGGCAGAGTATCTGACACACTGTACATTTTGAATAAATCTGTTGAATGAATGTACGGTGGTGTCTTAGCTGCTTTCTCATTGCTGTAACACAATACCTGACACCCTCAATTTAAAGGAAGAAAGGTTTCTTTTAGCTCATGTTTCAAAGATCTCAGTCATGGTGGAAGACCTGGCATGGAGGAAAGCAAGTTCAGGCTGTTACTGAAAGGAAGGAGAATGTGAGATGGGTGGAGCCCTGGGCAAGAATAAGCCCTTCAAGCCACACCCCCAGAGAACCATCCTTCCAACGAGGCCTCACCTCCTAATAGCACAGGAAACAATCAATGGGTTAATCCACTTGTCCAAGTTAACTCCCCATGATCTGACTATTTTCCAAATGCACAAGGTTTGAAGGAAATTCCTGATCCAAACTGTAACAGGTGAAAAGCAAGGAAGAGGGAGAACTGTCGGGAAAAGTGATTAGGTGAGGTGGGACAGAGCTGATCCCTAGAGAAATTTGTTAGACATTGAGAATAAATAGAGGAACCTTATTAACTGGGATGAGTCTGCCTGTCTTAGCTTAGACTCTAATTCCTGAGACTTGCCTGGAATGGAGCCAGCTGCAGGGATGGGGCTGGGAGGGAAAGAAATGCCCTGGGTCTGGGCTTATTACAACTTTGGTGGCCTCTTCTTGAAGGCTGAACTGAGCCCTGGGAGCAGTGTTATAATGAGAAAGCTTAGATTTGGGAGCTTTTCAAGAGATGCTTGCCCTGGGCTCACCCATAGACAAAAATACAAAGAAATGTCTTTCTTAGGTCTCCTGGGATAAACACACCACCTACCCTCCCATTAAGAACCTGCTGGGTCCCTGCTGTGTGCTCTACTAGGTGCTGAAAGGATGTAAGAGGAATCACACTCTGAGTTCATTTAAAACAGAACAGGACTTTTCTTCTTGTTGAGAGAGTGCAGGCGATGACACAGGTCCTGCCGCCTTTAAGCCTGGCCTACTCTCTCTCTCTCCACTCTCTAACTTCATCCTTGGTCAGTGGTTACCAAGGATACCCAGGCCAGGAGCCGGGGGACTTTTCTTGATTCTCTGCCTTGCTGGGATATTGCAGATGCTATGCAGGATGCCAGCCTCATAGCAAACTTTCAGACCCAGTCAACAACTTTCTGCAGCAATCCCTCCGATTCCTTTAGTATAAGCAGGTTATTTAGTTTTGTTTTGTAAAGAGAAATGGCTTTCCATTGTGAACTAAAACCCAGTCTTCCTGTTGGCATGAAGCCCATTTTTCAGCTACCTGAGTGAGGCCTGGGAGGTGATGACATTTTCAGGGTCAGGGAACAGTGCCAGGAGGGCCCATCTTTCCTGCTGGCGGCCCGTTACTCATGGGATCCCGCTTGTTGGGTGGTGCAGTTGTAGGCGGAGAGAGGAGGCGTGAATTGGATAGCCAAGTGTCCTTCAGCACATGAAGACCACTTCAAGGCAGCAGCCAAAGCCACAAAAAACAAGAATGGTAGTTACTCAGCCTGGCCTGGGCGCACTGCTCGTCAGCTCTTCCCTCGCTGAAAGCAAGAGGCTCCTTGTCCCTGCAAAGATGGTGCTGGAGCTTCGGTGTTGACAGAGCCGTCTCTGTCAGAACCACTTTCTCAATACATTTAATAAGCAGGGGCTGCCAAGGGCCCCAGGCCAGCCCCACTCAATGCTGCAGGACACCTAAGTGAGAGTCTGCTGTGATTCCTGCCAAGCCCCTGCTGTCCCCATTTTGGGTGCACCGTCGCCAACTGGCTTTCAGAAAGGCTCCTCCCATGCCACCCTGACATTAGTGAGCTTAGCAGCTTCACTATGAGGCCTTTCTTCCCAGGCCTGAAGGAAATAACCAGAGGAAGCTGCTTCCTCTCATGCGTGAGGCATTGCTGAACAAAGGGGCCTGTGTGTGCCGTAACAACAGTGTCTGTGCCTACCCAGCAAGGCCCTTGCTTGGCGAGCCTGGCTGGAGGTTCAGCAGCGTGGCCTAGGGTGTGCACTGGAATACAGATGCCACGGAGCTTTTGGGGCAGTGCCCGTCCTGTGGCCGGGCCTGGCTCTCACAGTCTCACGTTCGGCTGCCAACAGCTTGCAGGCCTGTTTGCTGCATGGCCAACATCCTGTTTGGTGATTTGACAAGAGTCCCAGGCGCTTTTTGCATATCAGAACTCTGGTCTCCGCGCACCCAGCGTGGGATGGCTGCATCTGGACAACCGAGAGGTTCCTTGCCATTGATCAGCCGCTCAAAGAGCTCCGAACGGGCAGCTGGAAACTCTTGGAGCCCCCTGCTTACAGCCTTTCATCCACAGCCTCTCCCCACAAAGTGGGGCTTCATTATTCATGGAAAGCCGCAGCTATGCCTTACTCGTTACTGTCCTGACAAAGGAATCACCAGATTCTGATAAAGATAGGGAAAAGTGGGTGGCCTCTCCTTTTGTTTTCTGAAGGTCTACTACCCCCATAACAATAATTAGTGCCATCATTATGGGAGCGGTGGAATGGAAATGCATCATGCATATTTTCCCCTTTACTGCAACTTTGATGCTATTGTGAAAGCAATTTGCAAAATAACATAGTCTCATTAACACAGAGGTTGGCTCTTCACTTACATCTCAGGCTCAGTGCTATTGAAAGCAGGGCAAGTAGGTCCTTTTTGGATCACAGCCCTGTATCCTTCCAGCTTTTTTGTTCCTTCAGCCCACTGGCCCCTCCATCTTTTCCCCATTCTTCAGGTACCTCCCTCCCTTTCTCTTTCATTTTCCCTCAGGACTCGAGGGCTTAGCATCCTCCAACATTCACTAGTGAAATCCCAACTTCATGTATGGGACCTTCCCTATCTTTGCCATGGCTACCACTAGGAGACTGAGCTCTCTAGGGACCCTGGCTCATCTGTATAAGTCAAGCCACCACAAGCTCATGGACCCTAGCCTCCACTGGGTCCTCAGTGCTGCCTGTCTCCCCTTTACCTGCCTCCGGTGACTCTCCCTCCTCTGCCCATGTGGTCTTTCCAAGCTCTCTGACAGCCCTCCAGGCTCTGCTCCAGCGCTCCTCTCCCATGTTTAGCAGATACACTTGCCTCCAAATCCAAGGTCATCAGGCCAAATTTCTCTTTCCATCCTCTTCCTTCAAATACCACCATACCGGCACCTAGCCTCACCTTCTACCTCAGATGTGTTCAATATCTCTCTTCACTTTGTCTTCCCAACTTCTCTTTGCCAGCACATGCATTCATTTTTTAGCTCCTTGTAATCTGTCTTCTGTTCCAGGCCACCACACTACTAAAACTGATGTCACAGAGGTGACCAACGACTTTCCTCACAGTGCTTTGAATACTCTTGGTCTTTTCCTTACTGGAACTCCCTGGTCATTTGAAAACATGGTTTTCTGTTTTGAAACTTCCTGACTCCTTAACTTCCATACACTGGGTGCTCTATTGTCCGCCGTTGCACTGAAGTGGTCTCTTTCTGCGCACCTGCTGTGCACCTGCTGGTATCCCCAGGTGCCGTTACCAGTCACTGCTCTTCTTGCTCCACCACACATGCTCCCTGGTGGAATTTATCCTCTCTCCTGGGACATGGTGATGATTCCCCACAAACCCTCCCTGGAGCTTCACTCTGCTCCTAGTTCTCCCATAGGCACAACTACACATTTCTAAAATGGCAGAGGGGGCAATCATCGTTTCTTTGTTGAACTACACCTTCCCTACTATGCCCACTTGCTGAAGCACATCGTGACCACAGTTCTTTTCCTGGCTTTACACTAACGCACTTAGTCACCTGGTCTTTCCAAAAAGCTCTTTCAGTATCTCTTACTCCATGTCTTGTCTCCTCGGAGTCTCTACTGCCAATCTTACCTGACTGAAAACAATAGTCTCCTGGATGTTTGCTGTTTTTGAAGACTTCATTATTTTCTGTCTAGTTGCCAGAGTGCTCCCTCTGAAACACAAAATTGGCCTTGTCCAATCCCTGATTAAATCCCTTCCATTGCCAGTCTCTGGTCTAGACTCTGCACACGGCCTTCTGGGATCAGAGCTGCTGAAGCTTCTGCAGCCATAGCATTCTGCTTCATTGACACCAAACTGCGAGTGCTGTCTCCTGTTTCCCACCTTCCCGTCTTCTTCCTTCTTCTTCTTTGCTTGCTGGTCTCTTTACTTGGCTGACTCTCACAGAGATAAGAGTCTGTCTTTATTCCTTCTCCTCAACCGTCTTGTGATTGCCCCTAGAATACCTTGATCCTTGCCTCACTGTCATGGAGTAAACTCTGTCCCTAATTGCTATGCTGAAATACTAATGCTATAACCTGAAAGTGACCTTATTTGAAAATAGAGTCTTGTGCATATAACGCCTTCTCCCAAGTCCCATCTCTCACTAAGTTCCGGCCACCCTCTTTGTCCCATTGCTCCAGGCTTATGGGTGGTTTGGACATCTCACTGTTGCTAGTTGCTGAGGCTTTATTCCTTGTCCTCTGAATTCTGCCCACTCCTCTGAAAATAGTTTCTTTATTCAATGCTGGTAAGCCATCTGTTCCCTGTTGGGACCCTGACAAATACAGTTGGTAGGCAGGTGGGTGGGGACAGAGATGATAACCATGGTTCAAAAATACTTGCTTGTTTTATTTTTTTAAATGATCTTTTAAATCCCATTGCTTAGCTCCCTTTCGTCCCCTTTTTTAAAGAACTGCTGCATACCTAACATTTTTACATAAAGCCTGCTATTTGACCTATGCATTTGCTGTGTGTTTGACTAAACATAGACGATGTTGATTTTAATTCAATGTTTTATTGAACACCTGTGATGTACCAAACACGGTGTTGGACATTGGGTATCCAAAGAGCAAAAGATATTGTTTCTGCTTGGAAAATGACACAGGGCTTTGGGAACATGGGGAGGGACTTTGTGCCCAGCCTTGGGTAGGATCATATATCTGGGCAAAGAAATGGGAACTAGCCTCTCCCTGAGCCAGACGATTTAGACACACACTATCCTACTTTGTTTTTCACAGAACCTTCTTTGTTATTTTCATCAGAAAGATACCATCTAATGGCCAAATACACTCAAGAGGCTCATGCAAGATGTTTTGGAGTCAAAGTTCTGATTTTTATTTTCTCTTTTCTTAATATTATAAGTTCTTTATGTTAGAGAATGTTAAATGATCAGCTGGATGAGCAATCCCCAATTGTGCGTGATGACAGACAGACTCTTTCAAAACAGTTTCCTAAGTTGCACCACCATCTTGCTACATCAGAACCAGAGGGGTGGGGAGAGCTAGGAATAGGAGTTTTATTTTCAAGATTCCATGATGATTCTGATAGTCTGTCTGGTTGAAAACCACTGTAGAACTCATTTACTACAAGCAAACTAAGCACACGTTCCCAAATGTGATTCCTTGGCTATCTGAGTGTGTCATAGTTGCATAAGGATGAACAAATAAGCCCAAAAAATAGAAATAAAAATCCAGACATAAACCTATACATTTATAGTTAATTGATTTTCTACAAGAGATCCAATACCATTCAGTAGAAGAACTCTTTTTGACAAGAGGTGCTAAAACAACTGGTTATCTACGTGCAAAAAAACCCTGACTTACACCAGACACAAAATAAATTAAAATGGGTCAATGGCCAAAATGTAAGTGCTAAATTATAAAAACCATTCTTACCTAAAAGAAAATGTAAGTATAAATCTTTGTGACCTTGGATCACACTCTGGTTTCTAGGTTGCAATAATAATGCTGAACAAATAAAAGAAAAATACATAAATACATGTGACTTCATCAAATTAAGAACTTCTTGTGTACCAAAAGACACTATTAAGACAGTATAAGACAATTCATGGGGAAAGGATAATATTTGCAAATTATAAACCTGGTAGGAGATTTGTGGGGGTTTTGCCACCACACAAGGGCCAGGGGAGAGGAAAGGTGAGCGCGCGGCTGGGCCCCCTCATCCCAAGAATACCAGATCCACCCGGGAGTCTGTCAAAGCAGGAACTCACTTTATTCAGGAAGTACAGAAGCTTATATAGGGTAGAGAGAGAACATGGCAAGGAAGGGAGAACAGGCGATTTGACTCCTATGTAAGCAGGCATCAAGCCAATCAGTGAGATGTCCATGTAGACAGGTGCCCAGTGCTCGCAGCAATAGTATTGGGATCATGCGCGGTCCAAGAGGGCGGAAACGGCTTGACCCAATCATCTTCCTTGGTAAACACCAGAGGTGGCCGCCCCCGGGACTTCTGGTGGGCACCGTCTTAGACATCACCTCACAGAGATTATTATCAAAACATATAATATAGAACTTCTACAATCAAGAGCATCAACACTATACCCCCTATTGAATAGCAAGTGAAGCATGTGAACAGAGTTTTTTTCAAAGATGTATAAATTAGCAATAATCACATGAAAAGATACTCAACATAAGAAGTTTGGAATTTGGTTGAATTGGTCATGAGAGAGAGAGAGAGAGACAGAGAGAGAAAGACAGATGAGGGGAAATTTATTATGAGAATTGGCTCATTGGATTATGGAGACTTAAAATCCCACTATATGTCACATACAGACTGGAGAAGCAGGAATCCAGTGGCAAAGTTCAATTTAAGTTCAAGGGACAGCAGCTGAGTGTACTGGAGTCTGAAGGCTGGAGAACCTTGAGTTCCGATGTCCAAAAGCAGGAGGAGATAAGTCTCCTACCTCCAAAAGATAGAGTGAATTTGATGATTTTGCCCTTTTTTCTCCTTTTTTGTTCTATTCAGATGCTTAAGGAACTGGATGGTACTCCCTGCACTGGGCAAGAACAGATACTGTTTACTCAGTCCACTGACTGAAGCACCAATCTCTTCCAAAAACATCCTCGGAGACACACCCAGAAGTAACGCTTTACCAGCTCTCTGGGTGTTCCTCACTCCAGTCAGGTAACGCCTAAAATTAACCACCATTAAAGTGATCAGGGAAATGCAAATCAAATCCCTGGAGGGCTACTAGTAGGATAGTGGTAATTTTGAAAAAGAGGGAAAATATCAAATGTTGGTGAAGATGTGAGGAAATTAGAACCCTCCTATGTTGTAGCTGGCAAAAATGTAAAATATTTCAGCTTCTGTGGAAAAATGATTTTGGCAATTCCTCAAAAAGATAAACATAGAGTTATCACATAGCCTGGCGATCCTACCTCTTGGGTATATATCTGCAAGAATTAGACACATACGTTCATACAAAAACTTGTGCTCAAAGGTTCCTATCAATGTTATCCATAGCAGCTGTTATGGTTTAGATCCGGAATATCTCCCAAGAGCCTCATGTATTTTCATGGTGTGTATCTTCTATGGATTTAACACCCTGTTAGGGATCTGGCTGGGGGTAGATTACTGGTGGTATGGTGGGTCACAGAGGTTGGGGCCTGGAAGGATATCTTCCTGCCTGGTTTCTTCCTAGTATCCCCTCCTCTTCCCTCTTAGAACACTTTGCTCTCCATCAGACCCTTATGCCATTGCCTGCAGTCATTGACAGCCAATTATGAATGGATCGAGACCCCTGAAATGTGAGCTAAAAAGAACCTTTCCTCCCTTAAGTTGTGGATGTTTGCTATTGTGCCCCAGCAATGAGAAATTGACTGAGACCACAGCAAAAAAGTGAGAAAAAAACCCAATGCCAGCTGACAGATAAATAGTTAAACAAAATGTGGTACACACATACACACAATAGAATACTCATCCTTCATGAAAATAATGAAGTGATAGTGAGAGTTGGGGAGATAAGGAGGACGTGGAAGGGCCAAAAATGGGAATGGATTGGAAAGCCGATGTGAGATAAATGTGCACAAAATACTCAATTTTATTGTAAACATTATGTATCACATGTATATTAATAATAATGGTGGGAAAGAAACAAGATGTGGTGAAGATACAACGCAATGGAGTATCACTCTGCCATTAAGAATGACTAATTTGAGTCATTTATAGAAATATGGATGCACTTTGAGACCATTATGCTCAGAGAAATAAACCAGACCCAGGAAGTTAAATATTATCTGGTTTCTCTAATATGAGAAAACCAAACCATAAAAAAGTAAGAGATATGGAAAAAAGTAAGAAGATGGACTTTGTGGAGAGGGAAAGGGAAAGTGGGGGGTGGGGTGAGAGGGTTGGAAAGGGAAAGTGATGCAATATGTAAATAAATTTTTAAAAATAATGAAGTACAGATCCAGGCTATAACCTGAGCCTTGAAAATATTATGCTCAGTGGAAGAAGCCAGTCACAAAAGACCACATCAAATGTCACTTGTAAAAAATATTATGAATAGACAAAACAATGAAGACTAGAAAGTCATCTAGGGTTGCTAGGGGCCAGGAAGAAAGAGGAATGACTGCTAATAATGATGAAATTCTTACTGACCGATTAAAATACTCTAGAATGGGATAGTGATGATAATTGTACTGGTAAAATAACAAAAATACTAAAAGTACTCAAATATGGTAAAACCCAATGAATTATATGCCTAAAAGAGAATTTTAAGACATGTGAGTTATATCTCAGTTTTTAAAAAGCAATTGATTTTTAAAAATTACTGGGCACTTACTTGGGGCCTTGGAATCTATATTTCAAACAAGTTCTCAAAACAATTCAAGGAACACTGATACTTAAAAGCACAGGCATAACTATATCATTTGTGTCACTTTATATTCTCTGAAAATTTGAGCTATTTGAAATCTGCTAAAAAAAAAAAATCCACACAACACAAGAAAAAAACAGACAGCCCAGAATGTGGAAAGCGATCATTCATCAAATAAATATGAAGCTACTGCATGCTATTTAGCAGGTGGCGTGCCGGGCCCAATGAGCTGGCCATAACCCCCGCCATGAAAGAGTTTAGAGTGCAGGAGGGATGCAGACTTGCAAACAGTTACAGTACAAGAGAATCCTGTGGCACCTGATCAAAGGAAAGTTTGTATAGGACAGAGCAAGGTCAATAAGCAATCTCAACGTCAGCCCAGAGGACCCAAAGGAAGAAGCAGGATTTAAAGTGAGGCACAGGATCTGGGTACCTCGGAAGATGGGGAAAGAGAAGGAAGATAGTCCTTCCCAGTGGAGGAGCCGCATGTACAGAGGAGTAGAGGTTTGCGACTGCAAAAGGCTGAGACCAAAAGTGTAAGAGACAAGAGGCCAGAGAGGAAGACGGAGGTTACGTTTGATTCTTCTCTGAAGAGCCACGAAAGAATTTAGGAAAATAGAGTATCGGTCCAGTTTGAGAAAAGAAGTCTGATGGTGCGATGGTTAATCTTGATTGTCAAACGGTCAGCTTGAGAGATTATAATATAAAGCAGGCTTCTTGGTGTATCTGGGTGGATCTTGCAGGTGTGACACTTGGTCCCCGGCTCCTTCCTCAATTGTTCTGGTCCTGTTCCCTGCTTCCAGGATAGCATAAGGAGCCAACAAACCGTGAACTTGGAGCCAACAAACCATATACTGAAACCTTTGAAACTGTGAACCAAAATAAACTTCTCCTCCTGTAAGTTGCAGATATGAAGTCTATAAATAATGGGATGTGACCAAAATGATAGCATGGTAAGAGACTAGAATAGAGCAGGACAGAAGGCTGGGAGACAGGTAGTATGGTGGCTTTGCTAAAGGTCCAGACTAGGGTGATAGAAAGGAAGAAAAAAGGAGAATGATTCTCTATTTGTTAGCAGAATAGATTTTCCCCGCGGATTGACCTAATGTTTTGTTGGCTGTTCAGAGCATCCCCAGGCTTTAACTTCTACACACCAAGCACTCTTCTCCATTTGTAAAAACCAAAAATATCCCCAGATATTGCTCTGGCATTATCCGGGGGACAAAATCTTGCTGAGTTAAAAACCACTTGTCTGAGTTAACTGACTTCTGAAATGAAATATGGTCACATCTCTTTTAAGGCCACCCTTTTTCAAGAGGCATGCCTGAGTGTTTAGGTGGCAAAGAGCTGAGATTCCTTAGAGCCTCCAGATCTGGCCACCTGACCATTTCTACTTGTTGTTTGGTAACTGTCTGCATGTGAGGTAGAAGGTAGTCTAAGACTTACTCTGATGGTGAGGTTGTTACGTGACCTAAGCCCGTAGCCCTTACCCTCCTCTAACGGCCAGGAAATCAACTACCAAGTAGAGGGTAAGTATGGACAACTAACATGACTGAAATCACTCTGCTACGTTGTTATCTAAGGTGATTTGTTGATGACATTCAGATAGAGTGAAGCTAGCCCAGTAATCTTACAGAAAGGATTTCCCCTGAGTTTCTCAAAATTATTGGTGTATAAGAATTTTTACTCCACACTTCTAGGGCATCTGATGATCACAGCATTGCCTAAGCACAACTCTGTTAAACCTTGAGGCCCAACAGATCTCAACAGAGAACTTCACTTTTAATAGCCATGGGGCTAGGTGACAGTTGCGGAATGTCTGAGCAGGAAAGCACTTCAGAGCCATCTCTCCTGTCATCACGTCAGTTCCATGGCCACATCTTGGAACTCTAAGTCTGGAATTTGCTCAGTCCTGTCTGCTCATACTACCACCGTTCTGGTCCAAGTCACCGTTGTCTCCTGCTTGAACCACTGCAATAGCCACCTGATCAGCGCTCCTCTTTTTCTTTCTCTTTCTTCTCTTCTGTTACGGTTCAGATCTCAACTGTCCGTCCAAGATTCATGTCTGCTGGAAGGTGGTTAGATCAAGTGCATGCTGAACTTTTCAGTCAATTAGTATGGCCACATGCGCTATTAGGAGGTGGGGCCTGGATAAGGAAGGTGGCACTGGATGGTGTCTTGGAAAAGTGTATTCTTGTCCCTGATTCTTCTCCATTCTCTCTCTTCTTCTGGCCACGTAGAGATGAACACCTTTCCTCCACCATGCTCTTTGCCACACCACTCCTGCCTTAGAGCCAGTCAGCCACGGACTGAACACTCTGAAACTGTGAGCCAAGATAAATCTCTCTTCCGTTAAGTTGAAGGTATTGGGTATTTCTGTCCCAGTGACAGGAAAGTGACTAATACATTCCCTCATCCTCTATTTCTCCACAGTATTCAGAGTAATTATTTGTAAGTAAATCCAACTTGCCGTCTCCTGACAAAATTGTTTCAGTAGCCTCTCACTGCCTTTAGAAAAATTCCACAATCCTTATTAATTTCAAAAATCCCTGGAAAGTCTTCCCTCCAACCTGATCTCATCCTCAGTCATCTGTCTATTATCTCCAGCCAGAGTGGCCTCCTTTTGGTTTCTGGATTATGCCTCAATCTTTTCCACAGAAGGGCCTTCTATTGGTATGGTTCCTTCTTCAAGAGTGCTTTTCTCCAGTCCCCTTCTTACCCATCAGGCTCTACACAGAGGCCACCCTCTCAGAGCAGCCTCAACTGCCTCCCTTCCTACAGAATCTCCTGGTGTCCCTACCTTCTCTGTCACGCCATCCCTTTTCTCCTGTGTTACCACCTTTAACATAGAAAATTAACTTCTTTTTAAAAAATTGTTTGCATCCTTCCTCTAAAATGGAAGATCTTAGAAAGAAAATCACCCAGACCTTGGTAAGCATTTCATCTCTGCTATCTGACATGGCATCTGACATGCCCCAAGTGGCCATTGATAGTTGAAGAAATGAATGAATATGGAAGGTGTGTGTCAGAATAAACCCATTCAACTTGCTAAGTGTACCATGAAGGCTCTATTCTTGTCTTCCCTATGAACTTAGAACGTTGTTCTCACTGACGACTGTAAAGGCCTGTATGCAGGTTTCTAACTATTCTGAACACTTTTCTGTCCTGAAAAAAAAAAGGATAATGGTCAGGATCATGTACCAAGACTTCTCAAAATTGTTGCTATTGTTATTCTAGTTTGCCTTTCTCTTCTGCACCCTCCCCTTTGCTTCTCCCCCTGCTTGTTCCTTAAAAGCTGTGCATTATCAGTTTTACTGGCAAATCCTTCTTTCTGTTTCCATGCAGACTTGTTTCAGAGGCCCCACGATTCTGTTCAGAGGCTCGGATTGGCTGCATGTTTGCTTTGGCCTCTTTGTAAAATGAATAATGACCTATAAACAAACATTTACGCAGAGAGCACATTCCAGTTAGAGGCTCCTTGTGGTGAATCTTTTTTGCAAATGGAAGAATTGTCCAGTTTATCTCCTCTGTATATATGGATCTTCCTATTTTGAAAGACACGTTGGGCACAACTGCTTCATATATACAAACCTAACATGTACTGCTGCCACCTGTCTTCCCTTTTGCCCGGCAACTGCCCCCAGTTCTTTGGTGTACCTTTAGTGAGACCCTACTATGTGCCACGGAGACTCAGAAGACAACTTCCATTTGCAAGGATGGATCTCAGGCAGGAGAAATGTACAAGGTGAGCGTCACAACAGTCTCTCGGGAGGATGAGTTTTAGGTGAGTGGGGGGGGGTAGATTAGTGATTGTACTTGAACTGGGTGGGGGAAGAGGACTGTCAGGTAGCCACGCATATGAGAGGTGAAAGATGAGAAGGGGCGAAGTAACTCAGTGCTCAGGGATGTGGTGGTCTCAGAGGCTTTTCAGAATGACTCTAGATATGTATAATGTGGGCTGAAAAAAAGGGACAAATAAAGAGTACCAGGCAACCACACAAAGGACTTGGGTTTTCTTCTTAGGGGATGAAGGACCACTGGTAGGTTTAGAGGTCCATAGGAAACCTGCACTCTTGTGAGGAACAGAGCCAAGAGGGATAGGGCCAGTGCAGGCAGATCCATAAAAGGGCACTAGCATCATCCAGGTAAGAAATAATGGAGCTTCAGACCAGAGAATTTTATGTTTTGACACATGAAGAGGGGATTTTCATTAGACTTTGAAGAATCTAGAAGCCCCTGTATAAAAAAAAAGTTTGGTGTATGCATTTTCCTAGGAAGTGAATCTATAGTGTTATGGCTTGAATCTAGAATTTTATCCAAAGGCTCATTGTTAAATTGTCCCGGCCCACAGGACCATCAACGAGGGCTCTAGGAAATAAGGGAGAGGGTGACAAGAGGCACGAAGAATGGAGACAAGACAGGCTTTCTGATCAAGTCTCCTTTATTGCAGGTTAGGACAATGTATATAAGGACAATAGTATGGGAGAGGTAATCTGTGTAAGCACAATTGCTATGGTCACCAAACCGCAAGACATCCTGGTTTCTTATCTGCTATTCTATGCTAAAACATTTAACAGAATGCCCCAGAAAAAGAAAGGCAAAGGTCACGTTAGTTTAAGCAGACAGTTCTCAGAGAAACTGGGCGTTTCAGAGTGACAGGGTGTTGGCTGCTCTCTTGTCAGCAGCACCCAGGACGGTAGACTTGAGCCAAGATGGAGTCGCTTATGTCCCAGGCCTGGGGCCTCTAATACAGATAGCTCCCACATTAAATATTACTGAGTATAGTGGTGTTCCAGGTTGGGGGAGGAGTGGGGTAGAGAGATTGACTCATAAAAGCTGTGACCTCATCAACAGATTGGTTGTTGATGTGTTCATAATTTGATAAGTGATTGGGAAGAGATGGAAACACAGCCAGTAGGGCCTGTTTGAAGTTGGTGAATCTTTAATAGCATGCCTTAGGGGATTGTATGTCACAGCCCCTTCTTCTTCCTCTCCCTCTTCTTCTCCCTCTCTCTCTCTCTCTTTCTCCTTCTAAGTTAGCACAAAAATGAGGTTGTGCTCTGCCATATATTCTCTGCCACCATGTTCTGCTTCACCTCAAATCCATAGCAACAAGCTCCTAACCAAGGACTGAAACAGCTGAAACCATGAGCCAAAATAAATCTTTCCTCCTTTTTGCTGTTTTTCTCAGATATTTTGTCACAGTGGTAGAAAGCTGATTAAAACACACAGCTGCTATTAAATACCAGAGGAATCCATGACACTGAGCCAGGACCGGGGTAGTGAGGATGAAAAGATTAGATGCAATGGCTGGAGGATTAAAGAAGAACTTCTGGGAGGGTGACAGATGGGTTGTGGAAAGGGTAAGAAGAATGCGGGGCTTCTGGGCGGGGCTATGACTCATAAAATCATGGTTGGTTTGTTTGGGTTTTTGGTTTGGTTTGCTTTTGTCCAGAATCCTGGAGAAAGCAGAGTTTGGAAACAGGGGTATAAAAAGAGAGACAGGTCATTCATTCATTCATTAATGACTTATTGGACCTTTCAACTATCTCAAGCATTGGTCTAGAAGGAGTCTGCTAAATAAAGAAACAAACTGTAGGAATGTGTCTTAGTTTCTTTTTCATCACTGTGATTCAATACCTGACATCCACAACTTAAGGAGGAAAGATGTATTGTTCACTCATGGGTGAGCAGCTGGAAAATGGTGGAATCACATAGTAGGGCTGCATCTACAGCGGAACCAGAGTTACAAGGGCAGAGATCCTTACAGCATGGTGGAAGATTGAAAATGGGAGGAAGGGCGAAACCAGAACATGCCCCTCCAGGTCAAGCCCAAGTATCTGCTCCTTCCATATCCCAATTCTATACAGTATTTATAGAAACCTGAGGCTTTTGGGGGAAGCTCCAGATCCAAACCATGACATTCCACCCCTGACCACCAAAAGACTCATGGCCCCTTCCTTATATAAAATGTAATTAGGCCCTTTTCAAAACTTGTCAAAGTCCCAGTAGTAGCAGCACTCTTAAAAATAGATCTAAGTCCAAAGTCTCCTGTGAGACACAAGGCAAACTCTCAGCTGTGAGCACCTATTAAAACCAAGGAGTTAAGCACTTCCAACATAAAATGGCACAAGGTAAACATTTTCATTTTAAAAGGGAGGAACAGGAGGATAAAAGGCAATAGGACCAAAACAATTCCTTTAGGGCAAAGATCAATTCCTTTAGTCCCATGTCTAGCACCTGGAGTAAACTGCAACAAGACGTAAACTCTGAAGGTCTTGGGTGGCCCGGTCTCTACAGCATCACTGCTGGCTATAATCTCTATTTTCTCTCCTTTGGGTTGGATCCACTTACAGTCTGTAGCTTTTCTCAGCAGATGATCCATGTTCTTGGCTTCTTCAAATTTCTGGGTTCTCCACTGCACCTTTAGTTTCTCCTTTACACTTTACACATTGCCCTCCCAAGGGCACAATGCCAAGCCTCCAAGGCCTTTTCCTGAAATCTGGGTGGAAGCCTCCAAGAACTGACAACTCCAGCATTCTGTAAGCTTGTGAAGCCAGGACCACAAGGACGTTGCCAAGAACTGCCACTGGCTTGAGCAGTAGCCCGGCCCCTTGGATAAAGGCTATAGGAGTCTCCTAGTTCTTAGATGGTTGAACTCCAGGCCACAGAACTCTAAAAGACATTTTTTCTATTGGCCCTGTGGTACACTTCTCAGAAAAAAGTATTTTGCCTCTTCCCCCTTAAGCTGGGGACGAAAGGAGTCCTATTGACTTTGGAACTGCCCTTCAGGCATGTTTCTTATTCTGAGTGTAAGTACTTGGCTTCTTTTTAATGCTAATATCTTTAACTTCTCTATGTTCTCTTGCCCCATCACTACAAGCAATTTTGGCCTGGCACTGCAAGCCTTTGATATAATTTTTCTCTGCCATTTTATCTTGACTTTTGCCATAGAGCTGGCTAAAAGCCGCAAACAGAAGCCATGTAACTCTTTGAACATCAGTCTGCCTTGAGATTTCTTCCATCAGAGCAAGCAGTTCACTGCCCCTAATCTCAGTTTCAGGCAAAGTCTCTGGACAAAGGCGAAATGCCAACAAACTTGTTGCCAGAGTGTAGCACAAGTGATTTTTAGACCACTTGCCAATACAGTCTTCCTTCCAGTCTGAAACTTCTTGACCCTGGCCTTTTCAATCCACACTTTTGTCAGCACTCTGGTCTTCTGAGCTTTGACCAGGATCTGTCCCATTAAGCTCAGTTCAGAGGACTCCAAGGCTTCTGTGGCTGGCATCCTCAAACATTTCCAAATTTTTTCCCTCAAACTGGCTTGCAAGGCTTCCAAAGCAAAGGGTCAGGTAAAGCACAGCAATGACCTCACTCTTGGTACCAATTTCTGTCTCAGTTACTTTTTCGTCACTGTGACTCAATACCTGACATCCACAACTTAGGGAGGACAGATTTATTGTAGCTTACAGTTTCAGAAGGCCTCAGTTCATTTACGGGGTGGGGGGGGGAGGGGCTGGAAAATGGTGGAATCACATGATGTGACTGTAGCTAGAGCTATAGCTGCCCAGGAGACAGACATCCTCACAGCATGGTGGAACAGAGACTGGAAGGGCAGAGCCAGGACCCGCCCCTTCCAGCCAGGCCCCACCTCCCAACCCTACACAATATCCACAGGAACATGAGGCTTCTGTGGGACACTCCAGATCCAAGCCACCAGAGAAGCACAAGCAGAAAATAAACACTCGTGTCAGCTGGTCATGACTTTGGATAAAAGTAAAGTGGGCTGAGGGGACAAGAGTGATTGGCACACTACAACAGATAGGCTGATTGGAGAAGTTCCTGTGAGTAGATGGTATTTCAGCAGGAGCCTAAGGAGACTGAGGGAGAGAAGTTTGTCACAATCTAATCTGGTCTAGCAGCACATCAAGCATTGAGGATAACTAGAAAAAAATATTTGTAAAATGAGCATCTTTGACTTACTGGAAGGGCAGCAAGGAAGTTAAGAATTGTGCAGAGAAAACCATGAGGAGCAAATATGGAAATAGTGGGGATGTGGGGCTTGGAGCCTAGATTCTCTTGGATCCCACAACCTTGACGACCATAGTAATTATTATGTATTTTTTCATAAGTGAAATAGGAGACTACTGGAAAGCACTAAGCAGGAAGAAAGATCTATTTCAGTTTGAGACATGTGGAGTTTGAAAGGGTTTGAAATGTAACATTAGGATATATGCATGGAATCACTGTCACACAGGTGGTGGAGGAGGCTGTGAGTGCTGTGTGGGTTTACCTTGGAATGTTGTACAGGATGATACAAAGTGGGGGCACCTGAGGACATCAGCAGCTGGCAGGAGACAGAAGAGAAGGATTTATGGATTTATGAAGGCTGAGAGGGAGTGGCTAGGAGAAAGACTGAGGGAGGAAGGTGTCACCCAGGCAATGGGGGAAACAGGGAGAGATTCTGAAGGACACATACAGTCTCAGATGATACAGGGAGTAGAGTAAGGACCAAGGAGTCTGTTTAGAATGTCACTGTCTATAGGATAGTACAGAGGGATTAGACACAAGGAGATTTCAGGGGGCCAAGGAATACATGAGCCATGGCGAGTCAGTGTACACATCATTCCACATCGATGGGCCTGGTCCAGACTCTTTGCTGTCCATACTTCCTAGGCTTTACCCATTGGGCTGATGTTCAAGCTACAGGCTCAGCATCATACTGACACAGCCAAAATCTCATGCCAAGTATGAACTAGTAAACAGAGCAGGAGGTTGTGAGTCTGAGGTCTATGCAGATTAGAGAGGAAGCGAAGCCAGAAAGACTAATGAGGCGCTCGAGCTATAGGTGAAGGGGTATGATAGCATGAGGAAGTCAGAAAGATAAGAGGCTGATGTCTCAATGTGATGTTGTATCACAGGAAGACAAAGTGGAGAACAGCTGAGGATATGGTGTGAGTCAAATATGAATAAGTAGTGATGAAGTTCATTGGTTTTAAGGAGGAAAAAATAATAATTCTGTTGGTGTAAGGCTAGCGCCTGGGGAGGTTGCTACACTACACCATGACAACTGATTAAAGATGGCTTGCCTAAATAATTTAGTGGATTCTGACTAGCTTGCATGTGTGTGTTTCTTTTAAAATGGAATAAAGTAGAATAAAATACAAAGCACCAGAATGTATCATTTTTAACTTCAGAAGAATGCTTCCAGACACTTTTGCTTTAATTACATGCACACTTGTGTATATGCATATGTACTGGTTCAAAATAAAAGTATATCTCTTATAAGCGGTTGTGAGGGGGAGAAATTGAAACTTGGATGACACGAGCTTCAAAGTAGAGGTTTTGCAGAAAGGTAGAGGGCATGGAAGGTGAAAACAGAAGCCACAGGCCACAAGGAGCCAGGAGAGAATGGACAGAGACCCAGAAGCAAGTACCCTGGAATCCTGGTTCAGACATGCTGATGAGGGAAGCCAGAGGTTTTAAGGAAGAACTAGGATCTCCCCAGATAAGATAAAATCATTGCAAGTGGTATTATTACTGGATGTGGGCTGGAGTCACAACATCTAGGAATTATAAGACCAAAACAATAAATCAAACACTCTTGTTTTGCAAAAGAAGCAGGGTCTGGCCTAAATTTAGCTCTGTCAAAACACAGCAAAATCTGCCAGTGCAGGTCTGCAGATGTTGACTTGATGTCTTATACAGAGACTTCACCATCAAAGTCTTGTGTGACAGAGAGGGTATGTGTCGTTTTTCCCCTCTGAGTAAATTTCATTTTTCCCTTTTACTTCCTTATCTTTTTATTCTCAGATTTATTTTTTTATGGTGCTGTGAAGCTTGCCTGAAATAGGGTAAGCCTGAGGAACTACACACTTGGGCAAATAAGCTGCTATAACAGATCAACACACTTTATTTGCAAGGATAAAAACCAAGGAAGAGTATATTGTGGGTTCCCCCACTACAGCAAGCAGTGCCCTGCAGTTCACAGATGCCCTGTGTAGCACTGAGTGGTTATCTCTGTGGTAGGTAGGTATGACTATGCTCAGGACAATGAGGGTGCAGGAGGAAGTAATGCATATTCCACTCAGGCCTGGCTCATAAAAACTTCTCATATTCTGCTGTGGTTTGGATCTGGAATGCACTCCAAAACCTCATGTTTGGAAGGTGAATTAATCATGCAGTTAATCCATGATTTCTTATTTTGTTAAGAGGTAGGGTCTGGTCAGAAAGTATAGATCACTGGGGCTTGACCCAGAAGGGGCAGATCAGTGGTACATGGATTTGAAAGGATACATATAGCTCCGCCCTTCCTCACTCTCTCAGCTTCCTGTCCCACCATGCGTGAACAACTGCTCTCTGGCTAGGCCCGTACCAAGCCCTTCCACCATTGCCAGCTACCCATGGATGGACTGAGACCTTCTAAAACTGTGAGCCAAAATAAATCTTTCATAACTTGTGGGTGTTTAGAATATACCAGCAATGAAAACATAACTAAGACACACCCAGTCCTTTGTTTTCCCCCCATTTGAGAATGGAATAACAATGCCAGGGCAGATTGGAAGCCACATTTTGAAGACCACGAAGTTCTTCATATCTGGGGCCTTGCATGATTACGGAAAGTAGAAATCTCCTTCCTCATCTAGCCTGTATCCAAATCCTTGGACTTGATGTGAGTGAAACCTAAAGCTTCACCTGGGAATTCTTGTGTTTTGACCTTTTCCAGCAGCTTATTTGACCTCAACTGCTATTCCTTGCCCAGTAAGTACTTAGGTGATCAGCACCACATGTGACTAGATGCCATGTTCAAGTTTGTCTTTGCATCTAAAATAAGTTGGCAATTTCATTTTCTTTGCTCTTAGAGCCCTGGCCCACTGTTTTGAAACAAGAGTGCTTAGTCTTCATTTCATCTTCAGTTTTATTTTTTCACCATCATTGAAGAAGCAGGCTGCGTGGTGCTCCCTGAGTGACCATATCTATCCAGCAGTAACACAGCTGAGCCGAGCATTGATTTTGCTTTAAGAAATTATTGTTCTTTACTTTTGAAGGTTCTCAACTTAATTCACAATAGAGATACGCCAATGGTAGTAGAAATTCCCACTGATTTTAGATAATAAAGATTGTTACCAGATATTGAATATTGCCAGATGCTGGGTCTTGTGCTAGGCATTTTCCATGCAATCTTATTAATCAGATCACCCTACAAAATAGACTTTTATTTCTCATTTTAGTGATTTTTGAAAATGAACCTGCGAATAGCGACAGAACTTACTAAGGCCATACAACCAGTGACTGAGTAGCCAAGATTCTGACTCAGATGTGACTGACTCCAAAGGTCGCATTTGGCCAATCTGTTGGCCAGTCTTTCCCAAGTATGTGTTTTCCAGCTGCTTGCCTGACTTTGCTCATTCTTTTACTTTCCTTTGATACCGATTTTCCTGGCTCAGCTCATTGACTGGTTAATTTGGTATAGTTGAGTTCAGCCCAAATCACTTCATTTTAAGCAAGAAAGTAGATCTTGCCTAATTCAGTGCAAAGGACTTCAGGCCCACCTTGATGGACACTGAGAAATACCAATATTTGCACAATTCTGGTAGCATCTACATGACTATGTAATTTTCGCTAATAAAGAGCAATAGCAAAGGTATACCTTACCGTGTTCCTTTGAATTCATCTGGTTCCTCGGTAAAGATTGCTGGTATATTTTTACATGTTTGAGGTTGAAGGCTGGCTGCAAAAGGAACTTTGTTTCCCCATTCCCACGTCGTGCCTTGTACAAGGATCAAAAGGATTGAATCTTGGCATCCGTTTTTCAACAAAAGCTGAGAGATTTGACAAACTTACATGTGAATAGTTTCTATTAAAAATGGGTACTCATCTGACATAGTTTGGATACAGTTTGAGTGTGTTGCATGAGGGTTCATGTGCTGGAAGCTTGCTCCCCAGTATGATGATGTTAAGAAGCAGTAAAAACTTTAAGAGGGACAATGAGAAGTCAGTACTGATCCGTTTCTTTCTTTGGTTTCCTGTCTTTCCACTTGATCTTTCCTTTCACATACATTCCCACCATTGTGACACCATCTGATGTGATGCTTTCAGGGATGAATCAATGCTGATACCATACCCATAAGCCTCTAGAAATGTGAACCAAATGAGTCTCTATTCTTTATATATTACCAAGCTTTAAGTAGTTCATTATGGTAACAGAAGATAGACTAGTAAGTCCTAAGTAAGGGCAAAGTAACCAGTTGTTGATATAATATACTTTATACACAGGCAAGTTTGAGTATGGAGAAGCAAGTAAAAGACATTAATTGGTTGCTTTCATGAGGAAGTCTTTTGAAGCCTTAGTGGATTGATAGTGATCAATCCACTTGATAGGTCCAATTGATAGGTCACACTTCAAAACATGGACATGTGGTAGTAAGATTATTTTCCTTGCCTTGAAGAAATGTCTAAACTATCTGAGGATAAAAACCACTAGAGAACTGAGTCTAAAGTCAGACTAAAATCCTGGACCCTTCCCAGGAAGCTCTACAGCTTTTGGCCAGTGGCTCAGTCTCTCAAGCCTCATCTTCCCCAAGACATGAAATGATCACTATTCCTTATGGATCAATTTAGAAGTAAATAAATCCCATGAGACACTCAGCATAGTACTTGGCACATGAAAGTGTCTTATCAGAGTAAGCCACTTCTATTGTTAATTTTTTTTTTTACATTAGGTAGTTAATTAGCTTGTTTGTTTTGCACTAGTAGGGACTGAATCTGGGACTGGGCACATGCTAGTCAAGCTCTCTGTCACTAAGCTACATTTCCATCCTCTGTTTTCCATATTGAACTGGGCTTTTCAGACTTTTTCACATTACAATTTTAGCTTATCCAGTACAGGAAGCACTCCATACTAATGTTTGTATTGAATGTGGCTTGAGGACCTTGGAGTTGGGCTTGAAAACATTAGAGTTTATGTTTAGCATTGAAATATTCAGACTTACACGACCTTGAGCAACTGTATTCCTTTATGTGTATGAGCAAGTCAACAGTGCCGCGGATAGCAAAAAATCTTCCAACCTAATGTGTCCATGAGTCTCAGTTCTGGCTGAAAGTCAGTGACAGACAGGAGGAAAGAATGATTAGTCATAGGAAAGTTATCTTCTTTTATTAATAGACTAGACTATGTAAGCCACAAAAATAGGGTGGCTTCAGATTTTAAGTTCTTTGAATTTCATTTTTTTGTTGCATTTGATGAAATGTAAAGAGATTTGTGTCATGTGTGAGTTTGCCTAATAGTCTTCTATCTCATGTTGCAAATCAATTACTTATTAATTTTTATTACTAAGGAAAGAAAAATATATTGCTTTTCATTTTTTGGCCTTTTCCATATCAATTCTGAGAGTGTAGTGCTAGTTCTTTAAAGAAAAATGGTTATCCTCATTTGTTCATTACAAAAGACCTACACCACATTGTAGCAGATTCAAATCTGGAAAAAAGGCAAATAAAAAACCTTACCATAGAATTCAGCAACTTATAATAGTTAGTGTTCTAATTCCACTTTCTTCTGCATAGTATTATACTAAATATTGCATTTTTACTAAATGCCATACATATACCACGTTCCTGTATGGAGTTCATAATAATTTTTAATGGTAAACTATCATCACGTGAAGTGCTGATTTATCTTACATTTCCTCTTGCCTTGTTAGAAAGAGAAGTGAAGATGGGCTTTGGTGCCAAGCCAAGGTGGGTTGAGACTACCGCCCCATTTCTTGGCAGTGTGACCTTAGTCTAGCCACTTCATCTGTTCTCCTGTGTTCAAACGTCCTAACCTATGAGAAAGATGGGCTGGATTATTGGGAAGACTACGTGAGGTCATCGCCACAAAAGGCTCACGAGCGTCTGGAACATTGTAGACTTCACTGATATTAGTGGCTACTGCTCTGCAGCCTACATTCCAGTTGGATGAGTGATCTGGTTTTTATCAACATCCCACGAGGTCATGCCCATGTAATACCAGGCAGTATCATTTCACCTCTCTGAGCCTCGGCCCTCCTTTGCAGAGTGAGGTGGTCATGCTGTAATGTGTGACCTTAAAGGCTCTTTCCACCCTGGATACACCATGACTCTCGGTTATCATTAGCAGCGCTGTGACTGCTGCAGGGAAGTGACCCGTGGAAACCCTCAGCCTTGCCCGTGCACAGAGAAGCTGGCAAGGGCCTGGGGGCATGTGGGCATCCGCTTCTCTTTCGTCCAAATAACCACTTGACATTTGTCCTGCGGCCTTTCTTCCAGAGGCCTCTCATTGTTCTGTCTGTGTGCCTCTCAGATCTCCATTTTTCAAATGGGTTCAGCAGCCACTGATCTCAGCCAAGGTTCTATTTATCCATTTCACATTTCTAATGTCGCTTTGCTGCTATGATCATTTTCTTATGAGGTCATTTAAGAAGATAAATTGAACCGCAAATTTCAGTGGAACAGGCATTGCCCTCAGTCAGTCCCCAAGGGACAGTGATTTTTTTTCCCCACTTTTAACATCACCTGCTTCTGTTCTCCCTCTAACCTCTCTGAGAAATTTTAATTAAAAGTCAGAAAAGTCTTCGGAAACTAGAGTAATTGGATAAGTCACCTCCTTGTACAGTAATTGTTATTCCTGATATTCACACGTCTCAGTACCCAGAGAGACTGAACTAGTCTCCTGCTAGCATCAGAGGTACCATGACCAGGAAGCAGATGATGTCATTAAGAGAGACCTGACAGCAACAAAAGGGTTCTATTCCCAACATCTGGCCTTCTGTTCCCAGGATTTCAGTGAAGCCAGCCGTTCCATCCTCTTCTTTGAGTCCCTTTCCAGTGGGCACACCACTCTCCATTGCACTAGGAAGGAAACAGGGTAGAGAAGAAAGCTGGATCGTAAGACTCAGGTAGGATGTCAACTTTCCAGGTACTTCACTTAGGCTGCCTGCATTTGAATCCTTGCTGTATTCTTACTGTGACTTTATATGGTAGTCAGCTTTCCATCACTGTAACAAAATAACAGAAAAAAACAATTGTCAAATAAGAAAGGTTTATTTTGGTTCACAGTTTCAGAGACTTTAGCCCAGGGTTTGTCCCATTGCCTCGAGCCCCAGTGAGGCAGAAACACCATGGCAGCCAGGCACAGCAAAGAAAACTGGGAAGTAGACAGAGGGAAAGTGTCAGAGATAAAAGGCCCTGGAACCAGATGTAGATCTGTGTTAGTTACTTTCTCAGTTGTGACTCAATGGCCAGCATCCACAACTTAGGGTGGAAAGATTTATTTTAGTGTACAGTTTCAAAGGTCACAACCATTAACAGGTGGGCAGCTGGAAAATGATAAAAACACATGGTGGGGCTGAAACAGGGCAGGGCCAGAGCCAGAGCTCCAGGCAGAGATTCTCACAACATGGTGGTACAGAGAGAGACTAGGGGCGAAGGGTGGAACCAGCACATGCCCCTCCAGGTCAAACCCTAAGTTTCCACCCCTTCCAGCCAGGCCCCACCACCCAACCCTACATAGTATCCATAGGAACACAAGACTGTTGGGGGATATTTCAGATCCAAACCACCACAAGACCCCAGTGTCAGGTTCCCAGGATAATTCCTCCATCTGGGCCTCTTTTTCTGTCTGTATCACCTACCAATTATGACCTCATCAGTAGATTCAACCACTAATGGATTCAGTGTGATGCAGTTACTCTGCTAAACCCGTCAGCAACTAAGGCTTTAACACAGTGAGCCTTTCGAGGGACATAGCATATCCAAACTATAACACATCAAGTAGGTTGAACCTTTTTGTGCCTCAGTGTCCAAACCAAAGATAATAGAAAAGTGGCTCATAAAAATGACATCAGTTAGTGCATGTAAAAATCATGGATGATGCCTGGCATATTCTGAGAGTGACACAAAAAGCAACTCATACCATGGGCAGCCAAAGATGATGGGCTACATGAGTGGCTTCTGTCACCAGCAACAGGGACAGTAGCAGTAGTAGACAGAAGGGGATGGGCTTTAGAGCCACCTTAAGTTTGAGTCTCACCTCTAGTTTGGGTTTAACCTCTAACAAAAAGTTGGATTTCTCACACCATGTCCTCTTCTGTTAAAACAGGGCACTTTCTCTGCCTTGGAGACTGGCTGTGATGACTGACTGGGAAAATGTATGTTAAATGTTTAACACAGTGCTTGGCATGTCACCAACTCTTGATAATGTGAGCCTGGGACACAGCCCAGCTCACCAGGGGTGTTAGAGACAAGCCCTGTTTCTATTGTTCCTGGTGTTTGCTTTGCTGCAGCAGCCTGGTCTTGGCAATTTCTGGGTCTTGGGTCATCAATGACATTTTGAAAGTCTCTATTTTCCTCCAGCATCTCCCTCCTGCTGAATTGATGCCTCCCACCTGCCTGGGTAGTCTGTGTGTTTTTGGGTCGCACCACAGGTTTCCAGTGCCTTTGCTGCTTTGTTCTTTACAACTGAGCACCAACAGCCCCTCTGTTTTCTCTACCCCATATACCCTTCCAGCTGCAGCCTGTCTTCTCCACTGCTGAGAGAAAAAAATTGGTCCTCTTAAAACCAACAGGATCCTCTTCCCTGTCCTCCTGCTGGCCCCGAGGAGAACTGTGCAATCTTTCCTTCTAGTAGTTTTTCTGGCCACTGCCATTTTTTGGTGTCCTCTTATTTCCATGTCGGCCTATTCCTCCACCCCAGAACACTCTCCCCATCCCCCCACTCCTACATCCCTGGGTCAGCTCAAGTCCCATCTTTCCCACCAAGATTTCCAGATCTCTGCTGTTCCAGAAAGTGCTCTATTCTGAATTTCTAAGACGCTGTATACAGATCTTAGAAACTTAGGAAGAAAGAGGCTGAGTTTTCTCTGTGCCTCTGATGTACAAGATCCTTGAGGGTAGGCATAGAACCTTCTAGGTGAAAAGGGCTCTGTCAACATTGAGTTCTTAGTTGATATACTGTGAACAGTTCTCATTTGCTAAGTGAGTCCAGGGTATGCATTATGAATATATAAATATATGTATGCATATATGAATTATCTACTTTTCTAACTATCATCCATAAACACACATAGTTTCATGTATCTATCTACCTACCTATCTATCTATCTATCTATCTATCTATCTATCTGTCTGTCTTATTTGGCCATACCAACATTCTGAGGTGGCTAAAACTATGTTTATTTTACATATGAAGAAAACACAGTTCAGAGAGGAAACTGCTATAATGAAAGAGGGACCAGTATCACAATTCAAGCAAGTGTCCTAGGTCTATGAAATAAATGAGTAGTCTCTAAACTTTCTGTATCATTCTCAGAAAATATGTGTATCTTTGCCCCTGTGTCATTTATAAAGAATAATACCTCAAGTATAAATTGTGGCCTCTAAATATAATTTTCTAATAAGAAGGCCCAGCTTCCTGGAGGAGTGTGTCATTATCAGTCTGGAAAATGATCCTGGAATATCTTGTCATGCCAGAAAATGAGGAAGCTATCAATTAAAACTGGGTCATGTCAAAAGGATCTTGAGCCAACCTGAAAGGACTGCCATTGGCCAAAAAACTTTTGAAAAATGTGGTAGGTAAAATCACACTGTTTATTTATTTTTTATTTATTTATTTATTTATTTTCAATTACATTCTATTTATATTTGTATGCTTATTTTAATACTAAATAATACCCCAGGGATCACTTTTGGGGAATTCTAGGTAACCAATTTATTATTTTGAAAGCTGGTTAACAAAAAGATGCATTTATCCTGCCTTCCCTGTAAAAACAGTGCCCTGGGGTCAACATAGACTGATGAGAGTACTCTTTCTGCTAAAGCATTCCTGCTGATAAATTATGACATATAGGTGGAATTAGAGCACCATGTTGAAACTACTAATAAATTGAGAAATTTGGTAATGACAATTGAAGAATGTTGACTTCAGAAAGAGACAAGCAGATATGTTTCCCCCTGGATGCCCCTAACATCATCTACAGAGTGTTCTGCCAAAAGCATTTAATTTAAGCCTGATGAAGCCTCATGATTTTTCCATTTACGGGAATATAGGGGACAGAGGCAAATGACAAATGGCATCAGGGAAGCATAATCAGCAATATTTAGCTTGTAAAAGATTAACCAATAACAACCCAAGGTCTTCAACTAAAATGTTGTAAAAATAAAAAATGAGAGACTGAGACAGGGATCAATAGATTAAAAGAAATCCGAGGGACATATGTATCCATTGCAATGTATGGGCATTCTGTGGATCCTTTATTAGTTAGCTTTTCCATCGTTGGACACAATGCCCAGAGTCCACAACACTAAGAAGCCGTGTAATTTGGCTCACATTGTGTGGAGATGCAGTCCACCGGAAGCGAGCTCCAAGGCGGAAACATGGCAGAAAGCTGTTCAGTTCACAGCTGCTGGGAAGCCCAGCAGAACAAGGTTGGAGAGGAAGGGGCGAGGTAACTGACATAGACCCCAAGGCCGTGCCTCCGGGACCCACCCAGACGTACCTACTAATTCCCTGGGCAGTTTCCAAGGTAACCAAGTCAACACTGCACCCTAATTGTTGCAAATTCCAATGCAAAGTGTAAAAGGATTCATCGGACAATCAAGGAAATGTGGACACTGGTTGGGTATCCACTTACACTGAAGAACCATTGCTGGTGCTTTTGAAATGTAATGATGGTGTTGTGGTTGTGGTTTTTGAAAAGAGAGAACTTTTTTAAAGATCCATATACATGAAATATTTATAAGTATAATGAGATAGTGTCTGGGATTTGCTTCAAGTAACACAGGAGGTGAGGCGGGGAGAAATCAGTGGTTGTGTAGAGGAAAGAGGACCAGCCAGGACTTGAGGATGAATGATGGGAACATTGGTACATGAGACATTCATTATAATTTGTGTGTGTGTGTGTGTAAATGAACTTTTAATAGGACACTGGTTAAGAAAGGATGATACAAAAATAAAATATAAAAGTTTTCACCATAACTTGTAATGAATTGCCTGGGGTGGCACTTTGGCGGTATAATACCCCACTTTGGGATTCACTGCTCCAGTCCCCTATCTAACATCACCTCTTAACCTGGGACCATGAGCAAGAGACATGTCCATCTAACAGGTCTGCCTCTGAGTCTGTATCTCATGTAACAATCTCTGGAGAGAGATGTGTGACATTCCATCTTGCCAAATCAGCAATGCCCAAGTCTCACTACCCTTATTTCCATTATTCTGCGTGCAGTCTTCATTCCCTTCAAAACAACACAAGGAATGTGTTTTCCAAAATCCCTTCAGAAGGAGAAGTTCACGTGGTCTAAAAGAGAAGAAAAATCAGGTGTTTTTTTAAAAAAAAAAGAAAAAAGGAAAATCTCCCTTCAAGAAGGAACAACCCTGCCAGCTTCCTCTGGTCATGAAATAATGCTGTTGGCAGCGACATTGGGGTGCTCTATAACAGTCTCAGTAAACTTTCTGTCCCCTGGGCAGTATTTTATAGTTACTGCTTCTACGCCCCATTGGCACAGGCATAATTTATTATTTGTTTATGTGTTTCACTTACTCTGCTAAGGCAGAAGCCTAGTGATGCATTATTACTGACGGCCTCAGAGACTGTGTGTGTACGTGTGCATGTATGCACACAGAAGACTCAAGGAGAACTGGCAAATTCTAAACCTTCATCTTATCACAGCCAAAATAGCCTCCCGAGGACTACAGGAGCCTCCTTGGGTACTTGGCTTAGTCCAAGTCTTGCCATCTCCTCCTCTGAGGAGCCCGGCAATCCCAGAGAGATGAGGGCTATCTGCAAGTATGACTCTATATTCCCTCCTTTGACTTTTTGTGTAAAGATCCAACTCTTCCCATTTCTGTCACAATTGACTCTTTGCTCCAGATGCTCCCGCGAAGGAACAAATGCAGGTGGTTTTGCCTGTGCTTTATTTCCAAGGGCAATCCTTACAGGTTGAGGATGTGTGCAAGTTTGGTCCGAGGGAGGGCAGTCCAGTGGGGGCTGACACTCAGGAGTAAGGGCCTCCTAGGGAAGGGATATGTGGCTCACCCATTGCTCCCAGCTCTGACTTGGGTCAGGTCACTAACACTCAGTTTGTTCACCAGCTGAAAGATGGACTGTATAGAATGCTTTCTGCACAGAGCTGTTTCTGAAATAAATATAGCTATAATAATAATTATAATATTTTAAATATCTGGGAAATGTTGGGCTGTTACTCAGTGGTAAAACATGTGCTTTGCCTGTGGGAATTCCTGGGTTCAATCCCCACACAGAAAAAAAAAATCCCCCAAAACTCAGAAAATGTCTGGCATGCAAAAAAACATGCAGTAGATATTGCCATCAGCTGGAGATGTGTCTCAGGGTAGAATGCCTGCCCAGCCAGGACAGGGCCAGGTTTTGAACCCCAGAATCACACACACACACACACACACACACACACACACACACACACTCACACACACTCACACATACGCACACACGCACACACACTCACACACAGATATTACCAACATTAATGGTCTTTCAAAGCATTGTGTTCATAAAACTGTGAGGCCTCAAAGCAATAATGAAGTGACTTTTGTGATTCATGGAACTAGGGACTACTGAAATCTCCAGGGCCTCTGCACTGAGCTGTACCCCTAGGCTTTCTTTTCCCCTCCCTCCCTTGAAACATATTTTCCCTAAATTGCTAAGTCACCCAGGGGAGACTCCAACTTGGATTCCTCCTGCCTCAGCCTCCCAAAGGAATAGGTAGACTTCTTTGCAGTAATAGAAATAAAACTTGACTTCTTATTTGAAGTCTTTTTTTTTTACTGTTTTTAACCTGTTTATTCAATACAGGAGGCCTGCATAGCAAGTATTATTATTTTTTTTTCACATCACAAATGAAGAATCCAGACAACACAGATGGTCGCTTTAAGTCAAGTTGGTTTAAGTAACCTAAGAGTTTCTTGCCTTTAAAAAGGAAGTAGCTCATGTCTGAGGTCCTTTCCCTCTCTGGCATCTTTCCTGTCACTGTCCAGGAAAGTGAAACTATAAGCATCATGAGATTCCTCAAAGTCCATACCAGCATTTTTTTTTCCTTTCCTTTACCGGATGTTGAACCCACAGCCTCTTTTACGGTAGATTCCAGCAGGCAATCAGATTAGGTAGCAGGGCTGGGTCTGCGATGTTCCCTAAGGTAGGAGCAGGGCAACTAAAATGTCAACAGAACGATGAGCTGGCTTGGGCGGGGGCTGTGATTATGGTTATGGACCTTTCCTACCAGACTTAGCGGCAAGAGATCTAAAGCCCACAAAATAGTGTTATGCTAATGTGTACCAATCCATAAAGGCCCAATAGGTATAAAAAATAAATATGCATGACCTATAGAGAAACCATGAAGGATGACTGGAACTGCTGCGTCATGGGCACTCCCGCCGTCCTGTGCTCGCAGGGGAGTTCTCCACTGCCCGCCCTGTTTTTCCCTTATACTTCTCCCAATAATGTTACTTTCCACTTCTAGGTTGTCTCTGTTCGTGGTGCCCATTCTTCGGCATAGGCAGAACGTGAACCGTCGTTTGAGCTCTCTGACATCATCCTGACTGAGCTACATCCCCTGTCCATATTTAATTTTGTTGTTTTGAATCAGGATCTCCCTAAGTTACCAAGTTGCCTAGGCCGGGCTTGAACCTGTGATCGTGCCTCAGCCTCCCATAGGCTCTGAAATTATAAATGTGTGTCACCGGGCCTAGCTCCAGCCCTTTTGAAGTGGTCCCTCTCTACCTTTGTGGCTGGCTTCGGCTCCTAACTTTCCTCTTAGCATCGTACTCACGATTTAAATATGTCACGCGGGCTATGGCAACCGAGGCCCAGTGGGATCAGCGACTTGCCCAGAACAACACGTGGCGCTGGAATTTAAGCCTCCTGGCTGATGGGATCCACTTCCAAGTCCTTGGAATTTTTAAGAGAGCAAAGGCCCTTCAAATAATTGGTTCTCAGAGCTGCCAAGGGCGCCGGGGCGAAAACGCTCAGAAGGGGTCGCCCGAGAGCCCGGATGGCGACCGGTCGCTGGCTGCGCTCCCGCCGGGCCGGCCGACAGGGAAGGGCTCGGAATTTAATCCTCTGCATTCCGGCCGGGGCTCCTGTGACATAATAAAGCCCAAGCGGGGATCGCTAGTGACTGGTCAGCAGAACCCCTGGAGAGATTTTCTATAGATAGCCAGGGCGTGTCGCGGACTCCGTCCCTCCCAGCAGAGCGAAGTTCTTTCTGCCGGGGCTGGGCGCTGCCGTGCGCAGCAGGTGGCTGGGTGGGGACCCCGCCCCCGGAGGCCTCCGCGCGGCGGGGCGGGGGCCCAAGCCGGGACTGGGAATTTCAACTATGGCGCTCTGGAGAAAACGCTGAGTTATTTGCCCTCGCTGACCCCACCCCACGTTGGGACGGCGGCTGCAAGGAGCGGTCCCACATGCGGAGCCTCACGCGCCTTTGATGCTGGCTCTGGAGAGATTCCGGGGGCGGGAGCCGGGCGCTGCTGGGGGTAGCGGGGGGTGGGGGAGACGTGCCCCGAATGCCGCAGCGGCGGGGTTCAGCGCCCCTCGTTGGCATGGCGGGGCGGCCAGCTTGTTTCCCACCAGCGCGCTGGAACTGGAAACTGTTTACCTTCCTGATTCCCAGCGAGCAACATCCCTATCAACAATGTCATGTCGATACCGGCGTGGTAGCGGGGAATTCTATCGCTGCCAATAATTTTTTTATCCTGTTTGCTGGTGGAAAGGAATTCTCACAAGTCATGCATATATTTTACATAAAATAATAGCTGAGCTGCCAGAGGCTTTAACGATATAATTTCATGATGGGATTCTGGGCTCTTGGCTTTATGCTGCCGTCAGAACCCCTAAACAGAATAAATTCATGTAACTAGGACAAACTCAAGTTTTTTTTTTTTTTCTATTCCCCCTCAAGAGTGAACTCAACTATTTTAATTACCCAAACATTTGGTGGGTAAACTGTGAGGTGGAGAAAAAGCTTATCTGATATATTCATTAGCTACAGAATAAATTTGTTAAAGGGTCTATACCGGCCTCGTTCAAAAAACAAGCCCGTTCAGGTCAAAACGCCCGGATTTGAATTCTGACTTAAAGCTGTGAAGAGATGGACAAGTTGTCAGCCCTGAACCTCCACTTACCCCTGTGTAGTGCTGGCTGTTGATACCCACCTCCGGATTGTTAGGGACTGAGCGCAGGGCCTGCGTAACAAGGCCTCGGATGGCGCCTGCACTTCCGTAACTAGTAAATGGCTGTTCTTATCAGCTCAGCGGTACAAGCAAAACACCTCTGAAACGGCTGCTCAGCACCCCGAGATTCAGGAATCTTAGCCACCTCCAGCCAGTCTCCTCTCTTTACCCCCCAGATTCCTCAGATGCTCCACATTTGTGAATTGTGTTCTTCCCAGGCCCCGGAGAGCCGGTCGCAGCCCCTGCCTGTCTGGAATCCCAGAAGCCCCTCGGAGATTTTGACCTAGCGCAGCTGCCTGTTGCAAGCAATTTAGGAAACATGAAACAGAACATACTGCAATTCCACGGAAAGGTCTGAGGAATGGACGCTCTGCGTGTGGCGTGGATCTGCTTTCTTTTGCGGAGGAACAGGAACAGGGCTCTGCCAGAGAGAGCTGTCCTCCCCATCCACCCGGGAGGAGCAGGGGCTCCCCAAACAGCGCGGAGGGCCCGCCTCCCCCAGGTGTGTTACCGCGCTATGTCATCGGCTGTATAGCAAAGCTCCGCTGCAGGTGTAAGCACAACTTGAGCCCGTGATGGGAAAAAAGTCTTACCAGCCCCGTGCCGGCTGTGCGACATTGGACAAGGAGCTCAGTTTCCGAACACGCTTATGCCGAAATCTGCAAGAGAAGGAGAAGGGAGAGTGCCTTGCTGGAGGTTGGTAAAGGAGTCGCTGCATATAAACGCCCCATACAACTTCTGGCACCAGGCAGAGGTATGAGGCTGAGCCCACTTCACAGATCTCCCCAGCGAGCTGCAGGGCCCTTGCCCTCCCCAGAGTCCTCCGTCTGGGCACCACTCTCTTTCTGGGCCTTTCTAAGAGTACACTACACTCAAAGGCATTTTAGGTATCCTGATAGTGCCATTGACAACCAAGGAGAAAGGAAGTTTTATCTTAAAAATAATTCTGAGGGGTTGGGGGCAGGGGATTGAAATCTGGCCATCCTTTTTTACCCATCTAGGATCTCCAGAAGTTCCAGCTAGCTTGCTCATCAGAAGTAGACTAGAATTTGTCTTTCTATCTCATCAGAAGTAGACTCTTCTCTCTCACTGTTTTTTCTTCTTTTTTGTAGTCCTAGAGTTTGAACCCAGAACCTTCACAATGAGCTACATCACCAGCCTGTTTTTTCTATTTTTTTTTTTTTTTTTTTTTTTTTTTTTTGAGACAGGTTCCTGCTAAGTTCCTGAACGGCTTAGGCTCGGCTCAAATTTGTATTCCCCTGCCTTAGTCCTTCCCAGAGTTCTGGTGCCACGGGCCTGCATCTGGGGCCTGTGTAGAGTCTTTAAACAGGCCTTGTCAAGGAGTGGCAGTGGATGATCATTAAATGGCATGGGAGAGGGGCAAGTCCCATAGTCCACTGGCAGCGTCCCAGGTGGGGTGGCTGTTGAGATTTTCCTCCTATCTGACAGAGCATCCTAGTCACCAAGAATATGTACTGGATATATGCAATCTCGAGCCTTTTCTGTTTATTTGATGCAACTTTCCCTGGTGTACCTCTCTGCTCTCTCTGCAAATATTTTCTTCTCACCTATGTAAGGAAACCAGTCACAGTCATTTTTAGGAACTGTGAATGTAGTTGAATTTATTTGCAGGTCAATTCTGCAGCTGCCAGATGCCCAGAACAGATCTTTGGAGAAAAAGAATCTAGCTACAGAGGAAACTAAATGTAGGCTTTCCTCTTTACACCTCTAAAGCAGATACCATGCCTGGTAAGATCTGTAGATTTCCCCACAGCACCCAGGATGGTTCTTCTTAGTGGTTGGTATTCCATAAATAGTCCAGTCTAATTGCAGGTTCAGGAGGAGACTCAGCAACACATGGAGGAGGAGGAGGAGGAGGCTGCCACAAATAGATTTTCTTCTTTTTAGCAACCTGATGTTTGCAATGGACACCATTATACATGCCAGAGGGCTAAGCATACAATTTATAGTAAATCATTCAGCGAAAGTATCAATATAAGATGCTACTAAAATAGCTGTTGGGAATACAACCCATCTTTTAGGTTGTAATCACCATCATCAGAGCTGATTCCCTGCTTGGTCTGCTTTGTATCATTCATAGACCCCAAAAGGCAGCCAGACATTGGTAACGATTCCGGAAGGACCGGTGATGGTTACTGCCTGAATATTTGGAAAGAACCAACACACTTCTTTTGCATATTGGTTCTTTCAGGGCTTCTGGGTCTTGGTTATATAGATTACTGTTCCTCTCTACCCTTTTGAACCATCAAAACTTATTCTTGGAAGAGAACAAAGATCTACAGAAACCCAATCAGAGCATAGGGAAGGGGGCAGAAAGAAAACCGTTGGCTATATTTTTAATGTCCTTTGATATTACTGTCAGTTGAGTAAAGTTTTGTACTTATGGGTCACAACAGCATCTGTATATAAAGGAAAAACATAGATTTTTGCATGTATGAGCCAGTATGGTATTCAGTCTGGAATCCATGGATGGTTTATACACACACAAGCACTCACACATGCAAACACACACATCCAAGCATCTTGCAAACTTTAGCTTCCAAGGAAATGAGGACAACTTAACCAGAATATATCTCATCTTCCTTTGTCTCTACTAGCAACTTGCAAAATTCCTCAAGAGAGACCTTGAACTAAAGCAGTTTCCCTGTCAGGATGCACATCTTTCCTGGATGAATACTGGGTCAGCTCCCCCCTCCACAGAGGCCAACATCCCATCAGCTAATGACTGTAGATGACTCTCCTGAGAGCCTATCACCCTCCTACCTTACAAAGCTCACTGGCTTCCAGGAGGATCTGACCTTAATCAAACCAAACATCCAAAAACTATGCCAAGCTTTTCCCTAGTCTTCTAAAAGAAGTGGAGGAAGCAAGGGCTTTTGGCTCTGTCTACTTCTCGCCTAAACTTAATGTTGTCAGTCTCTATTTTATTTCTCAGTGCTCAACAAGGTGGTTGTGTGTTATATCCCAGAAGAAAACCCATGTTTCTTCCATAATGGCCTCCTGTCTATGTAAATGGTGTTACATACTTGATTTATGTTTCCAGATTATAGTCTTTAAGACTTTCTGTCAAGTTCCCTATTGGAAGCAGACATTTTCAATACTCTGATCTTTCTTGCTTAACCAAGGAGTGATAAATTCATATAGGAAACTTGGTATAGTGTGGAAGGACCCCCTTTAATAGGCAAGACCACCGAAGAGTGGGTGAAGAGTTCAAATTCTGCTTCATATGACTGTGTCTCCCAGAAAAGGGGAGAGGGAGAACAGGTGGTAGGCTGCATGTGGTCCAGGACTCAAGTGGGGGCACTTCAGTTTCTTGCTTGGAGTGGAAATATGGGAAGGAAGTTCCTTGCAGTGTTAAGCCCTGTCTCTGTAAGGCAGAGATGAAGTCTAGGTGGTAGTCTAGAATCATGATTGCTAAGGAGTGAACAGTTATGTAAAGGAACAAGTTCACTGAGTCAGGCAAGTGGATAAGAATAAGCCTCACAGGCCCCAGAAGCCAGAGTCTGAATATAAAGATGCAAAAGATGGTAATGTAGAAAAGACACTGGAAGGAAGGAAGTCGTGGAATAGAACCATCAGGGAGCCCACTGCTTGCTCCTACTCCATTAACTGGCCTAATCATCTTTTGTGGTGGGATGAATCAGGGGCATCATTAGAAAGCAGAGTAAGTGCAGGAGCATCTGGAACACCAGTGCCCTGCGCCCTGACTGCAGAAGGGCTCCTTGCCTTGCCAAAGGGTTGACCTCTCCACCCCTTTTCAGATAAAAAGCCTCATGTACATTTGAAGTACCATTGCATCTCCAGTGTATTTTTTAGAGATGACACTGGAGGACATTCCAAACATGTCCATTGCACATTTATCTGCCATGTGAGCTGTTTCTGTTTTAATTTAGATTCCATCAAAATCTAAAACAGGACGTGAAGTGATGGAGTGCTCATAGATTAAGGGTGAAGACAGGTGAGTGGGGGTGTTGAAGCAGCACTCTGCAGTTGTGCTGTTTTCTACCTTCCCACTCCCTGCTTGCTAGAGGCTTCTAAGTCAGGCATTGTACCTGGAGTTGGAAGAGCCAAGTTCAAATCCCAGCTCCACCACTCACGGACCACCGGCCGGCGAGTCGGCCTAATTCAACTTACCTGCCTGAGCTTCTCCCAGATCTTACTTTATTATGAAAGCTTCGTGTAACTTCTAGTCCACTTGGTTATTTTGATGACATGGCAGTGGGACAGGTTTCTAGGACTCACATTCGGATTGTGTCAGAGTGGTTCGTGGGCATGATTAAAAGATCAAAGAGTCTGAAGGTCTTATAATGTAAAGAGTAAAATGCCCCCTTGCCCTGTCCCTTCCCACCCTCACTCTGCTTCCTGCAGATGACAGCCGCCGCCAGTTTCTGGTTTTAGTTCTCATGGTTTGGTCTCTGTCTCCAAATGGCATGTTGACACGGTTGTGTCCTGATCAACAGCCTTAGTAGACGGATCTTCCTTTGAGGGTAGAAGTTTTAATTTAAGTCCCTTACTCGCTCGCAGGTTTTGAAAGTTTTAGCTATTTTAGCTTCTCTATTACGGTAGTAGCACCCTCCAATTCTTTTTCAACAACCAGTGATAACTTAATTTCTCTTCTGTAAGGTGAAGATAGACACACAAGGTTTCTTTTTTCTGCCTTTCTCCTCCCTTCTGCTGCCCAAATTCTAACTATTCTGAAACCACAATTAAGTTTCCTCTGCTTTGTTTATAGGTTGATTCTAAAAACTGAAGGCCAGAACAGTCCTTACATGACTGTGTAAATATTGTTAATTACAGAGGAAGTCACATGACATGCTTGCATTTCTTCTCTCCAGTTCCAGGGTCATGACTCCAGAGGCATCCGATGCAATGCTTCTAGCCTCAAGAATACATAATCTACCAACTCAAACACCCACATTTTAGTTGCTATTTGGATTATAATTGAGTTGCACAATTTTTTTTGTTTTTCCTGGAGATCCTGACTGCATTATTTTTCTCTACTAATAGAAGAAATATGAAGCATGATCAAAACATACAGCATATATTCAATTTTTTAAAAATTATAATAAAAGACACATCACAATACCCCTTCACAACACTCACTTTCTCTTCAAACACACTGTCTCATCTTTCTTGCTGCTGTCTGAAGCAGTTTTGGAAGCCCTTTCTCTTGAGCATCTTTAATTGAACTGTTGTCATTGCCTCAGTGTCCTGAATTGAATCAATTCAAAATGGTTACCTTTCATAGTCACTCTGACTCTGGGGAAGAGCCGAGAGTCCCTTGGGGCCAGACTCAGCGAGGAAGGCAGATGAGGCTGATGAGGATGCGTCTTAATGTTTTTACCAGGTTGCTTTTCCATTGGATGGCTCTGCAACAACATTCACTGTAATTTTCATGATACCTCATTTAGACTCCCACAAAAGAGGACTTCCAGAGCCTCTTAACAAAGTGGCAAGAACGACGGGATTAGTATGTTTGAAGCAGAGGGGAGTATTGTAAGGAGGGCTAACTGCAATGTGTCTTTTGCCATGATGCATTTTTAAAATTTAAACATTTGCCGTGTCTTGTGATCACTCACTGTGAATTTCTTCTTTACCATAGCCAGATTTTATTCATCCTGTTTAGTCTTCGCATTCCACTTTATTCTTCTTAAAAATTTCTTGTCTTAGAGTTGCTGGTATTCTGATTTAATCCAAACTTATTGCTTGCTAGATCTGCTGACAATCAGCATCTGGGAATTTTCTGGGTGAATTATATCATTTCTTATATTTAAACCCTTCTTTTTCCTAGAATTTTGCCTTAGTTTTGCTGGAGTTAAAACACATAACTTTCCTAGAAGTGATACACACACACACACACACACACACACACACACACACACTTCATTCTTGAATATCTGAAGCTGGTTTTACTAGGTAATCACTATAAAATGTTTGCTTACTTTGATATAAAATTTTAGTTTCCAACTAATCTGCTCTCAGAATTTTTAGAGACTCTACAGGGCTGCATTTTGGCATCAGTACTTGTGAAAAGGACTTATTCCCAGCACCCTCCCCCTCCAGCTTAGAAACTTGTAGAATCTTCTAATCCCTTGGGTTCTGAAATTCTATAGCGTTTCTAAGCAAAAGAATTGTTTCTTATTTATTGCTGGGGAATTTGGTAGGTTTTGTATTTTAAGAGTTCTGAGCCCTAACTTCATTTATTTATTTATTTATTTATTTATTTATTTATTTATTTATTGTTCTATATTCCTTTTGGTTTTCTAATAAGCAATGGAAAGATTTTTTTTTTCATTTTTTTCCATCTTTTCTTTTTTCTTCTGTGGTTTGAAAAATTTTTCTCAATTCCGTATTCTGTCATATCAAACCTTAAGTTTGTATATTTTTTTAATGTCTGGGAATTTTAAGTGGTTTCTGATTGTTATTCTCTTTCTCTTTTTCCCCTTCTTTCCATCTCTGAGCCAATATTTATGTCCTTGTAATAGTTAATGCTTTTTAGTTTTCTCTTGCATTCTGGCTTTATTACCTCTCATTTCTATGGAAATGTGAAGAGAAACAAATAATACTGGAAGGTAGGATATGTTATCTTGGGAATGGAAGCCAGTGCTTCTGATTGTCTAAGTCAGTTTTCTGTCGCTGTGACAAAATACCTAGGGCAAAGAATTTAAAAAGAGGAAAAAAAATTATTTTGGCTCATGGTTTCGGAGAGTTCAGTCTGTAGGTTACTTTGGGCCTGTGGTGACACATCATGGGCAATATGTAGTTGAAGAGATCTGTTTACTTTATGGTGGCTGAGAAGCAAAGCAAGAGGAAGGTACTGGTGTCCCAGTGGTTCCTTCCAGAGATCCCTCCCCTCTCCCCATAACCGAACTTTCCTCCACTACGGCCCACCTCCTAAAGGTTCCATCACTTCCCAGTAGCATCACTCTGGGATGAAGCCATCAACACAGGAACCCTTGGGGACCTTTAAGATATAAACCATCAGTCATTACTAATGGTCTCCAACTTCTATAGCTATTTTGAAGTAATCTCTGACAATGCAATTCTTCTGGGGCAATAAAATAAGAGCTTATCTAAACCTCTTAGGAAGAATTAAAAGCCATTTTTTTTTTCTTTTCAAATTCTTCAAAATGACTCCTGGTCTTCAGCTGGAAAACAAGGTAAAGGCTCACTGGCATGTAAGGCCTGTGCCCGTTCAGAACATTGCTGTCCGCTCTGGCTGATCCACACCACACCGGTTCAAAATTTTAAATACTATCTCTGCCTAAAAGTGGATTGGAATGGCTTGTTTCCTAGGCACAAAGGCTAATATAAATAATATGCCCATTAATGTGAATATGGGAAATTAATAATTATTTGGGGGGTTTGCCTAATGGATAACATGCTTTTTCTTTATACAACTTTAGGAGCAAGGCATAGTACTTGAAAATTTGCTCATACTAACAGACAAATGTAATCTAAAATTTTAGAAATGTAAATCTGAAATGAAAGGAGGCTATAAATAGCATAGTCAGAAAATGCAGAAAAGACAAAACCCTGTGTCACATATTAATGGTTTCAAAAAAAAAAGATAAATAGAACAGAATAGATGAAAGTAGTGTGCGAGGCTATATAAAATTTAAAGCAAAATAGTTCATGAGTGGTAGAAATGTCCCTCTGGTTAATCTGTCCTTCTGTTTGTCACAGCAATAGCGTTCTTCTGCCTGTATGTCGCTGATGTTAATTTACTTATATTAGGCAGTGTATTGTTCACCCCAGACCTAAAGCCTCTCCCCTCTCTCTTGGCCTCCCAGCCTCCATGAGGTGAATGGATCTTCTGTGCCATATACTACTTAATCACCTGTCCTCCAACAAGTCTGCACTTGCTTTGGGATTAGAAATACAAAAATATCATAAATATGCTTGACATAACTGTCTTTTCCCTTTACTTTTTAATTGATCACGTACAATCTGGTATATTTAGATGTATATGTAATAGATTGACTCAGTTATCTAATTACCTGTGCATTGTCTCACATCTTCACAGTGAGAGCATTTAAGCTCTACTCTCCATGCCGTGCTTTAGAACTCATTTTCATCAACTGCCATCACTTGTACAATAGAGCTAACTTATTCCTTCTGTCTCACTGAAATTTTGTATCATTTGCCCAAAATCTCAACTCCCCCAACTTTCTCCCTCCTTCCCCCTTAGCTTCTTTCTGGTAAGCACCATCAGGCTGTGCATTTTAGGCTGTGCATTTCTACAAGCTCAGTCTTTTTAGATTCCACATACAAGCGGGATCATGCAGCATTCATCTTTCTGCACCCGGCTTACTGCACTTAGCATAATGTTGTTGCAAGTAACTGGATCTCATTCCTCTTTAAGGCAGAGTGTTATTCCCGATTGCTTCTGTATCTTGAATAATGCTGCAGTGGACACAGGATACAGATGTCCTTTTCACATATTGACTTCCATTCCTTTTACATCTAGATCTGACCTAAATCATATGCTAGCTCTGTTTGAACTTCTTCAAGAATCTCCATGCAGACTTCCAAAGTGACTGGACTCATTCACATTAAGTGATGTGCAAGAATTTCTTTCTCCACATTCTCACCAAAACTTGGTATCATGTGTATTTCTTGGTAATAGCCAAACTAACTGAAGAGAGGTAATATCTCATTGTAGAGTTAATCTGCCTTTCTCTATTTTTTACTGATTTGACCATTTCTTCATATAGTTATTGGCTGCTTGTACATTTTTTTTGAGAAATACATACTCAGATTTGTTGCTCATTCTTTAATCAAATTTTCTCTCGTTCTTGAGTTGTTTGGATTACATATATATTTTGAATATTAGGCCTTTATCAGATATATGATTTTCATATCTTTCCCCCATTCCATATGCTGTCCCTTCTCTCTCTGTTGATTGTCTCCTCAGTTGTAAAGTAGCGTTTTAGTTTGATGTAATCCTAATTGTCTATTTTCAGAAGCTTTTCTTTTGACTGTGTTTTTGGGGCCACATTCAAACATTATTGTCAAAACCAGCAGAATGGAGCTTTACTCCTGTTTTATAGTTTCACATCCTCCATCCAAGTCTTTAGTCCATTGACATGATTTTTGGGTACAGTGTCAGCTCAAAGTTCAAATTTAACTGTCTACACGTGGATATTCATTTATTCTAACTGCTCTTACTCCAGTGTGTGTTCTTGGGACCTTTGTTGAAAATCAAATGTATGGATTTACACCTGGGCTTTCTATTTTGTTACGATTGGTCTCTATGTCTGTTTTTATACAAGCAACATGCTATTCTGATTGCTTCAATTTTGTAGTATATTTTGAAGTTGGTTATTGCGGTGCCTCCAGCTTTGTTCTTTTTGATTAAGATTGCCTTTGTTATTTAGGGTCTTTTGTTGTTAAATTGTTTTTTTTTCTATTTCTGTGAAAAGTGACATTGGAATTTAACAGGGATTGCACTGGATCTGCAGATCACCTTCAGTAGCTGGACATTTTAACAAAAGCAAGTCTTTCAACCCATGAACAAAGGATGTCTTTCCATTTATTTATTTATCAGTTCCTCTCATCGATGTTTCCTAGTTTTCAGGGTGCAACTCTTGCACTTTCGCGTATTCCGAAGGATGTGTTGGCAGCTATTGTAAACAAGATTATTATGTTGATTTTGCTTTCAGATATTCACTCTTAGTGTATAAAGTGCTACTGACTTTTATTAGTTGTCTATCCTGTAACTTTACTGAGGTTTTCAGTGCTCATAGCTTTTGATGGAGCCATTAGGATTTTCTATGTTAAGATCATGCGATCTGTAAATAGGGACAATTTGATGTTTTCTTTCCTTTCTGAAAGCCTTTTATTTCCTTCAGGCCCAATTGCTCTGGCCAGGATGTCCACGGATATGTTGAATGTTTAAGTGGTAAGCATGGGGTCCTTTCATTGTTTCTAATCTTAGAGAAAAATGCTTCAACTTCTCACCATTGACTATCATGTTAGCTGTACTTTTGTCATATATGATTTTTATTATGTTGAGGTTTATTCCTGTCTATATCTGATTTGTCGAGAGGTTTTCTTCAACTTGAAAGGATGTAGAATTTTGTCAAATGCTACTTTTTGCATCTATTGAGATGATTATGTGGTTTTTACCCTTCGTTCAGTTAGGTAGCATATCACATGTATAAATTTCTTATGTCAAACTATTTTTGCAACCTTGGGATAAATTCCACTTGATCATGGCAAATGATCTTTTCAGTATTCTGTTAAACTTGGTTTGATAGATTTTTGTTGAAGACTTTTGCACGTATTCATCAGGGATATTGGCCTGTAATTTTCTTATACCGTCTTTGTCTCTGGTTTTGGTATGAGGGTAATGCTGGACAAACAGAATGAGTTTGAAAGTGTTTTCCCCCCTCTCTCTGTCTCTTTCTCTCAGTTTGCTTTGGAATAATATGCGAAGGAAATTTTTAGATATTTAGTAGAATTCACAGAGAAGCTAAATCTCAGGTTTTTCTCTGATAGGATTATTTTTTCTAAATCAATCTAATTTGTTATTGGCCTGTTCAGATTTTCAAATTTTGTTTGTCTTCATGATTCAGTCTTGGTAAATAGTGTGCTTATACAAAGTAATTCTTTTCTTCTTGGTTGTCACTGTGATGATGTAGAAATACTCATAGCGGACTCTTGGCGGTCCGTGCTATTTCTGTTAGCGGTTGTCTTCCTTTCTCTTTGTTTCTTTGTCTTGGCACCCTTCTCTCCCTTCTGGATACAATCCCTATTGAAATATTTCTGAAATAAAATGATCATAGAGGGTAATAATGGCTTAAACCTGTCATAGCATAATTATTAACAGCTTCCCGTATCATTCTCAAGATTATCCCAGGTTGGACAATAATTATAAGATCACTGTAAAGATGCTTACATACACTTTTTTTTTAAAGCTCTGTTCTGCTTTTGAAATATTTTGATCTCTTCAGGGTGATATTTTCAGTTTTTAAAATCTTTTTGATTGTTATTTAAGAATGAGAATTTAGAAATTAAAAGTTTGGGGTACATGGGTAGAGCTTGGTTACTGGTGAAGCCTGCTGTAGTGTGGGTAGCAGGGAACTGAGCATTGGTCTGAAGTTTTGTGAAAGAATGAACTAAAAGATCATTTCTGTGGTACTGATAGTCATTCCAGTGGTCCCTGTTCTCAGGCCTCCTATTCTTTGTAGAGGCAGATTCTTGCGTGTGTTTATGTGGTGGTAAATTCTGACTGTAAGGCATCCTGAGTGTATGTGTTGGGGGGGGGGGGCAATCATTAAATATAAACCCTTAATCGTTATCTCTGTTCCAGTTTCTGTACCTTTCCACTGCCTGACACATCAGCCCAGGCAGGTGCCCTTGAGAGGACTGCTAGGTCGAGTGACTTCATCTTCTACTGAGAATCCCGTCAAGATTTCTTGCACATATGTCCTGGCTGCCAGAGTTTTTCTAAAACTCCATGTTCTCTGATGGAGGGCCCTCCCCATGCTCTTTAGTGTTATGAAGGTACATTGTTTTATTTTTTTCCTTTTACTATTCTTTTTGTGAAGTGTCAGGAGGAAGGAGATGTATTCAACAGAATATCTGGAAAATATTATAAAAGCTGTTGTACCATCTCCCACTTTATCATGGGCATAATCATGTCTTTTCTATTTAGTGTTCTGAACACGTGGCAACCTGGGCCAATCTTACTTTCTTTTCCAACTAAATATGGCCATGTCACTAAATTCTGTTTAATGGGGTATAAGTGGAGAAGTTTTGTGGCAGCTGGAACTGACCTCAGGAGACGGAAAACATATACCTTTGTTCTCTCTGGTCTGTTGCTCCTCTATCCTGCCATCTGCACCTGGTGTCACCATCTCGGGCCATGAGGTCCAGACAAACGTAGGTGCCACATCTTTGACTCCAGGAAGCCCAACATCAGCCCTAGATTGCTCATCTAGGCGTGTATGGAACAGGCGAATTTTGTTTTGCTTAATTAGAGCAATGCTATTTTCTGTTTCAGCTAAACCAAAAACTAACTAATACAACCTTAAAAATTAACACTGAGGTGCCAAGGAGGTGACAACTATTTAAGTGATTTTTGGAAGTGGAAAAGGGCTGTTTAAGTGTCAGATACTATTGTTATTATTGCTGACCCCAAACTGGATTCTGAGCTGCCCCTCCACACAGTTTACTTTTCAAGGTAAGCCTGCCCCTTAAATTATTCATTTTGATTATCAACAGCTGATGTAGAACTCATTATATTAATTTATAAAATAAAATTTGATACATTCAGCATATTTACACACTATATTTTAATGCATTTATTATGTATAGTTAGTAAGTAAAATAGTTACCAAATACATGATTTCAATAGTTATTAATTCTTTAAAATAACTTCCACATGAGAAAAAAGACAAAAGTAAGTGTTCAAGTATTTTCAACTTATAAGTCTCCCTACCAGGAAGCTTTAAAAAAATTTCAGTAACAAAAAAAGAAGCCAAGGACACAGCATTGAAGACGAAATGCAAATGATCCTGAAGTACATGAAAAGGTGCTCAGCCTCGCTGGCAACAGATGAATGCAAATGAAAAACTGCAGCGAGATGCAATTTTCATCAGCAGATCAAATGAAAAACCACAGTGAAATACAACTTCTCAACTATCAGATTAGCAACCCAAGGTTTGGCACCATCCCCTGTTGTTGAGCCTGTGGGAAGCACTCATCCTTGGAGACAATGAAAACTACTACTTTGTAATGGGGAATTGAGAAACATAAGGAAAGTTTTTATCCACTCACCCAGCTGTCTCACTTCCGGGAACATATTAAGCACAAGTTTGCTACAGTGTAAGCTTGGTAATAATCCAAACAATCTTTGATGAGGGTGTTTAAATAAATATGGAACACTATTCAACAGAATACTATGCAGCCGTGAAAGAAAAACAGAAATGTTTACTCAAATGTTGACATATAAAGAATTCATATTTTCTAAAATGAGAAAGGCAAACAAATAACAGTAATATAGTATTAACTTTTATGGAAGAAAAAAGAGGATCTCAAAATAAAACTTGAAAGGATAAATAGGACATTAAGAAAAACACCCATCAGGATGGAGAAAACAGAGAGCAACGAGATTCTGGTTTTTATTTTTGGATCCTATAACTAAACTATATGTATCTGAAAATTGGTTAAAATAAAATCAGGGGGCCAAGGGTGTAGTTCAGTAGTAGAGTGTGTGCTTAGCATGTGGGAGGCTCTGGGTTCAATCCACAGCCCTGAAAAAAAAAAAAAGGAAAAAGAAACAAGCATAAAGTTTAAGAAATGACTATAATTTCCCACAATCTAGCCAGTGTCTAAAGAAGCGCCAGACCCATTAGCCCTCAGGCACCTGGACAACTTGTCGTCCATCTTGACCACAGAGTTGCTTCCCACATAGATTTCAGGACTGTAAAAACTGTTAAGGACCCAACAGTCTGTGTGTTTCAATGCCCTTTTGTTTTCAGATGAGCAAACTGGGGCCCAGAGGAGTTTAGTGCCTTGTGCAAGCTCACACAGTTGCTCACAGAGGCCAGGTTTTACTCAGTCTGATGACTCCAGTAAGCTCTATTTCCTGCACTTTGTTCCCCAGAATGTTTAAGTGATGAGTTCATATTGTATCGCTTACCCCGAACCTAGTGCAACTAGTCAGTTTCTTAACCAAATATTTATTTTGTTCCTCTTATCTGGTACACCTTGTGCTAAGGTTGGGGCAATAACGGAGTGAGAGCTCTCATGTCCTTTTGCAATGTGCACCCTGTCTCTCATGGAGCTTTTCTGCCACAGAGGTGAGGCCCCTTAGTCTCAGTCACATGGATTCTGTCAGAAGGACCTGCCTGGCATCCAGTTCCCACAGCTGTTAACCTTGGCCAAGGTCAACCAATCAGAGGACATGTGTAGAAGTTCCTTTCTGGATGTGCTGAGGTTATCTAGAGCAGTGGCAGGGTTTTCAGGATGTGCTACCTCCACATGTGGCACTGTGGCACCTGAGAAAATAGCAGAATGGGAAGGGCGTTCTCAGCTTTTCTCCACGCCTTTTTCCTGGGAGCAGGCCATCGACCTAACAAGGCTATTCTCTGAGCTTCTCCTCTGTTTATCCTAAAGATCTTCACATGGCAGTTGTCTGGGGGTATACCTAGAGTTAAAAAAAAAGTCACACAGAGATATCAAGAAGAATCTGAATACATGGGCCTTGCTAAGTGCACTCCCCAGCCCCTTGCTATTAGGTCATAAACTCTTGGACTAAAGGAATAGCAGACTGGTTAGAGCACTTGCCTAGTAAGTGCAAGACCCTGGGTTTGATTCCCCAGCTGGACATGGTGGCACAGACCTGAAATTCAAGCAGAGGCTGAGGCAGAATTGTTGTGAGTTTGAGGCCAGTCTGGGCTTCATAGTGTGTTCAGAACCAGACTGAACTATAGAGTGAGACCCTGTCTCAAACAAACAAACAAATAAACAAACATTTGTCCTCCAATCCCACTTCTGCACAATTGTTCGTGAAAATATAGTTGGGCTCAAACAATAGCTTTGAACTGTGTAGGTCCACTTATATATGGATTCCAAGGGGGTGGGAAGACTTGTGACAATTGTATAAATGCATCAATACATATAAGCATAATATTCTATTTTCGTCATTTACTACCATGAATATACACTGCTGTATCATAAAACTTTATATGGACTGAGTACTAGCTCAGGGGTAGAGGGCTTCTCTGACATGTGCAAGGCCCTGGGTTTGATCCCAGCACCACAAAAAATAAAAATAAAAATTTATCAAAACTTATGCACCCAAACATATACAGATCAGAGATGGTACCATTTATAGTCAAGAGAAAAATAAACAGATATAAAGATTACATAGTATATCAAGCTGCAAACATTTAACCCTAGTAAGTACTGTACTGTATAACAATTTTCAAGTTGTCTTCTGTTGCCTGGAGTCAAAAGTTATTTGTGGGTTTTCAATTGCATGGGAGCCAGTACCTCTAATCCCTGAATTGCTAAATGTCAACAGATTTCCCCATTTCTGAAGGCTCCCATGAGATATAAAACTTTTATGAAATCAATCTGCATGTTTTCTTTTGTTAATCTGTCACCTGTTTATAGGTATCTCAGCCACGAGACCTTGCAAGGTCAAATTTGCTGGTTCTCTAATTTTTGGAGTCCTAGGGTAAAAAGAAACTAAAGAGTGATTAAAAATAAGTCAATGAAGGACACGGAAGTGCCAACAGGAGGTTGAATGGAGGATATTGTGGAGAGGAAGCTGTATTAGTCAAGACAGGCTGTGGGAACAACTAATCCCCAGTTCTCGCTTGCTCGTGACAATAGCATATTTCTTACTCATGAAAAATCTTTCCTAAATTCAACTCACTATTTGACAGATGCTTCAGGTAACCAGGTGAATTTCCATTGCAATTTGTTTATGAGCTTAATAGAGAAGAATCCCTGCAAAATGTGTACTGAGAAAATTCCTATTGTGCAAATTTACAGCCACAGCAACCTCTGGCTATTCCCACCAATCTTAACTCCTGATTCCCAGTTCCATGTTCTCTTTAAGTTGGCAGGTGGCTCAACAGAATCTCTGCTGGAATATAGGGGCTCTATTCAGTACCCCTTGCAGGCATTTGGAAATTTGGGAGGGCAGTTTTCTGATAGTCACAGTGATTGGGGGTTTCTTCTGGCACTTAGTGGAGCACTGCCCAAAACCGTCTCCACAATGAAGAATTGTCTGAGCCCCACATAATGTAATCTGTTCTTCTGGACAATAGCACTGATGAAAAATTCATTTTTAATCATCTGAGCCTAAAACATGAACACAAAGTTTTGGGTGTTTTGCTTGTTTGAGGGGTTTTATGAGGTTCCCATTCACCTAATTTTCAAAGACAGCAACTATTGTGCAAAACAAGGGAAGATTGTTCTTTATTTTGTTTGGAACTTCTTGAAAGAATTGTTCCATATTATAACATACCCTTAGTATCTGCGTTTATAGTTGGAACATCCATAGGGATTCCATATGGATGGGAACATCTGAGGGCTTCCTCACGTCTAGCGGGCATGTGGAGATATACGTGGCTTTATGGTAAATTACTATCATTCTATTTCCCCTACATACTATAGTTAGGCAAGATATTGATTTGTTTGAAATTATGTATACACATAGATTCATATTACCTATGAATTTCATTACAGGAAAGTAAAAGGCATAATAACTAGTTTGAAAAAAGAGCATTAGGTCTAGACCATGTGTGCACATCAAACCTCAGGGCAGTAGAGAACCAGCAAAACCGTCAGGGACAAAGTCTACCCCAATCACAGAAGAGCTTAATCACCACATTGCAGATAATGATCAGGTTGCTGGTACCCTATGTTGAGCAGCTGCAGGAAATCAGCCTGCTTACGGGCATGCATTACTCTGAGCTCTGGAGTCAACTTTGGCTTTGATTTACAAAAGCTGGCAATTGCACTAAGGATATCAACAGACGTCTTTGCATTTGCAAAACACCTGGGAAAACTTCCTAAAAGGCCTACTGTACGGATTGGCACCTAATGAGTATATATCAGAATACAAGTTGATACAATGGCCTATTTGTCTGGAGTTTAGAGAAAAGCTGATGAAATTCTACAGCTCTGACTTGATTTTCCAACCACAGAAATGTTCCTGACCAGACTTACCATCAACATCATCGTTATCATCATCATAAAAAAATACTTTGCTGAATGTCTAATTGCCATTCGAAACAGCAGTGCATGAGACTTCTCATCCTGATAAAGCTGGATATAATCTTTCAATTTTTGTTATTCAACTTGCTTACTCAACATTCAACAAATGCCTATGGAGACCCTAATCTATGCTGTTCCAGAGACTGTGCCAGCCGTGAACAAGAAGTTGTGGCTTCTACTCTCACGGAGCTCACGGATTCGGTAAAGAAATGGATATTAATAAATAATCACAGTTAATAGGCAGTTGTGGCTGACTTAATTATGAAATGTTATTTGGCTACCCCACAGGCTCTGGACTCTATAATTCCTACTTCTTACCCTCAAGCTTGCTTCTACCCTAAAATTCCACCTTAGTTATCTGCATAGAAAAACTGAGTCATCCTAGCAATTACCTCTTCTCTCTTACCTCCCATTGCCAATATCCAATTAATCTCTGAGTACTGCTAATTTTATCTCCCCGATGTTTTCCTAATGGATCTCTTCCTCTCTCTCCCCATGACCTTCTGTATCATCCTCTTTGACTTTTGTGCCATCCTTACAACCAGTTTCCCTGCCTTCGCAAATGACCAGGATTCAGTTGCAGAGAACAGAACCTACTCTCTCTGTTTAAGTAGAAGGTGATTTGTTATGAGGTACTGAATGGCTTACAGTTGTGGGAAAAGCTGAAGAAATAGGTTGAGCTTTCAAAACTGGCTTTGAAAGCCATATTGCAGAACCCGACTTCAACAGCCCATTGCTTCTCTCACAACCAAAGCTGCTGACGAAAAAGAGAAACTTATGCTCCAAATGCCATCTCTAGAATCATGCCCATGTGCTCGTCAGGGTGCCAGCACAATCAGGAAGCTGTGACCATGAGGAAAGAGCATCGATTAGAAGCAACCATCATCATGAAACTGCCACAGAGCAATCCCCCCCTGCGTAAATGAGTCATTCAGGAGCAGTCTAAATGGAAGCCTTGCTTCTGCTACCTAAATCTTGGGCAAATACTCCTGATAGAAAAAAACTGAAGTCATTGGAGCCTTAGGAATGTAGTTTTTAGCCTTCTGCTGCTGTAAAACCTGCCCCTAGGACCAAATTAGGATGGATATGGAGTGCAAACCCACCACATCCACATGCTGTCCTTAAAGTCACCAGAGTGATGTGTCAGAAATGCTAATCTGACCATCCCACCCCTCTGCTGAAGCTCTTGCAGCGGTTCTCCATCGTAATGTAGGTCCTATGTTCAGTGTCCCTGTTGTTTCTGTCCGGCCACATCATCACAGCCCTTCATACTCTGGAAACAGTAAGGCACATTCTTTGTGCTTGCTTCAGACACTGTGTTCATGCTGTTCCCTCTGCAGTGCACCTCTGCCTTGCCTAGTGAACGAACAGGTACTCATACAAATCTGCATCTAGGAACACCAGGAAGTCTACTTTGAACTTTAAATTTTGAGGGCCATATGCTACCATTCCAGCTTTCTTGAAATCACCCACTAATTTTTTTTTATTTTTCCTCTATTAATGGTTGTGTGTTCTCTGAGTGCAGAAACTGGATTTATTTATCTTCATACTTCTAGTGTCTTTACAGTGCCATCTGAACATGCCCCCAGTACATGCCAAATAAGTTATTTAGATCTAAGAGAATGACATTAAATTGTATCTCAATTGGATTCCCCAAGAACTAAACTCAGAGACAATTCGTCTGCAAGATGTTTACAGGGAGTCTCCTGGGAAGTGAGGCCTTCAGGGGGATGAAGGAAGTGGGACGGGGCAAGGGAAGATGCTGTACTACGACACAGTCATAAATATAATTCCGCCAACACCATAGTGAGCTCCAGAGCTGAAAAGTCCTATTAAAGTTGTCATTAGATATGGAGTGAGGCTGTCACCTTTGGTTCAACAGCTTTCTGAAGCTGGAAGAAAACTGCTGGAAGGTGATCAGTCAGTTTGGTCACAGAAAATCATTCAGATTGGGAAGTGGTCAGAAGAAAGAGGAAGTGGTTGGAAGATGGTAAGGTGAATGGATAGAACAGAGAGGTGATAAGGAATGATAGGCCAACTGATAGTTGATAGGTGACTGATAAGTTGCTGGTTGACAGATGATAGATAACTAGTTAAATGGGAAGTAGTATGTGAATAATATTTAAATTGATAGGTTATAGATACATGGATAAAAATAATGGAAAACTTTGTGGGGGATTGATGAATGATAAAATAGAACAGAAAATAGAAAGAATTAGGTATTTAATATGATCCCCGGAGCTGGCTAAACACTTTACGTGTGACTGCTGTTTCTGTGCTTGGACTTGAAGTCTGCAGAGTAGGAGGTCAGAAGAGAGGACAGAAACGACAGAAGCAGGACAGTTTGGAACCTAGGAGCTGAGCTGGAGCCTACCACATCACTCTATGCAAGCTGCCATCTTGGCTCGTGGGTATGTGGAGACACAAGAGAACTGAGAGCCTTGGTACTAAAAGGGAGAATTGAAACAGACCCCCACAGCAGCCACTCAAAATTCTGCTCAGAATACAGTACCCAGCAAGGCTGGCTCCCTCAAGGGCTTCTCTACTCATGGTGTCTGGTGTGGAAAACAGATAAAACATGGTTTATGCTGATCAAATGATGAAATAAAATTATCTTGGTTAATAACATCTTAAATACTTTAATACATGATGAAATTTGAGATGGGAGGAAAGAAAATACGAAGCATCCAGGGGCCTAGAGAGGATTTTCAAGGGGTTCACAAGGCTGACGGTGGTGGTGGGAGGGAGAGCTATGCTGTGAGGAGGACAGGAAACAAGCCATGAAAACAGTATAAGGTTTTGTTTTGATGCACAATATGGAAAGTGGGGTTTAAAGGATGAAAAACTGGAATCAAACAACTTTAAAATGATACTTTCTGCCAGTTAATTGCACATTATTAGAAATTAACTCATCTGCTTTTTTCTTTTCTTTGGTCATTGTTAGAATCAAGAACAGCACCTTTTCATTCTTCTTCCTGTCCATGGAGACATCATTAGTGAATCATGACGTGCTTTTCTAATATGCCCTAATGAGACTTCAGAATTCTTCCTAACGTTGCATTCCAAGTAACCACTTCCAACTGACTGGATAAAATGTAGTAGCTTCGGCATAGTCATGCCATTTATTTATACCTAACTTACTGTTTCACTTTAAAATTTCTGTTTCTCACATCATTTTATCTGCCATATAAAAGCTAAAATCTTCTATCTGAAAATGAAGGGTCTAATCTGTATTCCCCATTGCTGGCCTTAGTACTGGAGGTGAGGTGAAAGGACTGTGGACTCTGCCTGCTCCTCTGGTTAGTGGACTACGGCAGCCTTTCTTCTCAGGAATGTGGATTTGGATCCGTACAAATCATAGCACAGGAAAGTGTGGGGGATTAGTCCGACATCCATTGTCTGAAAAGAAATTATTGTTTAGGAGTTGGCATTGGGAAGAAACTGGAAGAATTTAAAGTAACTAAACATGCAAAAAGTATGGGGAAACTCCTGTTTTTGATTAATAACAATTACAAACAAGATGTACCTAGAGTTGTACCTTCCTTGCTGGTGCCTAGATTAAAGTTTAAATTTTTTGAATCAATTTACTAGTTTAGGTGCTCATTTTAGAAGCCTTCATCTCTGATTTATTGCCTTAGTACTTTGGACAATGTATTAGCTGTTCATTCTCTGGACTTACTCTCCAATTAATTTTCTGTAAGGGAGCATGTAACTTTTAGAAATGTGAAGAAATCTCTTTGTACAGCAAATGATTTCTTTGAAGTGTAAATAACTCCTTCAGTTTATCTAATATTCATATTACCTGCTGATGTTATAGACATTAATATTTCTCAAAGCACTACTGCATTTAAGTGTATTTGGTTGTTCAAATGGTTTAGTGTGGGGCTACAGTGGCTACCCTCCCCCCCCCCCCCCCCCCCCCCGCTCTGGTGGTAGAACTGGGGATGAGCTCAGGGCTTTTACACTGAGCTATAACCTCAACCCTTTTTATTCATTTTATGAATGGCTTTTATTAAGTTTCTAAATTGCCCAGGCTGTGCTTCAATTTGTGACTTTCTGCCTCAGTCTCCCAGAGACCTGGGTTTAGAAGCATGTGCAGCTACACCCAGCTTTTCTCTTTTCCTGAAGAGGAAACAGGAAGTATACTTAAGTGTTTTTGTTTTGACAGAGTTCACTTGAGGAGTTTATAACAGTTAAGACTTGATTCTGTGTTATCTGATTTGTGGCCAAAATGGACTATGGTTTCCATCAGAGTGTATTATGTCAAGTTATGTATCTGCTTGGTTAGTTTTAAGATGACATTAACTGTGTCAAGTTCTCTGAAGTCAAGTGTAGTCCAAAATGATCCACTAGTTGAGGAACTGAACCACTGTCTTATTCAAAAGTTTGCAATCTTTGGCGTTCACTAGTCTTGTTATATGGCCCCTCATCTATGCCCCATAAGTAATCTGGAAAACTCACTGGCCGACCAGGTCCAAGTTGGGCTTTGGCGCAATCTCTCGCTACTTTGGCCTGTCTGCTGTACCGTCTCTGGGGTGAATGGACATTAGTGTTCATGACTTCCCAAGTTAGCTATTCACCCTAGAACAGGGAACAGCAGATAGGCCAAAGCAATAATTACACCAAAGTTCCCACTTGACGAATCAGCTACTTATAGGAATATGGGGCAAGGGTTACCTACAGAAACACAGATGAGGATCCACCTAAAAAAGCATGGATAAAGGGTCACTCACAGACCCACGGGTGACTCAAAAGGCAGTCCAGCCAACATAGATGATGCTCTACCAAAATTGCACCCTACCCCTGGGACTTGTTGGCCTGGTCAGCTATTGATTTGGTCTCTTGAGACTCACTTTTCTGGGCAGCAGTAGTTCTGCTTCTTTGAAAATGCAGGTGCTGAGACCTATCTCAAGCCTGTCAAGTCTGAGTCTCAGGAGCAATGAGAAGGAAAACATCCACCTCTCAATAACTTTTCAGCTAATCTGAAAGCACACTGGTGTTTGAGACTCACTGGTTGAATTTATCTGCATAACTTCAGGTGATCACACGTGACTAGACTCAAAAGTTAACATGTAGACATCATCTATAGATTATACTAAATACACCAGTATATTTGAGCTACACGGTCTGATCTTGGATTTTGTTCCCAGCAGCACGATGATTTTTCTCATAGCACTGTTGGCCTCTACACAACCACGATATGGTTTTGCTCTCCACCCTAAGACGCCTGCCAAGACAGAAGGATGGGGCCCTTACTGGGACTTGCTCTATATTTTCAGATAGTGGATACTTTGAGGAAGGCCTCACTTTTCAGCTTTTAGGGACCTTCAAAGTTTAATGAAACAAAAACGAAGTCATTGGTCTTGCCAGCCCCAATCGTTTCTTTCTGGAAGATCTGCATAGCAAACTCTTGGTATCCTTGTTTGCAGATAGAATCACAGTTCTAAAGTTCTATGCATGGTGACTTGGGGACAACATGTACATTGAATTTAGTGCCAGCACAATTTTCTCGTAGCATTAGTCTTACTGCAAATATTATGACAAATTGATCTTAAGCAAGCAAATTTTACATTGTTTTATATTTTTAATATTTTTATCCGTATGACAACCTTTAGGACACCCTTAGTTATGGGGGAAGCACAGCACATTTTCCAGGCAGGGCTGCTTTTATTATAGGGCCTTTCTTTCCTCATCTGCTAGAGGCACAGGGTACAGTGGGGAATTCAGCCTAGAAGGCAAAGCCAGAGACAGGAGCTTGGGTTCTTAAATGTGTAGGTGGAGTAGCGCCACCACCTTGCCCATTGCCAGCCTCAAACCACATTGGGCTGTGAGATTAGAGGAAAATAAACCTTGGGGGTTAAGCTGCCTGAGCTTTGCGTCACTTGTCACAAAAGATAGCCTGCCCTTTTAAAAATGGGTTGACCCACCAAGATAGCATAGTTCATTGCCTTTCCAGATTGTCACCTGCTCCAAGGCAGTGACCTCCTACCATTTCGACTCCAGGGACCAGTTCATTCTCCCAAGGACAGGGACGTGCAGCAGGAGGGAACAGAGCAAAACTTCATCTCCTGTCAGATCAGCAGTGGCGTTGGTGGCCTGGGTGCACTGACACGAGGTAGAGTTTTGGTCACTGCTTACCTGCTTCCTACTCACAGCTCATCTGTCCCCCTAACCTAGTCCTTCCAAGGCCATGGACCAGTACCAGTCTGCGGGCAACGTGTTAGGCACCCCACTCTCAGGTCACCTTTGTGACCTGAGAGATAAATTCTTAGTGTTGTATGTCCACTCTGTGTCTCATCTTTGCTCAGTACTCAGGAGTCAATTCATTCTTCTTCCCTCCACTCTCCTTGGAACCAGCACTGGTTTTGTGGTTTTAGGTGAAAAATATTGTCTGCGATTAACTATCAATGAAAAGCTTGTGCATTTTCTTCTCCTCTGCTGACATTTAAACCCAATGTATGAAGAAAGGGACAGACAAATCTCTAACACAAAGTTTCAAGATCTGGCTCCCCAAGGCCCCATAGGTAGACACTAGGTGAGTTTGCCAGTATTTTGACACCATCTGTCTGTACAATCTTCTCCTTGGAGTTGCTGTCTCTCTCAAAACCCAATATCAGCCTCACATGGCCAGCTGCTGGTGGGAAGATGGTCCTTCTGTTAATTCTGAATACTGTCTTCTCTGGTGCTCTTGGGTAGGCTGTGGCCTCAGGCCTAAGGGAGGAAAAAGGTGCAGCGTGGTCTGAGATGCCCAGAAGAAAAGACTAAGGTTCCATCCCTTAGGAGCTGTATGACCTTCAGTTGGCTAGCTAATTCTTCTGGGTCTTCGCTGGTCTGCAAAATAAGGTTGTCATTAGTATCTACATCATCAGTCTGCTATGAGCATCAAAGGACATAATGCCTACAAGGGGCTTAGTGCTGATGGGTGTTTTCTTTTGTTATAATCTCTCTCTCTCTCTCTCTCTCTCTCTCTCTCTCTCTCTCTCTCTCTCTCTGTGTGTGTGTGTGTGTGTGTGTGTGTGTGTGTGTGTGTTTTATTTTATGATTTTATTATGGGTTCTCACCATGACACCCAGGCTGGCGTGGAGCTCATTGGCTCAGGTGAGCCTCCTGTCTCACACTCTAGTAGCTTGGATTACAGGCATGTGCCACCATGCTCACCTTGCCTCTGAGTCTTTAGTGACCAGGCAGCTGCTGCACGGGAAGTTCTTGTTCCAGAGTAGATGAACTATCTCACCTGCTACCTTTCTAGATTTTACAGATAAGAGAGACCTTTTCAGCACTCATCATATCACCCAGAGCAGTGAAATGATATTTCGACAGCCCAGAGAAGCAAGGTGGTATACTGCAGGCTTCACAGTGACACCAAGACCCGCCCCCCCGCCCCCCCCACACCATAGAACGTTTTGCTCTGATATTCTTTCAAACATCACCTTCTTCCACAGAGCTTTTCCCACATCCCTTAAGTCCCAAAAAATGGATTCAAATGACAGTTCTACCCATAACAGGGGATGTTCTTAAGCACCATGTGTCCAGTGTACTCTCATCTGCCATATGGGAAGAGTACCAGCACCTGCCCGCTCTGGTGATCAGGGACAGGATGGAGCAGAGTTTGGTTCCTAGAATACTCTCTCATCAGTCACAAACTGTGCTCAGCATTCAAAGCCCATGATATGTATGGGAAGCTGCCTTCGCCTCTAGGATGATAAGAACTTCAGGATGGTCAGGGCCACAGCCTTGCTGACAGGGTGTGCTCTGTGGGCTGCGACCTGCACAGTCTTTAGCACTTCTGGCCAGTTCTACTGAGCAGCAGTCCGGAGTGGCCAAGCCTAATTATGCCTGACAGCTTCACAAAATCAATCTAAAATGACTTAAAGAGGGGGATCAGCTGGGGGTTTCTGATGGAAGAGAAAATACAGACACAGGGAGGGCTCTGTCTCCTCTCATATGCTGAACTGGGGACAAAAAGAATGTCCAGACTCAGCCTTCTGGGCTCTGTGTGAAAGTCCCACTCCATCTTGTGATGCCCCCTCCCTACTCACAGCCCAACTCTCTCATTTCCTGATCTTTGACACCTCTGCAAGGCAGGACCAGAATTCCAAACTGGAATTCCCAGGACTGTTACTTGGTTTGACTTGTCACAGCCAAAATGTGCCGCAGTCCAAATACTGTAATGGAATCTGTAGAGACCTTGTCAAGCAGAAAATTGTCCCTCATTACAAAGAACAAGGTAGAACCGAGGAAGGGGAGGAGAGGAAAAGAAAAAAACTGTCTACAAATGTGCTTAGTATTTAAACCTATTTGATGAGAAGAAGAGCAAAGGCCTTTGTGATGATGAGCTGTATCAGTTAGATCTTAAGTCCCAGAAAATAGGGACTTGAACTTGATCTGGGAAGGGCAGATTGAGTGATATTAGCCTATTTGCCCAAATCATAAATGCAACCTTGAGCAGACACTGAGCTGGAGTTCTTTAAGGAGGACACGGAAGTCGTCATGCCTCTTTGCTCTAGCCTCAGCTGTTTCCCAGAGCCTTCGCTTCCAGGTGTGAGATGGCCAAGTGTCCCCCCACCTCGGAGGACCCGTGGGAACTGGGTGGGTGGCATTTCTAGCAGTTCTGATGGCCCAGCTCCCCTCTTCTACTCCACTCCCAGCTTTTGCAGTGGGGGCAGCTGTCTCTGTCTTTGGCTAAAGAAAAATTGAAAAATAAGCCCTTACCTAAGTCCTACAGTTTTTGTCCCTGTTTGTCATTGATGTCTCAATGATGAGACCTCCAGACTTCTGGGCCAGACCCTCAGACAGCATCTCTGCAGGAGTTTGTGGCTTCTGCAGCAGATGGCCAAGCAGGATCGTCAAGTGGATTGATGGGAACAGGCCTGAGCCCATCCTAGGGCTCTATGGGGGCTGGCACTATTGACTAGATAAAGAAAACATAAACATTGCTGCTTTCAACCTCATGGGTTCGTTTTGCTCATGTGAGATTCCATCCCCACAGATAGCCCTGAACTCCATGCTGAGGTTTCCACCTCTTTCTCTGACCCTTCTGTAACCCATGATTTTCAAGGCAGAGGTGTGGGTTGTATCTTGCGTGATCAAGTGCCGCCTTTGGAGATGTGCATGATGTACTGCAGAGGTCCCCACCTCCAGGCCACTGACTTGTACTGGTCGGTGGCCAAGATGGGTATCCAGGACAGAAGAGTGATGAATGAAGCTTCCCCTCCTGTCCATGTGCTCCTATTAGGTTCCAATGCTGCTGCTGATTGATAGGAAATTTCCTGCTCCTCTGATGCCACAGCTCCTTGCCATTTCAAAGCTGTCCTCCAACAGCCAACCTCCTGCATAACAGGTACCCTGTACCCCATTCTTGGGAGAATGATCTTCAACTAAACTGGTCTCTAGTGTCAGAAGGTTGGGGCCACTTATATACTGGACCCGATCTTGGTGATCTACCCACCAACTCTGGTTCTTTCTTTCTCTTTCTTTCCTTCCTTCCTTCCTTCCTTCTTTCTCTCTCTCTTTCTTTCATTCTCTTGTTTTCTTTCTTTCCTCTTTCTTTTCTTTGTGCTGCTGAGGATCACACCCAGGGCCTTTGCAACCTTATCCCCAGCCCATTTTTATTTTCAATTTTGAGACAAGGTCTTGACAAGTTGTGAAGTTGCTCAGGCTAGGCTTCAGCTTGTAATTCTGCCTCACCCTCCCAGAGTGCTGAGATCATAGGTTGCGACCCAGGGCCCAACTCCCAGTCTCCTCTTTCTAGTAAGTAACACAAGATTAGGATTCTGTTTAGAAATGATGTGAAGACATGTGGCCAGCCCTTCAAAGCAATCCCTGGGTTTTGGTAGCAAATAAAAAGCCGTCTCCAAGGAGGTCTTGAAGCCATGAGGCTCACGATATGATCTGCACTTGTAAGCCCTGCCTGGGCATCTCCCAGCTCCACATTTTCTGGGAGATTTGTAAAAAGAAGAAGTAGGAGGGGAAAGCCCAGGACAACTCCAGAATTGTCTTGGTTTTGTTAGCAAAGACAAGATAAGCAGAACAATCTCTCTATAAAATTCAATTAATTTTTTCCCTTGCTAATTTGTTTAGTCTTGTTTATCATGAAGGCCGAGACATCAAATCTCAGGGGATGGTGCTTTCCCCATCGAGATGTTGTTGCACAGTGAGAAAACATGTTGCCCCAACCAAGGTCACCAGCAGTCACGTGCATGGTATTTTGAGAGCCACTTCTCCTTGGGAGCCGGAGCAGCAGGCTGATCTGAGTCACTCAGGCTTGGTGGCACCCAGCTCCCTGCTCTCTGGCTTATCTTTCCTCCCTGCCTGGCTGCAAATAAGAAGACACACCCCCCCCCCCAACGCCCCCTATTTCCTTTTTAATAAGGGATTTTTTTTTTTTTGCAATTGAAATGCTAGATTCTCTGTCCATAGAATTTTCTGAGAATATCATCCACAGAAGCTCTGACCCAAGGCAGCTGAATGTTAAAGACATTAGTTAATTAAATCTCAGAACACTCTCATCACTGTCTATTTCTTCTTGGGGACAAGATACTAAAGAATATGGTGCCAAGCCAAGGCCAGAGGGAAAGACAGCAGGGAGCAAAATCCTCTGCTCCTGGGTATTCGAGACTTTACATCTTCTCAGAAGAGGCTGGATTCCATCCATGTTTATGGGGAGAGAGCCCCGGGATCAAATGGATCCACCCTGGACTCCATGTGGAAGTTCTGAAACCAAACCAGCTGCTGTCCCTTCCTAGCTGTGTGACTCGGACAAGCATCTCAGCTTCTTTGAGCTTCACGCGCTGCATCTGAAGAATAGAGCCCTGGAGACCGCCTGCATAATGCGGCCGGGAGAATTATCTGTAGGACTATCTGGGCCGTATGGCAGAGATGCTTGTCCCGGCCGAATCAGACGGGGGCCTCGGAGGGGCCCAGCTTCCTTCCGACTCCCTGCGGCAACAACAGAGGCTGCCCAAGAACCCAGCGCAGCCCCCTGAGCCACAGGTCTCGCCCTACGGTAGGGATGTGACCAGCTTTCAGTCCCATCCTTTAGGGAACAAAAGAAACTTGTTTATGCATCCTTTAAAAATTAACTTGGATAGATTCAGATAAGTCTCTAAATGTGCTTGCCAAAACGGAAGCCTTTCTGAAGCCTAATCTCTGGACCACTTTCTCTCCTCGAAGTAAGCAGTTCTGCTCTGCTGGCTGCAGCCGGGCCCGGCTGCGGGCTTCCGTCCGCAGTCACACAGGCCCTCGCCTTCCGGATTATGACAGCGCCGGCTTTCACAGTGGGTGCACTAAATGAGAAAAGTACAATGTAGCCGCAGCATTCACGTGCTTGAATGGAGCGCGGCAACTGTGGAAGCTGCCGCCTTTGACCGGAAATTGATGTCCCCATGGCTGTTTACCTGTCCGAAATTAGTTCTTGAAGATCAGCCTTAAGGAGAGGGGTGGAGGAGCGAGTGGTGAGGGCGGGCCCCGCGTGCAGACGAGCTTTCTGCTGCGCTGGCTTCGCTCCCCTCCTGGCGCTTTGCTTCCCGGATTCTTGCCGGGTAGGCCGGGTAGGTCACAGAAGACTGTGACGTCACAGGAGAGTTAACACGGGGTGGGGTGGGGGAGGAACCAAGGCTCAAATCTCCCACTTAGAAGCTGAGATGTGAGCGGAAGAATTAGTGAGGCAGCCCTTGACAGTTGGCAGAAGGGATAACTTTGGGCGGCACCAGGGCGTTCGTCTTAGGTGCGCTTGGCATCAAAGAAAGTGGAGTTGCTGGGGTGAAGGGGCCCCGGGAGCAGTTCAGCAAAGCCCTGATTACCGTGGACCATCCTGTGCGAGAGATGGAGGGCCCAGTGGGCTGGTGACACACCGGGTTCTGTATGGAGCCCTGCTGGCTTAGTTTAAATGCTTTTCGGATAAGGCAGGTGTGAGGGCTGTTGGCAGAGGGCCCTAAATCCCTCCGCAGGGAGGCAAGGGAACAGACACGCTCTGCTGCGATTACCGAGCTTAGAGGCTGCTCTGCTCCCGCCTGTCTGGATCCACAGCAAATTCACCCTCACATCACTCCCCACCACACACACTTCTCCTGTCCTCTCCGTCCCTTTCCACTACCCCTTTATAAGGATTGCAGTTTTACGTCTCTCCCTCACGTTCCTGGAAGAAGCACAAACTACTGATAATACAAATGACCCAATAAATCTACAACATTCAGGCCTCGCAAACTCAAGGGCTGTGCATGCACCACCAGTAGGGCTTGGCTTTGGTGGCTGAGAAGTAAAAGAAGGGTTTTCAGATATCTGTGGAAGTCTGCTAATAGTTACAGCTGCAGGAAAAAAAGGAGAGCACATGCTAAACTGTGTATAAGGTCAGAGGTTCACGTGGTCCTTGAACTTCAAATAAAAAGCCCCTGCTCCAGTTGTTTCTAACACGAGAGGATCTCTGCCATCTTGTATCAGGGGACATCTGTACAGCATTGGCATGGCCTCAGTTCTCCACCAGCCCTCCACTGGGCAGGGCAAATAACCTCTTGGATTCTGGACTCTTTGCTTTTCAGGAGAGCAGAACTACCTGGGAGCAGAGTGTGAGCTCCAGGCAGGAGGCGGTGGCATCAAGATAAGAAATCACTTCTTAGATAACAATGAACTCCTGCAGCCATTGGGTCTTCTTTGACAACAAATACTATAAACTACATTTTCATGGACTGCTATGTAAGGGCCCTTCACACAATTTTACACTGCTCTTCAGCATCACCTACACCTGCACACACCAACAAACACCTACTGCAGCGTAATGACTTTTTCTTGAAAGTTAACTCCCAAGTAAACTGTAGAAAAATGTTCACAAAACACCTAAAGGCACTGGAATTGCTGGTCTAGGAATGATGATTGCCTAGTGACTTCTTGTCTGCCTTGGCATTGATTGTTAGAGGAATAGAGAGGTTTAGCAACTCTAATTCATTAGCTATGGGATTATTATGGTCTGAATGTTTGTGTCTCCAAAATTCATCCTGACCCCTAATGGCACTTAGGAGCAGCTATGGCTTGAATTTTGAGGGTTACTCTAAGATCTACTCATAACGCTTGGTGCAGAGGTGGTGGTATGGGAGCTACTGTGACTCTTTAAGAGATGAAGCTTAGTGAGAGTTCCTTCAGTCACTGGAGACATGCCCTTAGTGGGGATTAGGGGACTCAGGGCTGTCCCCTCTTTGCTGTGGTTAAAGATGTGACCTCTTCCTGTCAACATGTGTACTGCTCCCATCAGAGGTCAAATAAATGGGGCCTTCCCGCAGAATCTTGGGCTTTGAACCTCCAAATTGGTGAGCTAAGTAAACCTTTTCCCTTTAAAATTTAGCTGCCTCAGTATTTCATTATAACAGTACAGAATTGACTAATACAGGAGGTGGGGCCTCTGGAAGGGGATTAACTCTGAGGAGGATTCATCCCTTTAGAAGAGAGAGCCCAGGAAGTGCCTTGCTTCTTCTACCATCGGATAACACACAAATTGGATAGTGAGCCCTCACCAGACACTGAACCTGCTGGCACCTTGGTCTTGGACTTCTCAGAAACAAGCTGCCATTGAAAAGTCTGTGTCAATTTTTACCAAAGCAGCCTGAACTACAACATAAGGAGACTCTAAAACTAATGTCATTTTTCTAAGACAGCCGTGTTGAAGCTGTATCCTCAGAGAAAAAGAGAAAACTAAAAATGAATAAATAGACCTGAAGAAAAAAAATAGACATTAAGTGTCATGTGCTCAGGGAAGAAGAAAACAGCTTCAGTTTTTGAGTCTGACTGTCAAGATTCTTTGCAAAGATGGCACCTGTAAATCCTGCTGTCGTGCTGTGTGCATGCTGTTGTCCTACTGGAAGGTGGATTCTGTGTACCCATGCCCTTACTTCTGCTTTCACCAAAAGGATGTTTTGAGAGCAACGCTGTGTGACTTTGGGGACAGGCCTTAAGAGGCCTTGCAATTTCCATTTACACCCTGAAACCCAGCCACCACCTAAGGATTCTTGGACTGGGTTACTGAATCGTATAGACCGTATAGCAAGAGCGTGTCTACGTAGGGAAGAACAGAGTGGGAGGGCTTGGGACCCCAACCCAAGTCCATATGAGTGAAGCTGGTGTGGATCGTTCAGCCTCAGCCTGGACCCTCCTGCTGACACTCTGAGAAGGGCAGCTACGCTAGTCTGACTAAGGTGCTTGTGCCCTTCCAGCTGAAGCCCTAGGCATTGGTGAACAGAGACACCAGCCCCTAAGCCCCATGGCCTTGAGTCACCAGAATTTATGTAGTTGTTTTGAACCACTAGGTTTTGAAGTCATTTATTACATTACAGAAGAAACTCTACCTAATATTTTCTCCTCTTTTCTAACAATAGAAATTTTTACTGTCAACAACAATATGTCCACTCAAAAAATAGCTTCCCCATCATTCTTTCAGCTAGGGGTGGCCATTTGACTAAACACTAGACAAAGAACAGTCAACAGGTGAAAACTCAAGAAGAATTCTTCAAAAAGAAAGCTCTGCCTGTGAGTTGGGTACTTAGATGTGTCCAACATTCTTTTTCACTTCAGACTCATTCTTTGAGACTAGGGCACAGATGCCATGCTTGGATGGGCACCAGCCACCTTACAATCATAAACAAAAACCCCATCTCAGGATTCCTAATGACATGGATAAATGCCTAATTTTCAAATTGTTTCATAAGAAAAATAAGCTATTGATAGTGTAAGCCAATATTCTTATATGTTTTTTGTCATTGCTTTCTTAATCTTTGGTTTGAGGATTCATGTCAAACACATTTCTAACTTGCAAACTATAAATACCCAACCCTCCCAGACCCAGCTGCTTCTGTCCTTGGATTCTGTGAGATGGCCTTGTATCCTAGTACTACTCATTTCTTCTTTTCCATGTTAGCTGGAGTAGGTTTTGTTGCCAGTAATTAAACAATCCTTGCCAAGAGAAAGATGCTTGAGTTAAAGGCACAAAGGAACGGGTTTGCTTGGGCAATTTCTCTTTCATTGAGAACAAGGCCCACAGCTAATTCTCAGAAACAGAAGAAGTTAGGATTATCACCTACTCAGGTTTGAGACCGAGATGGCCACGGGTTTTTGTATTGAGAAAGATGGCCACAGGTTTTTACACTCTCTCCCCCAGAAATCATTGGCACAGGGCAGTAGCTGCTGTTAGGAGCCTGTTAGTTAGGCATGGCCTCCCTGAAGGCAAAGGTATCACAGAGGTAACCTTGGATGTGTGGGATATACTACTTTTGTGTAATCAAACTGCCTTCCGTGAGTCTTCAGAGGAGAAATTGCCAACTATACAGGGCACTGTCATGGTCCTTTCCACAGGTCTTTTATGTCCACGGGCTTGAGTACTGTGCTTAATGGCACAGAATGAATCAGCCCATTCATTAGTTCTGGTTTCTTTGAAGCACCTTCTCCATCAGATCTTCCATCTCCAGGTCTCCCTTTCCACAGCGCACTGATGCTGTGGATATGAGTTTTAGATCTCATCTGTCAGAGAGACTGGCTTGGGCGAGGCCCTGTTGATTCTACTGCTGAGAGTTCTGGGCCTATTCTGATGTGACTTTCAGACAGCACCATGTCAGCCCTCCTAGAGTGGTTGGGAGCAGCCTTTTAAAAATCCAGCACCAACCTTCTTCCTGAGAAGGTGGTAAGTCCTCAGTCACGGCTAGTCCTGGCGAAGAGAGAACATTATTCTCTGTTTTTCTGTTTATAAGAACTTTCTTCTTTAAAAAGGGCCTCCAGGAAAGAGGAATGCTCATTTTTTAACAGAATGGCCAAAAGCCTCCCTCCCCTTTTTTTATTCAGTCAAAACTTCCTTTCAATAGAAACATTAATATTTAAATGTTATCTCATTGATAGCAGAAAACCTTAACTTCTTAGATTTTTAGGAAAGGGGGAAAGAAATATTGATAGTTCTTTTCTTAATACCTGATGTAAAACCATTTTCTGTAAGATGTTGGTTGGTTACTCCACAGCATTTGATCCCAAAGGCAAAGTTGTGTTCTGGTGGAAAAGTAGAAATTCATTTCTGAGAACTACTTTGCAGACATTTATCTAAAGAAGTGTTCAGAATGTATTTTTAAGTTAAAAGAATCACGATACAAAACTATGCACAGCATGATCTTAATTTTGCCAAAATAGGAAAATGAAAAGAAGGAAGGCAATGATAGAAGGAGGAGAAATTCTTTTAAACATGTATATACAAAAAAGGTTGCCAAATTTAAGTATTAAAGATTATTATTTATTTGTAGGAAAATGAAAAGAAGGAAGGCAATGATAGAAGGAGGAGAAATTCTTTTAAACATGTATATACAAAAAAGGTTGCCAAATTTAAGTATTAAAGATTATTATTTATTTGGGATGGCACTACCTGCGATTTCAGATTTCTTTCCTTTTCTCTATTTTTTAGACTTTCTATGATGGCCATGTTACTTTAATGTTATAAAAAGTGATATGATCGAAGACATTAACAATCCTTTATTCGGGATGCCCCAATCCTCAGGCCATCTATCAGCACCACTTTTGAGGCCTGTTAGGGACAGCCTACACAGCAGGAGATGAGCTATGGGCTGTGCGTGAAGCTTCATGCTCAGGGGGGAATAATGATTTTCATCCCAACAGTTAGCTTCCAAGATGCTTAGCTGTGCTGGGGAGCATGTGCGAGGGCTCAGAGAAAAGGGGGCCATGCCCTATTGATGGCATTTGCTGTGGGAGATAAAAATGGCAGCAACCAACAGGGAGTTGGCCTCCTGCTGTCTCTACTCCCACCTCCAACACTATTGCTTTCCTCTTCATTGAAGTTCTTCATAGGCCCCTGAGAGCCAGGCCTGGACAGAGCGTTAGTTCTTCCCTCCCCTTTTCTTCCATATCTCTATTTGAAGGAAGCACCTTCAAAAGAAATGATCCCATCAAGGCCTAGATCCAGCGCATCCTCTCTAGCAGCCGGTATACACCTAGACAGTAGGGATGCCTAGCAGAATCATTCCTTTCCACTCAGGAAAGCAAATACCCAGGTTAAGTGCTCCATTTTGACAAAAAATAAAGGAGAGATAAATTTGAAAATGCTAGGTGATGTGAGGTTTGCTGGTTCCCACCTCAATAGCTGCAATCATTTACAAATCTTTCTAATGTTTTGTCAGATTCTGGATCCAATACCTTGCAGTCATGCAGAGATGCCCATAATGGTTATTTATGTTCCTGGAGAGTTTATTCCCCCATTCCGCTAGGGTCATTTATTTCCATGGGAGGCTGATACGTACAATATTGGCTTTCACGAGGTGCTGCACTGACATTTTTGTACTGCAGGAGTGATGGGGGCTTAGGGAGGCAGATGGAGTTCAAGGGTAACCAGCTTAGGGACAGATCACAGCTGATTTCTTCTCATTCTTCACCAACGCTCTACCCCTGATTTTCTTGAGTTTTTGTTTTGTTGTTACTTGGCAAATTCTAAACACTGGCAGGGTTCAATTTTGGTGTTTTGTTTTTAAAAATCACATACATGCCCAGAGTCCCAGGAGTGCCTGATTTGAAGAAGAGTTTCCCCTCACCTCTGTCCTTGGCTCCTCTCAGCTCCAAACCTCTAGTGTGTGAGGTTTGGGGAAATTTAGAATCACAAAAGCAAAAAAAAAAAAAAAAAAAAAAAAAAAAAAAAAAAAAAAAAAAAAAAAAAAAAAAAAAAAAAAAAAAAAAAAAAAAAAAAAAAAAAAAAAAAACCAATAAGTAAATTAACTGGGTGAGTTTAAAAGATTCCCTGGGGAAAGCGAAAAACCTACAAAGCTCAGAAAAACGTAGAGTCTAAATATCCTGTCTCCAGTTCAGAACGCACCCGATGGGATGGATTCACCTCTGCCCACTGCTGTAAAAGCTGGGGTGCCTGAGGAGAGGGAGACACCTCTTTCTCAGAGTAAATAAGCAGTGCAGGTGAATGTTTGATGGGTTGTGTGAAATCCCCAGAAGTCTCAGGGCATTAAACAGCACAGTAGATTAAACGACACCAATTACCATTATATTACCATGAGAGAACGATTGAAGTGTAAACCATCACAAGGCATTTGAGTGATCTCCATGCCTCCATCAGCCCAGCACCCGCACCACACTAGAAGCTCTCCAGGGTAACGGGAAGCACCCTGCATGCCAAGCAGCAAAGCCTCTAAGTCAGAACCTGCCCTGCTTCCGGAGCTCGGGTGCTCTTCAGCCACTTGACGTAAGTACATATCAATTCCCAAAATTAATGCCAGGGTACCCTAATAACTTCTCCCGGAATAGCTCTTGGCAGACACTCCATAGAGTAGTTTTCATTAAAAAGTTGACACATATGATTATGGAGCGTTTCGCTTTCGATGACAATTTATCATAAGGATAGAAAACTTGTAACAGAGAAATACCATTATTATTAATAAGCATTTAATAGGTCCCCATAGTGTGCAGCTTGCTGAAGAGGAGAACAATATGGAGGCAGACTCCACACCCAACTGAATTAAAATCTAAATAAAGAACTACTTAAAATTATGCGGCAGACTAGTTGTAAGGGTACCTCGAGCCAGCACTTATCGTGGGAAGTCATGGAGGAGCCTGAAGATGACCTGTTGACAACGACAGTGAATAGAGGCTGTCCCCTCCTAGTTCATTTTGTTCTGAACCACTTCTGCAGGAACTGGATCAGAAATGCGCCTGCAGACAGAGTTCTTCCCGTGAAGGTGGTTACGTCTCAGGTAACCAACCTGTCCCAGTGACACCTCATATAGAAACTGTCATTGTCCCTGCCTCGGTTGAGTCCTGATACTACCCAAGTGACAGAAACACTATGGCTTCATTGTGCTGTCCCATCTTACTTTAATTTCCTCAGTCAAACACAACTGCTAATAAAGGGCCAGCCATCCTGCTGCCCAACTCCTCTGACCTACTTTGACCAAATGAAATTACATCCATATTAGAAGGGGCTCTTTCCCCCTGACTAGGCAAACATTCCTCAGAGGAAATCGGAGTCCACAGTGCAGTATTTCTATATTTTTCATGCAATGACCTGGAATCAGCCTTGGAAATTAATTATGATTTGATCAGGTGCAGATATCCATCTGGACTTTATTCTCATTCTGCCTGAATTATTTCCTTCACGGTTCCAGTGCTCCTCAGCTGTCTCAGCTCCGCACTTGGATTGAACAGCTTGCAGCCAAGAATATGGCTTCTTGAATCTGAGTCCCCAGGGGAAATAAATCAGGCTCTGCTATCCTCACTAGCTGTGCGGCTTTGGGCACATTTCTTTACCTCTCTGAGCCTGCAGTGCCTACATGGAGAAGAAGGTAAATTATTTCTCTCTGAAAGTGCAATTACAAGGGTATGAGGCAATGCATGTCAGGTGTTGGACCCGCGATCGGTCATCTGTGTCACGGCTGTTGTCTTGCTTCTGTGACAGCTATAAGGCTCAGGACAGGTTCTCATCTTCATTTTGACTTAATCACAATTAGTTGTTGAAATTACCATTATTTATTTTCCTTTCTCCTCTTTCCTAAATAAAGAATGAAACAGTTTAAAGGATAAGTGCACAGAATAAATACACATCACTGTATCTTCTAATTCCAAATACCGCCACACTCAGCTTGCATAGTGGAAAAGGTACACTCTGAAGGAGGCCTAGCACTAAGGAACAGCAATGTATTTGCTGACACAAAGTGATTTGGACACTGAGTGTTGGCTGAAAGAAGTGGTATCCCCTAATACTACATGGACAGAAAATGTTTCTGATGGTGCACGGCCAAAGAGGGACATTAGACTAACTCGTAACAGTGTTTGTCAAACTTAAACGTATGTGGGAGTCACCCAGATAGTCACTGCAGTTGTTGCATTTTTAATAAGCCTACCAGGTGGAGGAACATCCTTCAACCGTCACTGGCTTAGAAGCCCATGACAACAGAAAAGCGTCAGCTGCCCACAAACGTTTCTTGCAACCTTCTTTTAATTGTTCTTCTTGCCTTTCCATCTTCTTCACACTCCTGGGCACCTTGTCTGTCTTCCTGTCCTGCCCTGGCTCTGGCTCGCCAGAAGGAGAAGATAGAATTGTTTGCCCATGTACACCATCAAGACGAAGAGTACCAAGTGGGGCAGAAAGAGCCGAGTGGCACTATCCGGTGAGGAAACCTGTGATTCAGAAGATGTTTAAAAAATGATCAATTCTGCAGCAGCAGGAAAGCTATAGAAGCTAACCATTTAGTGGAATTCCTGAAAGTCCTAGTGTGCCGGTCAGATGAGGACAGGTAGAGAAGAAAAACAAATCCCACTCTAGCTTAAAGCCTCAGAAAGAGACAGGGTTGAACAATGCCCAGTAGCTGAAGATGAGCAGAAAGATGCTTGGATCCACACAAGCATCCACGTGTCTCCAAATGGTGATGTTCATGCTTTTTACAGGCTGTGTGTGCTAGAATGAAGCTGAGTTCCGCCGAAATGACAAATCGACCCTAAACGTCAGTGGTGTCAAACAAACAAACAGCCCCACCCAACTCCTGCTGAACATTATCAGGGTTGTCTGAAGGCGCTGCTTGATGTTATCCTTGTCGCCGACACCCTGAAACCTAGACTGATAGAGTAGCCACTACCTGAAACATTGCCAGTCACGCTGGCAAAGGAATAAAAAGGGAGGTAGGAGTGGTCTGCAGGCTCCTCCATTCACAATCAAAGGCTCCAAATTAGAACGACATGCTCATTGGCCGGGATCAGTCACATGGCTCCACCTGGCCAATAGACAGCCGTGTACTTAGAACGGGGAAAACCAGGATGCTTGGCTGACAGAACCAATGACAAAACGTTGTGGAACCTTTTTTAGTCAGATAAGATATTATGTGGGATTAACAGTATGACACATGTTAATAGAGCTGCTCTAATTAAAGCTAGGAGCAGAGGGTGAGGCTGGAGTTTAACTCCCCACCCCTGCCCAGCTCCCTTTTCAGAAGACATCTTTGAAGACCCTGGATTCCTGGAGTCTGTGGCAACCACTGCGCTATCACATGCCCTGCATCGTGCAATCTATTTAAATACTGCCCTCTATTTATTGATGATTAGTGTCTTAATAAATGTTCTTATTTTAATGGAAAAGGTACAAATAAATAGCAAGCACTGTTCTGTGGCAAGCCTTGCTGCTCGGACAGCATGGCTATAAACAAAACATTATTTCTAAGTATCATCAACACAGACAAAATGAGAAAATAAACATCCTTAAAAGTAGCCTCTGGCCTTTACACCTGCGGCATACACAAACATCTGTTTTAAAGAGTGTTCATCCCCAGCAACACAAAAAGAAAGAGAATGAAAAGAAAAAGAGCGAATAAGGTATACCCACGCTGTGATTCTCGTGAGGCTCAAGAACGTGGTGCTGAACTGATCAAGCCAGCCACAAAAAGGCAAATACTGCGTAGTTTTCACTTTTCAAGATACCTAAAGTAATCAAGTTCACGGAGACAGGAAGCGAGTGGTAGTCGCTGGAGGCTGGGGAAGGAGGACCAGCTGTTATTGTGTAATGAGTACAGAGTTTTCAGTCTTGCAGGTGAAAAAGTTGAGATGGATCGCGCAGCAACGTGAATGTATGTTAGTCTACTGATCTGACACTTAGACGGAGTGAGGATGATATATTTTATGGGCATTATGGCACAATTTTGAAAAAAGCTTAAAAAGTATTTCAATAGTTCTACACTTTTTCTTTGAAAGATCAAAGTTAATTTTTCTGTTACACCTGTTCACCAGACACTATTTAAAACACTTTTCTTTCCACATGAAGAAACCAAATTAAATTAGAACTGAACATCTTAAGTATAACATAAAGAAATATGCTTCCCCTTTATACTGGAATCTTTGCCCTCCGTTCTAAATGAAAATTAAACTTGTTATTCCCTTATTCCCAACTTGGTTGCGAGAGAGATACTTCCCTGTGGTTCAGAGCCGCAATGCGCTCGCACTCAGGGCCTTTGCAGCACGTGCTCTGGAACCGTTCTGGCCTGCAGGGAAGGGATTGTTTGGCCGGGTGACAGCCCGGCCCCTTGGGAACCTGCCGAACCTGCTTTTGTGGACTCTGGCGCACCCAGGGGAGAGAGCAGCAGGGGGGCTCTGAGGACTCCCCAGGGGGGCAGCAGAATGGCAGCTAGGATAATGCGAGAGAGCCTGTGCTGGGGGACTCCCACACGCTGGGAGGTCTGAGGGGCCAGCTGTGTGATCTCAGGCAAGTTGCTTACTGTAACTTTCAGTTTTCCACATATAATTCAGGAATTAACTGTGATCTAAGGATCCATGTGAGCTCACTCACATATCAAAAAAAAAAAAAATGCACTCAGAGAATGTCTGTACGTGCCAGGCACTGTGCTGGGTGCTGCGGATCGATCAGCAAGCAAATCAAAGACCCCTGTGCTATTGGGGTTCGGGTTCTCAGTGGGGGAAGCAAGTAAGTGCACCACCTTTAACAGTATTCTGGAAAGACAGAGAGAGAGAGAGAGAGAGAGAGGGAGAGAGAGAGAGAGAGTTCACCCACATGCACATGCATGCACGCATTATTTTAAATAAGATGGCCAAAAAAAAGTCCTCACTGAGCTAGCAATCTCCGAGTAAATAAAGACTTGAAGGAGGCAAGGGAGGCAAGCCATGTAGAGATGGGGCTCAGAAAGGACGAGTGCAAAGGTCCTGAGGCCAGTGTAGCTAGATCAATCAGAATGAGGAAGGAGGCACAATAGTAGAAAACAGAATCAGAGCAGTGCCAGCAGAACATTTAGGGTATCAAAGGCCATTGTAAAAACTTGAATTTTTTATTCTAAGTCAGAAGAGAGGATGCTGGGAGGAAGGATGAAAAATATGATCTAATTCAGCATTTTAACACAGTCTTTCTGGCCTCTCTGTTTTGAGCAGAGTGAAGCAGACAAGGACGGAAGAAAGAAGGCCTGTCAGGAAGCTTTTGCGACAGTCCGGGTGAGAGATGATGGCATCCGGGAGCAAGGCAGAGCTGGGAGGTGAGGAGACGAGCCCTAGTTAACACCTGCAAAGCCCTGGCCACTGTCTCTGGCACATGCAAGAGCTCACCAGGTGGGTGGTCGTGGTGATATTATTAATGAGGTGCACGAAGGCATAGCGTGAGCTCCAGGCAAAAGAGACAACATTGCTTGCGCCAGACGAATAAGGCAAGGGCAGAGCCAGAAGCCGGGTATAACGACAGCCAGCCAGGGCTTCGGGAGTAAGCACAGAGGCAGTATTTTGGGATCAGGGAAAAAGATTGTTCTAAGCTTCAAAGGCACCATGCGGGTGCTCCGGCGAGGGATCTGTACCTGTGCCAGAGCCTCCAGAGGAGCAGAGAATGGAGAAGAGTCAAGGTCAGCGAGGACACCAGAGATAAGAGCGAGGGCGTTTTGTCTCTCTGTTCTCACGTACAAGATGTGGAAAGTCAAACCCTCCCTAGGAACTCGGAAGCCACACAAGAACCTACCATCATCTCTGGACACTTTGATTTCCCACGATCGATCTCCAAAGGGGCAAACGTAACGCAAGCTTAGCCTCGGAGACATCTACTGATCCTTTGCCCTTCGTGCATGGAATCTGGAACTTCTGCGGGATGCTAGAAAAGGAGCACTCTTGAAGCAGCAATGTTTCCCCGGGCAGTATTTCCTTGAGGTTATGTAAGCCTGCCTGCCCCCTCCCCCAGGACTGAGTCACTCCGCTAAATGTCCACATGCAGTCAGAGTAAAGGACGGTTGCCAGGTGCTCCCAGAGTTCCTGCTGCCGCTGGTAACCAGTGCTTTAACTACAGGAAAGGTCTGGAGTATACACTGGACAGGCACCAAAAATCCAAGCAAGGGTGGGCCACTGTCGAGAGCCCCCTAAGCAAAGGCCTGTCCCTGAACAGAACACTTATCTGAGTGGTAGGTAATGGCTGGTGTGTAATGATGCCTTAATTTTGCTTCTGTCCCTGTGTAGGTAGAAAATAGCTCCAGAATGGAGCTGTTCTGTTGAGTAGATCATGCTGCAGGATGGACTATCCTACGTCTGAGCTCCTAATATGGCTTCCACTGGCTGTGGGTGGCTGCTGAGCTATTGCATCTGGTGGGCTGCATTTGGAAATTCTATTTTTATTAGCTAGATTTTCAATTTAAAGCCTAGTGGCCAGTGATGACCATACTGGATAGCATAGCTCTGAGAAGAGTACTAACTTCATTTCCCAACCCTCTCCCTTCTTCTGAGTAAAGGATGTAGATGGCACTGGGTTTGGAGGCCCAGTTTTGGCAATTTAGGGAGCATATGAGGAAGAAAAGCCAATGAAGATTTCAACTAGCTTGGAGACCCAGATGCAGTCACCAGCAGCTATGAGACTAGGACACATCTTGGTTTCTCTCTGAGCCTCAGTTCTCCACTTTCTTCACAAGGAAATGTAAGAATCATACCACTCTAGAAATTTTAAGATTTTTTTTCTTTTTTTGAGACAGGGTCTTGTTCTGTAGTCCAGGCTGGTCCTGAACTCATTATGTAGCCTACGTTGGCCTTGGACTCAAGGCAATACTCTTGCCTCAGCCTCCCGAGCACTGGGATTTACAGAAGTGTGCTACCATGCTCAGTTTATGTGTTACTGGGGAATTGAACTCAGGTACTTAGATGCTTGCTAGGCAAGTGCTGTAACCACTGAACTGTTTCTCCAGGCCTAAGATTTTTTTCAAGTGGAATTGTTCTATTACTTTAACCTTGTGTAGGGCCTTGGCGCTTCTAGACAAACGAGAAACTGTTTAATAATAAAAATTTGCAGAATACACCATATTTTTCACTGGTTTCTAAATCCAACCCATCTAAAAACAAGATGAAAAGCAAGTTGGTTTTATGACCACATTCCCTATATTTATAGTGAGTCATCGAGACCAACCCTAAGCCTAACTGACAGAAGTATGCACAGCGCCAGGTCTAGAAATAGCGACCACCACAGCCCACTGGAGGCCGGAAGCTCCATCTCCGCTGAGTGGCATGTTTTCTGTTTTGTTTACATTATTTAAATTCACAATTACAATCCTAGGAACAGGAAGCGATTACTTCATATGGGTGCCATTACCTCTAAACAAGAAGGCAAGTGATCAATATAAGAATCTATGTTAAAGAATCTATGTTACTGTTACAGAAAAATGCAGGATGTGGAAAGAATATGCAACATGGGCTTGGTAAGCAAAGACAGCCCTGAAACCAGAAACTCGTGTGCAAAGCACAGTGCGACGTGGCAGACTCAGAAGGGAGCTTTCAGTGGGGTGCCATGTTTTATCTGATCCTTTTCACAGCCCTATGACGCAGCTATTATGATTCCAAGAGAAGTTATGGAAACAGCTCCGGGTCACAAAGAGGATTTATGAAAAAGCCGAATTCTCCCTCAGGCCACCTCCACGGGGAAGCCCAGGCCCTCCACTCTCCATAACAGAAGATGGCTCTGAGTAACATTAAGACTTCTTAAATTTAAGATTTGTATCATACCTACTTCCGAAAGACTAGAGGCAGCTTAAAGATCCAATCATGGTTCAGGAGAAGGCATTTAAGGATAGCAGTGTTGCTGATGAAAGCAAAAGACGGTTTCAGACACCTGAACGGAGCAGATTCTACACTTGGGCATTTCATTTGGTTCTAACTTTTCTGACATCTAAGCCGAAAACAGAAGAGCATATTGGATTGCGTGGATTTTATTTTCTGACAAGATAAAGCATACATATTCATCTACAGAGATGACAAACCTTGCTAGGATTAAACCCAAAACAGGTACGTTTCATCCTGTGGGTCTCTGGTTAGAGAATGCAAAAGAGCAAAGACAGCCTTACTCTCCTATTTCTAAAATAAGTGATCACATTAAGGTCACCTTCTAACGCCACCAGTGCATGAAATACTGCAAACTAAAATTCTGCCAGAGAGTCTGAAACACTTTGCAACAGAGAGCTATTTTATTGACCCTCTATAAAGATAGAAGACATAATATACTAAAGCCTGGCTTAGCAAAGAAATTCCTATAAAATTCTGAGAGAATATTAGCTTGGACTTAGTTATGGGGTCTAGAAATGTGGGAGAGCCTTCAAGAATATCAATGAAAAAGGGTAACCATGGCCATCGGCACTTGTAGATGCCAGTGGTGGCTAATGAGATATCACCTTCAGGCAGCAGTTTCTACTTAGAGGTTCAGAACAAACTACATAAATGGATGTTAAATATTTATAGTCATTCATTTAAGATAGTTTAACAAGATTCTACTTCATTCTTTGTGTACTACAAAGAATAAAATGAATAGGAAGTGTGGTTTCTGCTTCTGGAAAGTTTATAGTCTAACATGGATTTCATGACGGTGGACCTGTTGGGTTTGGTGCTAGATACTTATTTTCTGTAGGAGACCGTCGTGTGCATTGTAGGACGTTTACAGCAGTAGCCCTGCCCTTAACCCACAGTAGCATAACCACCACACTGACAGCCAAAAATGTCTACAGACTTCGCCAAATACGTCCTGTCCCTGGTTGGGAATTATCGATCTGTTATGTAAGAGAACGAGGGAAAAATACACAAAACAGAAAATTCTAGTGATTCTAGTGTATTGAGTATAGATTGCTGCCATGAGGGAAGACTAGAATGCTCACTCTCAGTGAAAAGAAAATCAGAAATTAAAATAAGCGGAGGAAATGTTTGATGGATTTGGTTGGGTAAGGGCACATTAATGTACATTAGGGAGAAACCTCTGAATCGCCGTCAGGCTGAACACTTGAAGGCAGAAAGGGCCCTAAATATCAGACAACAGGCTTAGGGCCTGATTCAGTAGCATTCAATAGCCCAGGGAAAGCTACAAAAGTCTACACCAGAGAAAAGAATTGTGCAACTTACCCAAAGAAAATAGCAGACAGTGGTGTGTTGGCTGGGTGCTATGATCTGAATGTTTATACTAACCCCTCATTCCTATGTTGAAACCCATATGCCACAGTGTTAGGAGGAGGAGCTTAAGGAGGTGAACAGGACATAAGGGTAGAGCCTTCATGAATGGGATCAGTGCCCTTGCAAAAGGGGCCCCAGAGTGCTGGCTTGCCCTTCACACCACCACATGGGGACACAGTGAAGAAAAGGGCCCTCGGCGACATAAAATCCAGCAGTGTCTTTTTAAATTTTTTTTATTATTTTTTTGAGGTAGGGTCTTGATCTGCAATAGTTCAGACTGGTTCTGAACTGGGTAGCCCAAGGTGGTTTCAAACTCTTCACAATCCTCCTGCCTCCGCCTCTTAAGTGCCGGGACTATAGGCATATGCCCCATAACTGGCTAATGGAATCTGCCAATATCTTGATATAGGAATTTTCAGCCTTCAGAACAATGAACAATAAACTTCTATTGTTTATAAGCCGCTCAATTTCATGTATTTTGATATAACAGTTTGTATGGACTGGACCCTGACTAAGAAGGAAGGAGACGTAAAAAATGGGGAGATGAGGAAGAATGTGACAGTCTGAATGACAAAGCCGAGAGTGGTAAAATCCAGAGAATGTAGGCAGTATTTCTTGCCAGGGAAACGTAGGGGTACAGGAGGACCCAGCTGCCTGTGGGAATGCCCCCTCCATCACACACATAATCCCGAGCATGGGCACACACGCGCGCGCGCACACACACACACACACACACACACACACACACACACACACACACAGTCCTTACTAAGCCCCCTGTGATTGCTGCCCTCACAAGTGTGGTTTTCCCATGAGACCCTCTAAGAAAGAGAGGAGAATGGCCTCTGCCTGTGGGAACAATGCAACACTGTTCCTGCCCTGCATTTGAGATAAGCCACCCATGACAGCCGTTAGAGCTGCCTTGAGAATGCTGCTGCATCTAGGTCCACAGCCCTGGCTTTGTCCCCATTCCCGCCCCCTCAGCCTCCCGAAGGCTTCCACCCGTCTGCTGTGCTGAGGCCCACTTTGCAGGGAGAGCATGGAAGAGCCCCATCCTGAAGCAAGATCTCAGGCCTCAGTGCGGAAGGCATCTCACAGCGTCTCTGTTCTTTCCCGTCTTCTGCTCTGTTGGGGCTGAATAAATATTGACTAGCTATAGAACGTAAAGCCTTTTATACAAACGCTCTCCTGCTCTGAGGTCCGTGCTTGAGGCCAGCCTCAGATGACACAGCATGTGTGTGAAGGGCTAGGAGCCTCCACTGCAGACAGGCCCACAGTCACAGCTGCCAGGGTGCAGCCTCCAGCAGCAGACCTAAGTGCTGACAGGTGGTGAGCACGGTGACTGCCTCTGTGTCTGGTAGGGAGCAATTACTTTGTGTCTGATGAGACCGGAATGGTGAAGTGCTGTGAAGAATCATGGATTTTTCTAAGTCTTTACTGCCCTTAGCCGTCAATTTTCTGCCTTTGGAATTGTCTCATGGTTCCAAGACAGCTGCTGGGGCTCCAACCGAGAAGCAAGGGATGAGTTAGCTACTTTTTCCTCGCTGAAGCCCAAATAGATTTTCTCTTTCTTTGTCTCACTGACAGAGCTGAATCACAGATATATTATTAACAAAGATGGAAGGGAGATAATAGGCCAATCATGACGGATCCCCTGGGCTTTGTAGGAGGATCTGCTTTGCCCTAGACCAGAAGACCTCTGCCTGATCCAAATCCCAGGTCCCATCAGCAACAAAGAAGTAGGGAATCACTATACAGTGGATACTCATGGAGTAGAATCTGCCACCAGTGGCCCTCAGCAGTGTCATGGGTTGGCTAGGGCCCTACTGCAGAATGACATCATTTTCAGTACAGAAGGAAAGTGACCACTAGGTGCCATCTCTCTTTTCTCTGGTAAAGGAGGGTGAGCCAGGCCTTCCTGGAGGGCTCAGTGACCAGAGGTGCCCCCTCTTCCACTGACCTTCAGCCAGACGTCAGCAGGGAAGCAGAATGGGTCAGAGCAGGGGCTGTGGATCCCTCAGGGTGGCATTAAGAGGGAGATGTGGCTCTCAGCTGCGGGACCACAGGTTCCCTAGGCAGGGCTCAGGCAGCAGGCAGGAAGCCCAGCAAGTATTTCGATTTGATGAGGAAGATGTCATTGTTTATTTGTTTCTTTCTTTATTTATTTTGTAGTACTGGGGTTGAATCCAGGGCCTCGTGCATGAGCTATATCCCCAGCCTTGACAAAGAGGATTTTAAATTAAAAGATATTAGGTAGGTATTAGGCACTATCAACTAGATGACTAGAGGAAAAATAGAAAGGGAAGACTGAGAGCACAGAGGTAGCAACTCTAGAACGTAGCTGCAACCAGATGCTTGGGGCAGTAAGAGAAATTAGAAAGGGAACACTTCAAAGTTTGAAGGACAGGGTGGACCTACGGAGCCCAGATCAGATCTCTGAGGAAGAGGTGCCTCCAGACAGACGCTGGGGTCCCAAAAGAGGAACAAGGAACAGACAGTGGATACCAGGTAGGAGCCACAGGGCTGGAAGGATGCTCACAGAAAACAGAAGCAGAGAGAAACCCCTGGGAAGGCAGCAGGTGCCTTCTGTTTCCAGCCCCTGGCCTCCCTCTGGCGCCCTCTATCCATAAGGCCTCTCTGGTAGTCACTTTCTCATTGCTGAATACTTACAAACTAAAGGAAGACTGGCTTAACTAGCTTACAGTTTCCAAGATCCCAGTCCATGTATAGCTGGCTGGTTCCAAGGCAGAAAAGCGCAAGGTCAGAGTCACCCGTCCAAGAACAGCTGTTCATCCCCTGTGGCCGGGAAGCAGAGAGAGACAGGGGCAACCAGCAAGGGACATGTCCCCTTTAGGTCACACCCCCAGGGACCAGTCTCCAACCAGGCCCCACCACCTAACAGCACAGGAAATCATTAACAGACGAATTCACCGATTAGTAGAGCGATCCCATGATCCAAGCACCTTCCAAACACATGATGCTTTTGGGGGACATTTTAGATTTAAATCATAAAGGTCTCCTAGGAAACAGCTATAAAAGGCAAAACAAATTAGGTCACAGGGCCTAACCCCAGCATCATAACATAGAACACCGCAGGGCAAGTTTGCACCAAGAAACAGTAACTTGATCACACCACTACCAGAGGCAAGTGTTTCATATGTCATAATTTAAATGCTGTAAACAGTTGCCTCGGCTGTAAAATAGGATGGTGACCTGTCTGAGATCAGCGCATATAAGCTACAGGAAGAGGCTTAACTCACAATGAGCACTAACACGTGACAATTAGAATGCCCAGAAAAAAAATTTTAAATTTTAAATTAAAAAATAGGCCAGAGGACTTACCTAGGACTAAGTCTCTACTACATAAATGTCAACACTCAGAATGGGGTGCTATCCAGGATCTGGATGGGTAAATCCTTACCCCAGGAAAAGGTGTATTCTGAGAAGGGTAAGAAAAATGGTGTGTGTGTGTGTGTGTGTGTGTGTGTATATATATATATATATATATATATATATATATATATATATATATATATAGAAAAAACACTTTATCCATGGTATATATATATATATATATATATATATATAAAGAAAAAACACTTTATCCATGGCAGAGATGATTTTCTATGAGGATGTTTGTTCATCAGTTACTGCCACTGGTATGCCGGCACCTCTAACACTTAGGCCAACATGTGTGCCCTTAAGGCCCTAAAATACATTTTTTCCAGGGCTGGCTACCTGACTTCCGAGGTGCTAGGAAAAAATTTATCTTCTGTGACTGGCTCTAGGCTCAGATGCTCTCCATGTGGCTCAGCTTCCTCCTGTCCCTCCTGGGTATTCATGACTCCCAGGCCATAGCCAACATTGACCTACTGAGGAGATCAAACCAGTCTCCCAGGGAGAGTAATGATCCACCAGGCACCACTGCACACATGTCTTGGCCATCTCAAGGCTGCTGGACATTTGCTGGGTTGACCATGTATAACCTTTCCTTCTTGCCATGTGACAGGGTAACAGAGGAAGGACATGACTGGATCTTCTTTGAGCGTCTTCCCAGGACCAAGTAAGGCATTTGTCCTGACGGTCTTCAAGAGGAAGAGCAGTCCAAGCTGGGCTACTGTAGATCTGGCCTTTGGGAGCCGTGGGTGTGGTGGAACCCTCTCCCTTTGGGGAAAGGTGAAAGAGGAGCTCTTCAGCCCTCTGTGAAAAGGGAGCTTCACCCGGAAGGGATCCTCCAACAATCCCAGCCAAATCCCCCTTCAGGTTCTGGGGAAACATTTGCTGGCACCCACAGATCCCCATTTACTATGCTTTTATCCAGACAAGAAATCAGAAGACCTAAGGCTCATTAATAATCTTGACTTATCTTTGCACGAACATCAAAAATATGTATTAAAATAGAAAAAGATCTGTCCCATGTGAAATCAACTAGGAAAGAGACTAGAAGAGAACAAATGGGTCTCTTGACCCCTGCTCTGACCTAGAAGTGCTCCTTATGGCCTCATAGTGATGGTATAGTGAACATTCCGGGGAACCCCAACAGTGACGATAGCAAAGGAGATTTACTAGAAAGGATGAGGAGGAAAAGACTTGTCATCAGGGTTTGTGGCTTCCTGGGAATTCAATTGGCTCTCAAGGTCCAGAAGAATTTACCTTAAATAAGGGCAGTCTTTGCTAGGCTCTCTAGTAAAAAGGGATCATTCCTGACTTACGGTTCCAGAGTCTAAGGTCATCTTCTTCACCCCAAACCTCATCAAGGGTACCAAGGTCTCCAGAGCCTTCGTGGTCCCCAGGACTTATCCTTGGCCTCATGAAGAGGGACTGGCTTTGCCAGTGTTCTTACTCTCTCAGCTTCTCCCACATAGAATAGCACAGGGCAGGGCTTATTATGTTAAATAAATAGTATAAAGAGCCTGCAAAGCCCTAAACTGATGTAGAAAATCCTGTGAAAGGCTTGTGAGTGGTGGAGCCTGGCTATGAATCTGGCTTTCCCAATCCCAAAATCAGCCCGAGTGAAGGAGTAAGACACACTCTTTTTAAAAGATAGTGAGGGAAGGCTTCTCTGAGCTATCATTGAGGCAAAAGAAGTGGGCCATTTGAATTCCCGGCCACCCAGGGTTCTAAGAAGTAGTAGCAAAGACAAGGCAGAGCACAAACTTGGCACATTTGGGAAACAACAGTAGGTCCTGTGTGTCCAGAGCCATAAGGGTGAGGTTGGGGAGCTGTTGGAGCTTCCATCACTGAGGAACCAGGAAGTCATGCACTGGAGAGCCAGGCAATCCATGGTAAGGAATTAGGACTTTAAGTGTGACAGGAAATGTCGGAGCCTGTGAAACAGGCAACAGTAACCATCTGATTTACACATGAAATGTACTACTTTTCTGCTTACGGATGTACATACAGAGGCAAGAGAGGATGCAGGAATGACCTGTTACAAAACTATAGCAGTGATACAGGGTCCTGGGAATTGGGGTGGTGGCTAGAACAAGGTTTTAGGTATGCGAGCCCTAGTAGGGAGTCATGGATTTCAAATGTCTTGTAGGTGGAGGCAGGATAGTGAAGGAGAAAGGACCTAAGAACAGAACAATTTTAAGTTTGGGAGCCTGAGGCACGAGGGGACATTTGAGAGAAGAAAGTGCGGAGGCAGACAGGGCCTCTTTCTATCTGAGGGGCCTATTAGATCCCCGAGTGGGGCTGCCTGATACGTGGATGAGGGTATTTAGAGTTGAGGTCATTTGTGGGGTAGTTTTAAAATACTACTAAAATGAAACATGAAAAAAGAAAGATGGTAAGAAAGAGAAAAAGAGGAGGAAAAAAGAGAGAGGAGAGAGAGAGAAAAATATCACTGCATCATACCGACCTGCCTGCAGTTGGCTTTTCCTCTGCTGTGGAAATTCAGCCAGAGTTCCCGTGGAAAACTACTAAAGGAATCTTTGGGCCACTGATCCAGAGCTTGAAGGAAGGCCTCATTGGCTGCTTCCAAGATGTATTTTCATGGAGCAAATTTAGGACTTTTTTTTTTTTTTTTTTTTGGCAGTTGACTTTGTTAGCCAGCAAAAGTAGATTTCTCTTTTTCAGGGAGAATTCCGTTGATCAATGTGAACAGACTCCTAAAAGATTGATGAGGCAGAAATTCTCTTAACCTTCAAAAGCATTGTCGTCTTCCAGCCATGTGAGCCAACCAGGTCCCTTCCTTCCCCCATAGGGGAAAACCACCTGGGAAACTGCACTCAAACCCAAGGATTGCTTGTGAGCTAAAATCAGAGAGAGAGGAAAGAACTGAATGATTCAAATACGTTGTCATGCAAGTGTTAAAGAATATTTCTAGCTTATCGGTAAGTAACCTGTGTTCCAAGCCTCCCACATGCTTTTAATGACTGTCCTTCTCGTGCCAGGAGCCTCACAGACTGCAGCTACTTCCAAGGTAAATGCCAGCTATAGAGGTACCCTAGGTTCCTCCTCAGCTTCAGCTAAAGACCTTCCTTTTCAGTCAGTGTCCATGCTACAGGGATTGTTAGACATGTAGACTTTGATCCCTTCCTAGGGGAATTCAGATGTGAACAGCAAAGCCCAAGACAGGGCCCACAGCCAGTAGTGTGTGGCACCCCTTGTTCCAGCCCTGCCTCTGCCAGAAGTGGGGACTGGAGTAAGCCCAGCAGTCTCCCCAGTCTCTTTTCCTACCTGTCTGTGATGTTTCGTCCCATTCCGACAGGCCATTCTGTCTGTAGGGACATTTATGGTGTCCATCTGGACAGCTCTGGCCTGAAATTCATCCTGTCCATTTAAAGAGACTTTGAATATATCTGCTTTGATCTGGTGCTGGCCGGTTTTACAATTTTTCTTTCTGAGGGAAATTATATTACCCATTTCCAAGGTCTTGCGGGGGGGGCGGCGGGGGGAGTGTCTCAGCAGTCAACCCCCCATAGACTCAGAGAAGCCTAATTTTCATGGAATCCACCAAAGCTAAACCTGAGACAGACCTTAATAATCATTTCATTCAACCCTTTTGTTTTATAGACAAGGTAACAGAGGACCTGAGAAAAATGGCAGTTTGAATTATTATTTATAATGAATATAATATTTACAACCAGTACAAATCACAAAGAAGACACTAATAAACTTGATCTAGACCCGAAGCCTGCTCACTGTGGTTTTTTTTTTTTTTATATAGCGACATAAGCCTGGTGACCTTCCTGAGCAGACAGAAGCCATTGCCTCACTGAGAGGGGCACTGGGAAGAAGCCACAGGCAATAAAAATCCATGAGTGAAAAATCTCAACATCACCTGACAGAGAAAGGCGAAAACTCAAGAAAGGAGTGATGAAAGGGCTTTGGTAGATGTTTCATGATGACAGAGCAACACAGATGATGTAATCCAGACTTTTCTTTTTCAAACAAGAAAATAAGTGGCGTGGTAAGTATTTTAAGGCATTATTTTGGGCTCTCAATGTCCTCTCCTTCTTTTTGGAAGCTGCCAATTTTCTCTGGAGGGATCACTCCGTTTGCCTCTGGGTGGGCTTCAAAGGTTGCACACCTGGTGCCTGACTCTCATCACTGAGGCCAAGGTCTGGATCTTTGCTCCTGCTGCCCCCATCCCCACTTCAATAAAGCGGCAGGGGTCCCCAAGGATTCCTGAATTTGCATCTGAGCCAACTCCTACTAAATTATTCTCACCACAGAGCACTTCCTGAAGTTCCTATTCTCATCCCCTAGATTTCAGAGTTCCTGCCTGTTCTCCAGCTCTCTACTAGGTCATATGCTCTCCATATTACTCTGTTTAATTCTCTTGTTGCTGAAGTGATTCCGAATGTTTTCTGTTGCCGACAACCAAAAAACCTCTGACTCATACCCTTCCCAGAGCCACTTACCAGAGGCAGTCAAGTCTGAGACATGAGTTTCTCCTGAACCCTATATAGGGGTACTGTTGTTGGCTGAATTTTATGTACCCCAAGTTTGTTCCCAAACCCCAGGACCTCAGAATGTGACTGTATTTGACAGGGTGTTTATTGAGATAACTAAGGTTAAAATGAGGTCCCTGAGTGAGTCCTAATGTCACACGAGTACAATCCTTACGAGAAGAGGAAATTTAGATACACACACACCAAATGAAGTCTCTAGGAGCAACTAGGAGGAAGATGGATACCCACCCACAAGGCAAGGACAGACCTCAGAAGAAACCAGCTGTGCCAACATCTTGATCTTAGATGTGCAGGCTCCCAGAACAATGAGAAAATAAATTATTGAAGCCACCCAGTGTGGTGCTGTGTTATGGCAGATTCACCAAACTAATCCAGGTACTTCTCACTGCCACAGTGACACTGCTTCAGACATAAAGTTATCTTCAACTCATCAGTCAGCGCTGGAGAGGCTCAAAGAGCAGAACCCAATTCCTCAACAAACTTCCAAAAAACATTCTCTCTGATAATAGACACATTAAGAAACATTAAAAAAAAAAAGACTGAGAAGTAGATCTTACCCTCCCTTCATTTCTTTAGTAATGGACAGTGTGCCTAGAAAAGCAGATAGCTCCTGAGTGAAAACTATCGTTGTTTAATATATACATAAAAATTTAAAGACCAAGATGGCGAGGAAATTTACCTTTTTCTCTCAGCATCTGTATGGAGGAGGGAAAGCAAGCGGAAACATAAGATAGTTATCTTACTTCTCCTTCGCTCTAATAATGGGTTGAAAGAGGGAGGCTGAAGAGTTGTAAGCAAAGCTCCTTCCTCCCTCCCACCACCCTTCTGAGCATGCTCCTAAGCAAAGCATCTGGGCTTCCCCTGCCATATGCAAGTAATTGCAGAGCTTTCTTCAGGAAAATAGCCCCATCTGACCTCTTGGAAGTCGAAGGGAGGTGCTTAGGGTGGAGGGAATGGAGCCCATGGAGGGCAAAGGGCTGAATAGTAATGGTGGCTATCACCGCCAGCTCTTAACATAATGGAAAAGTCCTTTGCAGGGCAATGCTGGGGTGGCCTCACACAGAAATGCAATCTCCTGGAACACGGAGTAGGCAGTGACAAGCAGTTTATCTTCCATTACTTTGAGGTCTTAAATCATTATCAACCCTATGCCAGCAGAGAAAAATCACTGTCTCTGATGCTACGTGGGAACTCTTGGGGGTATTTCCTAATCTTTTGAGGAATACAGATACGTTGACATTGGGGCACACTGTTACAGGTTGTATTGGATTCTCTCCTCCCCAAAACTCGTTGGAATTCTGACATACTAGTATGTCAAAATGTGGGAAAGACTTAAAATAAAGTCCTAAGGATGGACCTTAATACAATATAACTTCTGTCCTAAAGAAAAGAGAATTTGAACACAGAGACACACACAGTGGGAACATAACGTGAAGGTAAAGAGAGAGCTTAGTGCAAATTCTATAGATTAAGAAACACAGCACGCCACCAAGAACTAGGCATGAGAGTGGAGCACAACCTCCTCACAGGCTTAAGAAGAAACCAGCCCTACCAATGTCTTGACCTTGAACTTCTCACTTCTAGAACTAGAAGTCAACAAAAGTCATTTAAAATTCTGTCTGCAGTGGTACTTTGTTATGGCAGCTCTAGCAAACCAATACATGCAGGAAAAGCCCAGGCTCAGAAGGAGGGGAAAGGATCCCATCTCATCACGAACCAGTCTACTTCTCTGAGGCTACAGGAAGGGGTGGACAGGAGGCTTACTCATTTCCTCCACGATGGGCTTGCCCAGATAACAATTACCAATCTAGGTAGATGTCTCAACTCAGCATCATTTTTCAAAGGAGTATTTCATTTTCTTTGAACAGTGCTTACCTTGTCCCAGTCCGCAGGGGCAGCCCTGCCCGCTGGACCAGGGCTACTGGTGATGGCAGGAAGTAAGGCGTGTCCTTCTGAGGGCAACCACGGGCTTCCTTGGTGGGACTGCCAGATTTAGGAAATAAATTTGGAGTTAAACTTGGATGTCGGGGGGGGGGGGGGGGAGGGCAACAACAAATAGTGTTTTAGTGTATATCTCACATATTTTACGCATGGGATAAAATACCCCTACATTTTGTCCCAAGCCACTTCTGGTCCCTTGTTCCACTCCCCGCTTCACCTAGGTGAAGGAGGATGGGCCTCTAGTACCTCAGTGCATCAAGGCCACGGAGTGTAGAGGCAGCAACGTGTTGATCTCATGGGTGAACCCTGACCAGGAAGGCTTCTGCCTCCTGCTTGGAGGCTGGCTGCTAAGGCTCTAACCATGAGCGTCCATCAGAAGGGGTTCAAGAGCAGTCTCTGCACCTTTTACCATATAGGGCTCCAGCCTGGGCATGAGCAGGGGGATAAGATATGAAAAAGTAATAAAGGCCCGAAGCAAACAAAGCTCCTGGGTACCTACCAAAGTGGATTCTGGGAAAGTGCAGGGTCAATGTGTATGATGTTTGGATCCAAAATGTCCCCAAAGCCTCATGTATTCAGAGGCAGGGTATTGGACGGTGACTGATTGTGAGGGCACTCCCCATCCGTGATGGATCCCCTGATGATCTCATGGTGGATGTGCTGTTAGGAGGTGGGGCCTGGTTGGAAGAGGTGGGTCAATTCTTGTCCCACATCCTCCTCTTCTTTCTCTGGTGCCCGGCTGCCATGGTTTGAGCAGTTTTTCTCTACTGTCCACTTTTGCCATGCTGCTTCTGCCTTGGAGCCATTAGCCAGGAGATGAACCCTCTACAATCAGGAGTCGAAGTAAACCTCTCTTCTCCAAGTTCTAAGTGTCAGGTGTTTTGTCCTAGTGGCAGGAAAGTGACTACTACATCATATGAGAGAGTATATGACCTCAGCTCTGAACTCACGTATTCACATTATTATGTATCTTAGCCGTGACCTTTCTGGTGAGAACTGCATCTACACCTAGCATGGGATTACCAGATTCACATGTACTAAACTTCCAGGCGTGAAGCCAGGCAAAGTGTCAATAGCTTCTGTACCTTGAACAGTGCCTGACCCACACATGTGGTGTCAGTGAACATCTGACTGGTGTCAGAGGAACGTTCACCACAAAAGAGAGTCATGCCAGTCTTTCCTGCTTGGAAATAAGAAGCCAGAAGGTCAACCCAAGGTCTCTCTTATCACAGGTATATTGAAATTGTGAGCCCACTAAGAGCAAGATCTTTGCTTAGAGATGCTGAGGATATACTTCCTTTCAGGGACATGAAACTCCAGGTGCCAGTGAGCAAACTCAGAGAATACACGATGAGAAGCTGGCTGCGTTTACTGCTGAATGAGAATCACATGCACGTGGCAAAATTCATGCAGCTGGAGGGGAGTCTGATTCAAATGCCACATGTCCAAGACTTCTCCTGTAGGCTGGAAATGCAGATTGGTGGGCCTTCCAGTGGAGAACAGTGCTGGGCAGGGAATCACTGAGAGGTTTGAAATACAAACAGGCTGCCTAGGTGATTATTTCTCTTCAAATGTTTTACAAGTTGAACTTACAGCAATTGATCTGGTGCCAGCTGTGTGTATCAGAGAATGTTGCCTTGCCTTAGATGCAATGCATGTGTGGAGGGTAGTGATTTCAACCAAAGGAGGGAGGGAAAGAAAGAAGGTGAGAAGAAAGGAAGGCAGGAAGGGAGGGGAAAGAGAATTGTAGTGGAAATTTTATCTGGTCAATTCCCAAATCTAGTTTTTTTCCTCACAGCATGGAGTTCCCTGATTGGATAAGGAATTCACTGCAAGCCTTTTCAAACTGGCTAATTTCTTTTATAAAGAACAAGACTGCATTTGATTAGCTGCCCATTAAGTCTTAGAAGGACTGAGGTGCATAGGGAATAGGACAGTAAGCCGGGAATAGCTTCCCTTCTGAGGCTCACAATGCTCATTGATCTCATTGTTCTACTGCTAACAAATCCCAGTGCAATGAAAACAATTTTAATTACTGAAATCCTCATTGATAGATAGATGGAGAGATTTGACAAGCATTTATAGAGGGCTCATCATATTTGAGCAGGCACCGTGGAAGGCCCAGGGATAGCAAAGGTGAATGAGGAGGAGACCATGTACCACAGGCCTTCCAACTCGGAGTGGAACACTGGTACTCTCACAGTTTGGATCTGGGGAATCCCCCACAGACCCATGTATTGAAGGCTAAGTCCCCAGCTTGTAATGTTCTTGAGAGATAATAGAATCTTTAATAGACAGGGCTTACTGGGAGAAAGGTAGGTCATTGGGGGTGTGCTTTAAAGCCAATTTTGGGGTCCTGATCTTCTTCTGATTTTTTTTTAACTTCTTGGCTGCCATAAGGTAAGTTGTTTACTTTACTACAGGGCCAGGAGCAATAAGGCCCAATTGAAACCATAAGTCAAAATAAATCATTCCTCCAGTTATTTATCTCAGGCATTTAGTCAGTTACTGAAAGATGACTAACAAAGGTACATTTCAGTAAGACTACACACTCAGCTATGCATAGGAATGATCTCATGGGCACAGGAAGGGACAATCTGACCCAGACTTGGGATGGGTGGAAGAGGCTGAGATACAATTGGAAGACTTCTAAATGTCATGAAATCACGTACCGTCACCTCTTCAGGAGTTTACGGTGTACAAGTCCGCGCTCTAGACAGACTCTTCTCTGCCTCAGTCTGTTACTTGCCTTTCTTTCTGGTTATGACAACGGTGATTAATTCAATATTGAATATTTAATGAGTGTAAGGTTTCTTTTCATGGGGTATATGGGTAGTCACATGGTGTATGTGTGAATGTCACAAAATCCTACACACTGTAGGTACATGAATGTGTTAACAAAATTCAAATTGGGAGGTTCTCGGTATCTCCTCACAAATTCCATCTCTTTGTTCTCTCAGTGATGTTGAGGACTGCTCTTTAATATTTTTGTTTTTGTTTTCTTACTGGGAAATAAGCCCAGGACCTTCACACAGAACTATATTCCCAGATCATTTTAATTTTTTTATTTTTATTTTTTAATCTTGAGACAAGTTCTTTAAGTCATCAAGTTGTCCAGGCTAGGCTCAAACCTGCCATCCTCCTGCCTCAGCCTCCCAGAGAGCTGGGATTACAGGCCTGTGCCACTGAGCCTGAGCCCAGCTTGGCTTTAATTTTTATCTTCCTTAAAACCCCTCTCATGGCTCATGAAATTTTATCATTTGTTCAGTAAATGTTCATGTGGTATTTTCACGCTCCAGACACTGTTGGAACTAAGAATTCAGGAATGGGAAAGGTAGGTAGGGACTCATATCCTGGAGTTCACGGGATTGACTCAAATGTTTCTGTGCATCATAAATATCAAAGGAAACTGCTTAAAAGTGTGGGTGTCCAGACAGGTATCTTGGTCAAAATTTGATTAAATTTCTAACCCAGGAGATGACTGACCAGTAAAGACTGTGGGGCTGACAGATGATGGGCCCCCAGCATCTAGGAGGACAGTGTGACAATCCTGCGTTTGATTCCAAAACACCTAGGTTTTGGGGGAATGTGGTGATGGGACATGGAAAGCCATCAACGTCACCCCAAAGGCATATGGCCCCCATACGTAGGCCCTGCAACAGAAAGGCACAGTAGCAGCGGTGCCCCAGTGTGAAAACTCACAAGTACTTTTGCCTGATTATTATTCCATTTGGTCTAATTGCATTTTAAAAGGCTCGGTGGGGGGAAAAAAATGCCAAGTCTTTTAATAAATTAAAAGCAGGTCTGCTTTTTAACCTGTGGCAGGTTTTTCAAAAGTCCTGCTGTGGGCCTGCTGCTTGGACACACGAACTCTTTGCAGATGAAGGTAATTAGTGAACACGTCACCTCTGGAGCTAGGAGGGAGGTGAGAGCCTTTGGTTGCAGGAGGAACTTCTAATTGATTGGGAGGAACCTAGTCATCGCCTAAGAATTCAGGCAGTATTCTCTCTTTCCACAAGCTAGAAGGCAGAGCGTGTCAGGAACACGTAGCTCCAGGCACAGCGGGATGCAGCTTTTCTTGGCTCTGATGCTGAGATGGCATCTGAGGTTTCCTCTCTCTTGGGCCGTGACTGGGGACACGTGGATATCCAGCAGAGCTGGATTTAGGGACAGAAGAGCTGGGCAGCTGTCCCAGCTACCCATCCATGAGGGGTGCTAAGAGATCATGGGACTACGTCAGAAACACGGCATTAGGTAACTCAGATTTCCATGTGTGACTTGTGGTATGACTGGAGAGATGGAAGCTGCAGCCAACCTGTCTTGCTTGACACATGAAGTCCTGATGGGTCGGGGGAGGCTTGGTAGCTTTAAAATCTGCTTGTGAGCCAGGCTGCAGGGTTCAAATTTGGATGCCACAAATTTACTGATGTGGGGCCTCAAACTCCTGCTTCCATTACTCCGTGCTCTAGATCCTCATCCGTAAAATGAAGCTGTTAGTGCCAGGCGTCTCCTTTTTCTTCCCATGCTGGAGATTGAACCCGGACCTCAGAGGTGCTGAGCACACACCCTCTCACTGAGCTACACCTCAGCCCCAGGGCCAGTTTTGAGGATTAAATGGCTACACAACTTGGCACACAGTGGAGTTATAGAACAGCTAGCAATTTACTGTCATTTAAATTGACAATGGCACTATTCCAAGCTGTACTCTGCGTAGGACCTGAAATTCAGGCTCTAAAAGCTAAAACTTTGGAAATTAATCCTGAATAATGAGTGCCGACTATGTACCAGTAGTTAATTTTACTGTCTTAAAAATTTAAGCCCCTTAAAATGCCTCTATAGGAATCACCTGATTTAAAAGATGCAAAAAACAAAAACTGAGTAAGATTGGGCATTGTAGAAATGTATGTTTGGCTGAAATTCCACTATATCCTACTTCCCTACCCCACTTCCAAAAATTTCTTTTTTTTTTTTTTTGTGATAGGGATTGACCCTAGGTTCTCACATACGCTAACATACGACACTCTATCACTGAGCTACACTCTGCATCCCAGCTTTTGAACAGTGTAGACAAGTCTTTGTCACCATATTCACACATGTATGACTTCTATCCTAAGATGATGGGTAACCGTCTCTATCGAAGGTATCAGAAAAACTGTGGAAACACCATTTCAAATGAGTCAAAACATTACACTGTGTTTCATGTTTGTAATAAATCCCTGATTTTCTACTAACAGAAAATCAGATTTTTGTTTATCTCCACTAAACAATATGTAAAGATGCACCTTGGAGGATGTCAAAGTATGGGCCCCTTTAGGCCTCATCTGCCAGCTGGATCCAAGGCACCCTGATCCTTTATCCGCACTCTGAGCACAACTGGCCACGAGGCCAAGCCAGAGCCAGCGCAAGTGTAGCTTCTGAGAGATTCCAACCCTGGCAAGAAGTTATATTAAGCACTAGGAAGGCTTAAGCTGCTATCTCAGCATTAGATAAGATGTGATTGATAACGGTCAAGGCCTGTGGAGAATTTCTACCAGGATATTTATATTTCATTTTAAATCACATGAGCATATATTTTTAAATGAAGTATAAATATCTAGGGAGGAATCATGTGATTTATTTCCTGAAATCGACGATTTTTAGTGTTATTTGTAGATGACTGACATACCATGATACTGTGATTCTTCTGTTGATCAACAGTTAATTCTTCTGCTTTACTTGAGTTTTATCTGAAAACTCAGATTAAATATTTCTTACTTGAAAGGTAATACACGATTTAAAAAAAAACACACACACACAGAATGGTTTAAAGAAGACCAAAAACATCACCTCTGATCACACAAGCCAGAGGCAATGACAGTGATTCATTAGAATATTTTCTTCGAGTCTTTTCTTCCCAATGTGAAGATATGTTTGCATTTTCTAAATATATTAAGTTACGTACAGAGTTGAGATTGTACTGTTTCTCTGACTTAATTCCACCGAGGAATTTCATGCTGTATGCTTTTTATTTATTTCACTGAGTCGTGTCAGTTAGGGCCCTGGCAGGATGCGGGGTTCCTATGAGCCTCCGGTGGGTGAGGTCAAGGGCAGAAGAGGGCACCAGGGCTAAGCACACTGGGAAGCTGTTCCCATTGCTAAACCCTGGCGTGGTGGGAGGGGCAAGGCCTGCAACACAAATGTGGAGTTGGGGAGGGCAAGTGAGGGGGTGATGTTTGACAAAATCTATGTCCATAAGTAGAGAGGCATTCTAGAAACAAAAACTCTGCCCTCTCTTGCCTCCTGCTGTGCTTCTCATTAGACAAACCCAGGGGGAAGTGGGAAGCAGGCCGCTGATGATGGAGGAAAGGACCACGTCCACCTTGCACGTGGCTCAGGTTTAGATCACGAATGTTCCCAAGGGCCCATGTGTGGAGACTTAACCCCAACGTGGCACTGGGAAGGTGGTGGAAACTTTCCGAGGTACAGCCTGGTGGGAGGCCTTAGGTCATGGGGCGCAGATCTTTTCTTTCTTTTTTCACTTCTCTCCATGACTAAGCAGTTTTGCTCTGCTGTGTGCTCCCACTGTGCTGTGCCAGCCACAAGTCCAAAGTTGCAGGGAGAATCAGTCACAGACTGGAACCTTCAAAACTGGCAGCCTAAATAAAATTTTTTTTGGTAATAAGTTGTCCCAGCTACTTGTTATGGTAAAGACAGCTGGCCACACACATACTATTGTGTATATCATGCCATCTAGACCTAGAAAAAAATAAAAATAAAAGACTGTCTAGTATTCCTTTATGGGAAAGTGTCATAAATTATTTAAGCAACCTTTTCTGGATTGTTTCTAATATTTTTAACATTGTAACTAGTAGTGAAATAAATATTCTTACACATACACTTTGAGCTGCATCTCCAATTATTTTCTCTGGATAAAATCTGACGGGTGGCATTAGTAGGTCAGGAGAATTTAAATTTTTAAAGACACACACACACACACACACACACACACACACACACAGACACACACACACACCCCAAATGCTATTATACCAATTTTAATGCTTGCATCTAGAGTAACTAATCTGGGACGATGCCACTAATTCATCTAGAGGAGGTAAGATGTCTGCCTGTATTGAAGACCCCAAAAGGAAAAATCAGCTCATGCCCAGGCCTCTCCTGGAGAGCCACATTGTGAAAGGTCACCCCTCTGAAGCCATGAAAACTGACCTGTTTTTGAGAAGGATAGAAGCTTCAGCATCAGTTCACTTGAGGGTCACCCGGAGAGTCTGACATGGTGTGCCAGGTGATGGCTGCTGGAGAGTGGGGTGTTTGCTTTCATTTGACCTCATTAACCTAAGGCGAAATGCACAGTAAACAACAGAAAAAGGTCACATAAGACTCTATGTGGGGTCATTTCTTTTGGGAGTGATACTAGTTAGCAGAGGGAGGCTCAGATAGGACTGGAGAGCAAATGAGAAGCCAGGACAAGTTGGAGCAGCTGAGTTAGATGAGTAAGAGGAGGAGAGAAAGGGCAGGAGGAAGAAAGAGCGGCCTCCAGAGCTGGGCTGTGAGCCGTGGCAATCCTTGAATGCAGACCCTTGCCTACATCCCTAAGTTTAGCTGATAGGAGTCAGGAGACAGGACAATGGAGAAAAGACTGGGGAACCCTGCCATGAGGAGGCTCCACACTGGGTTCTATTTTCAGTAGTTAAGGAAAGAAACAGGTACCCAAAGGGCATCCAGAAAAGGGGCTGGAGGTTCTCAGATGTCACCAGATAAGCCAAAGCATAACAACATTATGCATGAGGATGCTTATATTTTTTCCTTGGCAGATACACAACCTGAGTATCTATTTGGTGGTTTATAAATTAACACAACGTTATCATAGGCCAAGTCCAGGTGGATGTACATACAGATTTATAGATGATTATCAGATACATACAGATTTATAGCTGATGATCAATTGATAAAAATAGGTATATTAATAACAGCCAGCTTCTAGCAAATACTTTGTGCCCTGGGTGCTAAGATCTCTGCAGACATTAAATAATTTAATCCTCTTGATGTCTGCATGCAGCTCATATTGGGTGTCTGGAGTCATCTAAGGTGACTGTCCCTGTCCATCAGGGCTCAGGCCCTAAATCTGCTGCTGACAAACTTCTTCTCATCCTGGCCCCCTGGCTACCAAGCTGGAAAGGACTGTAAAGAAAGTGTGTAATGAGGAGTTGAGTCCCTTCTGCCAGGAGCACATCCTTCATTCCCCTACTTTGGTCCACACTTGTGGACCATCATGCCCCTTGCACATTGGACAGATACAGCACTGAAGAAAACAAGCAGTGTCAGCTCTGACAGAGAGTGGGAGAGCTCTTTTTTTTCTGACCACAGTCTTGTCACCTGGTATTCCACTGCCTGGAGGACTCCTCTCTTGGATGCTGGACATGACTCTTGCATCATTCTATCCAAGTCTCTGCTCGGTGTTGCCTCTGCCAAGCAGTCTTCCTTGACCACCCAAGTCCAAGTGAAACGAAGTCATTCATCCTCAACTCTCTGCAGCTTTCCATCGCTGTGATGAAATACCTGACAACTGCAACATAAGGAGGCAAGATTTGTCGTGCCTCATAGTTCCAGGGCATCCACCCCGGTCAGCTGACTCCACGGCTTTCAGCCTGTGGTGAGGCAGAAGCGACATGGCAGAAGAGCATAGAGGAGAAAAGCTGCTCACCTTATGGCAACAAGCACGCGGAGACTAGAGAGACTAGAGAGAAAGGAGCAGCACCCTCAAAACGTGTCCTCACAGCTTACTTCCTCCATCTGGGCCCTGCCTCCTAATGGCGCATTCAGTATCAGTGCATCAATGGATTCATCAGTGAGGTTGTCCTCATGACCCACTCACCTCTCCAGGCCCCATCTTCGAACACTACTATACCAGACATCAAGCCCTCAATGGACAAGTCTTTAGGGGACACTTCGCATTTAAACCTTAACACTTACTGTACTTTGTTTTCTGTTACCACTCTGGTAAACACGAATGTGTATATTTATGTACAGAATTATGTATTTATTCTTGATCTCTCCCACTAGCAAAGGGACATTCTGTGTCACTCTCAGGGGTGCACCTTTCGTATCATGTTTATCTCTTGGATCCAGTTGAGCCTCCTTCACAAGGGCTGATGTTGCATCCCTTGTCTGTTCTACAGTGACAAGATTCTTGGTTGTGAGCTACACATGCACAGTCTGACTGGAAAGTCCACAGGGAGACAGAATGGCCGGAGGGGCTGGCCAAGTCATGAAATATTTGGAAAGCAAGGGAAGTTGGGAAATTGACCTCTGTACCCAGGTCACTGAGGGAAGAAGTAACCCTGCAGCAAGCTATCACTATTAGACTGAACACTTGATGCTGCACCTCTAGACTTTCAGTAGTGTCAATAATTTATATGCCATGCCTACTTATTTCTGTCCCTTCTGCAAGGCTTAGCATCCCGTGTGAATGACAGTCTTGCCAGTGGGCCACCTAACTGTGAGTTTCATGAAAGGAGGTAGAACTCTGAGACCTTCTAAGATAGCGCACATTGGGAAATTCTTCCTGATGGAAAAGAGCAGATGTTGGAAGAGGTCTTAATTCCAAACAGAGACTCTGTAACCTCCCTTGGATACAGATAACTTGTGCACTCACTCTGGGCTGTGATGTTCCTCCTTCTTCTCGAACCTGGTCAAAGCCAGGGCATATGATTTTTTAAATATACACAGGCAGAACTACTCAGCATCTGCAACTACAAGTTAACAGAGAACAGTCTGGGGTAGTGGGTTGTCAGGGCCCCCTTTGAGAAGACTAGGTGGGGGGTTAGAGATACTTCCATGGGAGGCAATCAAGCCAGGAGAATCAGCAGCCTCCCTGGACACTGTCACGCCACTTAAGGAATTTGTCTTCTTTGTTGGCAGCCTCTCCTGAGGGAAGATCAATGAACCTCAAGCCTACACTCCGAAGGACAAATTATTTTTTCTTCTAAGGAGCAGAAAAGAGACCCTGGAAGCTGACACATTGTTCTTTATTCTTCATGTCCTACCTATCAAGGTCCTGGAAAAAGTAATGCTTCCTTCACAATCATCCCCAGAGGTCTATAAAATGCAGAATATTATAGAATATTGTAGAAGCCACCAAATCAGTACTGGGATCGTTGAAGGCAACTTGCCCTGGGCTTTGCTGAGAGGTCAGTTTTGCTTGACATACAAATACAATCAGTTTCCCACCTGTTACAAGGAGGAGGCACCAGTATTTCTGGCTGCTGAGGGAGGTATCTGAATACACACCCACTAGGAAGCTCAAGTTTTGTCTCAGCACATCCTCTGTAGTTCATCTCCTGGATATCAGGCAGGAGGCCTTCAACCATTCCCAAATGAAGTGCTTCTATCCTATTTTTAAAAGCTTCTCAGGAAATCCACTCGCAGCCCACACTTCCTCACCACCCACTTGCTCTTTGCTGCTTCTGATCTGGCTTCCGCCCCCATCTCTCTCCTCAGAGCCTCAGGAAGAGCCCCACGGGCCTCCTGCTCAGCCACAAATGCAGCACCCTGCCAGGCCTCATCCTCAGCGGGTTTAGCACTTGATAGAAAGTCTCTCCTCCCTCAGTTTCCATTGCAGGTAACTCACTGTTTTTTGCTTAATATGTGCATCTAAGTGAGGACCACACTGGGCTCCCATCCCTCTCAACGCCGCCCCCTTTCCTGTCTCACCTGCTCTAAGGTCTCACCGGCACCTCCATGAATATGATCATTCCATCAGATCTCCTTGTTAGTACCAGCCCTGAGCCCCAGCCCTCTACAGGACGTCTTGCCCCAGATGCCTCTATTGGATGGACTGGTCATTTTCTGCTACAAATCTGATCCTTTCACACTCTGCTCTCCTGTTCACATCGCCACTCTCCAGGGTCCACTCTCAAAACCTTAGCAACCTCCCTGGCTCATCTACTGGCCTTACCTCCCAAACCCAACCAAGCTAGCAAATTCCCACGCAGCCCATCACCTCCACATCAGCACCTCGCTATTCCTGCCAAGTACTTCATTTCCGTTCTCTTTAGAGCGTTGCAGTGCCCTCCTAACCGGCCACCCTGCCCTGTCATCCTCCCACACCTCTGCCCCCACAACTACACTGTGCTTCTCTGCAAGATGCTCTCCTTCAAGCTCATTCCTCCCTTGCTCTAAGACCTGCGATGGCTCCCACGGCTACTAGTGCCAACTCCCAGGCCCTCCGCTTGGTCTTCACCAGATCCTTCGCAGTTCACGTTCCCTGGCTCCGCTTCCGCTTTTGCGCACACGTGCAGTTTCCCTCCAGTTCCCGCCATTGCCCAGTACTCGGTAGCTTCACCGCCCTGGGCTTTTCCCAAGCTTCTCACGGAATGCTTCTGCTCTGCATTGGCAGCTACAACAGCCTACCCTTCCTTCATCTCAGGCACCACTTTTCCACAAAGCCTCCCCACATTCCCCAGCCCAACACGCCTCCCGTCTTCGTGCTGCGGAGTGCACTATTTCCCTGGCCACACTCGGCACACTCGGGCCGCAGCGCTGCGGGCATGAACGGCGCGCAAGGCCCCTTGGGCAGGACGTTGTCCTTCCTACTAGAGCCGTAATTTGCTCACAGCTGACGTTTGGTGAATTAACCCGGGGGCTAGCTAACCACACTCTTAGTTACCCACCGCTGCCTGAAAATACATTTCCAAAGTAGATCGTCACAAGGATGTCCTCAAAGGAGAGAGTACAGAAACGTGCGTGGTCACTGCACAGGCAGCAAATCAGAATATAGATTGAAACCCCGCTCCTGAGTGACTTGCACTATTGCTGGGTGCACTGTAGTTAATCCTATGGACAGTATTCAAGGGGCTTAAAGAGCTTGGGAGAGGAGGAGAGTGCAAGCGGAAGCCAGCCAGAGCGGCTGCTGTCAAGACACTTTCTTCCGGTAACCATATCCCGCGGGAGGGGGCCAGCACCTTGGCTTAATCTTCCTCTCTGTGGCCACTCAGGATATGATTACTGGCGTCGGATGCAAGAGCATGCTTCTGTTGCATTAATCTGAGCGAAGCGGGGAAGCAGCAGACGGAGCCACAAGGGCATTGCGGCCTTGGTCCAGTATTATACCACCTCAAAGGGGAGCAAGAGAGGGGCAGGAAGGATTTAGCAGATGGGCTAGGAGGGGGCCCTAGGGAAGCAAGAGGAAAGGAGATGAGAAAACCACGCAGAGCAAGTTCCGCAGCGGGGGGCTGGCTCCGCGCAGCTGCTGCGAGATGGAGCCCCGCGGCGAGGTGCTCGTACCCACGCACAGACACGCGTGCGCACACACATGGTCCCACAAAGCAGCCGATAGACTCGGCCCTTCTCCGCCACAAGGTTTTGGCAGCGGGCCTGACACCCCTCGGTGAGCACTGTCACCCTGCGTGTACAGTAACCCGCAAAGCGTAAATCTGTCTGGCACATGGTAGCAGCCTTAAATGGTAGGCTGCAACCGGTAATGAAGTTGTGAGCTGCTGAAACGCCGTGTCAGATGGCGGTGGTGACATCCGAAAGCCATAATTTGCTCCTCAGCATATTTGTGTTCCAGGTACCAGAGCCTGCACACATGTTCAGGGGCTTCTCTCTCCAGAGCAGCATCTCTGCTCCTTGGTTGGCCAGGGGCCAAGTGGCCTTAGCTTTGCCAACAGGTTTTTGCTGTTAAGCCTTCGGGAAGTCTTTTCTGTCTAGTGTCTAGTGGGAAGAAAAGGAGGAGACGGGGAGGTGCTGATCCCCACCTTGTTCCCGGAGCGCAGGTCTTTTAAATTGCCCATTTCCCCTCAGTGCCATCCAAATGTTCTGGTCCCACATCTTAAGGGATGGCGGGGGACAGGCCAGAGTAACTTTAGCTCAGCCGAGGTTTGGGTCGCTGCTGGAAGGGAAAAACTGTCCCTTCCAGAGCACAGAAGTGCCAGATTCTGTTCTGCCCCGGTGACATTCCTTTCTTCTGACTTGTGGCTGCCCTATCCTTCCTCTCTGTTCTCCTCCCTACCCTGCATATTGCTACCTTCCCAGAGCCAGGCAGACAAGCAATTTCTGCAAGTATAGCCTTCAAATTAAAGGCTGCGTTTTCAATTCTAGCTGACTGTTTGGCAGTTAGATGAAATCAGTGCAAGCGTTAAAATTTATACATGCAAGGTTAAGGTGCTCCACCAAACAAGCAGGAGTATGCTTGACCCTAAAGAACTGGGAGACTCCTGTCTGGGCAGAGCACAGTGGCCTTCCCCCCCCCCGCCGCCTCCCCCCCCCACCTTAATCCTTAATCCTTCCTGCTGGGCCAGCGCTCTGCAGCCTGGGTACATGTGTGGCCTGCTGCTCTGGGCTGCCTTCCTGCCAGGCTCTGCAGGGTGGGCAGGGAGGATGAAGTGTCTGTGCACAACAGCGCCAGGCCTGGGTCCCTGGAAAGCACTAGCTGCAAAACAGGTTAAGCTGTCTCCAGGCCACCTGGGGTGGGAGGGAGCTCTGGGACCCTTTCTTTTGCAGGCAGGATTTATCTCAAGGAACTGTGATGAGCTGAGTGAGGCTCCACGCTGGGGCTGGAAGTGGGGGGAGAGGCACTCATGAACATGTGATATCTCCCCAGGAAGACCAGGCCCCACCCTATCAGGCACACTTGGGGAAACAGGCACTCAGCCCCTGCTGGCATCCATCAAAGGCTACATGGCCAGGGCAGCAGAAACTTCCCCCAAATCTGAAAAGCACCCACTGCAAACACAGTGTCTTGGGAAGCCAAGCATTTTCTCACCCAGAAAACAGCACAACTTTCTTCGTGAGCCACACATATGAGAACATTTGGGATCGGGAGGTTAGTTGTTTTTACCTTTGATAATCAGCCTTTTAGACTTTTTTCAGATTCATATTTTGCTGGGATATGATTTACTAATATATACTACTGTGAAATCACTCTTGTCAGGTCCAGTGCTCTGATCTGACACAGGCACACCTTTACGGAACTACTACCACATCAAGGTACAAGACATTTTTGTTGTCCCCTGAAGTTCCTTCGTGCCACTTCATATTAACCCTGACCCCTCAGTCCTAGCTCCAGGCAGCCACTAATCTGTATTCTGTCCCTGTGGTTTTAACTATTCGAAAATGTCACATAAATCGAATCACACAGTGTGCGGCCTTTGGGTCTGGCTTCTTTCCTGTCATGCCTGATCTTAGGTGCACATGTATCCTCCCACATATTTGTAGGTTGCTCCTTTTTCTTGCTGAGAAGTATTCCAGTGCACTGTAGCCATTAGCCAGCTGAAAGGTATTCAGGTTATTTCCATCCTTGGTGATTATGAATTTGCCACAGTGTTACAATGCAGGATTTTGTGTTATTCTTCTCTGTAAGTAACGTAAGAGTGGGCTGGAGCCATAACTCAGGGCGAAAGTGCTTGCCTAGCAAGTGCAATGCCCTAATTCAATTCTCCCGCATCACACAAAAGCTAACTGGGTGAAGTTGTACACATCTGTAATCCGAGCACTTGGAGGCTGAGGCAAGAGGATTGTCGAGAGTGCAAGACCAGCGTGGGCTTCGTAGTAATTTCAGGACCATCCTGGACTGCAGAGTGAGACCTGTTTCAAAGAAAAATAAAAAACCTGAAAGTGAGATTATTTGGCTTACTTACTAGTAAGTAAACGTTTAACTTCATAAGAAATTATTGAGCTGTTTTTAAAATGGCTGTTTTATTCTTACGAAAATGTACAATAGCTCTGATATCTCACATCCACTTGATATTGTCAGTTTTTATTTTCTTACAATTTTAATAGAAGCTTGGGTATATTTCATCATTTAATTTGCTTTTCATAATAGCCAGTGATAATGAACTTTTCAGTTGATCTAGCTATTTATCCTTTTGTATATATCCAATGTGAAACTATCTCATTTATTATAGTAGATCTTAAAATAAGTTGGTATGGATCCTCAAGGTTTATTTTTAGTTGGTTTGGTTATGATAATTTCCATGCACTTTAGAGTTACCATGTTGACTTCTACAAAAAGTCCTGCTGGGAATTTGTGGTTACTTTGAATATATAGACTAGTTTGGGAAGAACTGTCTTAACAATATCTGAATTTCTTTATCTACAAAAGTATATCTTCATTTTTTCTATCTTCGATTTCTTTCATCAAAGTTTTCTCATTTTTCAAATACATATCTTGAACATCTAAGAGTATTTCAACGTGATTATTTCATGCTTTAGGTGTTATTCTGTAAATGGAACTTTATTTGAAGGTAGTTTTATTTTTTACTTTCTTACTTTTACTTCTTTTTTTTTCTTTTTTTCTTTTTGTCTTATTGCACTGTCTAAGGATTTCATTGACAATTCAGAGTGCGAGTAGTAAGAGTGACCGCCATTACTGTGTCTTAATCTTTGGGGATAATATCCAGCCATTCATCAACAAACATCATGCTATCTATAGGTTTTGAATAGATGCCCTTTAACAAATAAAAATTTCAGGTTTCTTGAAGTGAGTTAAACGCAGAAGGTTAAATATTGCATGGTTTCCCTAATACAAGAAACCCAGAATAAAGACATAGAACCACATGGGTGTGAGAGTGGGAGTCGGGGGATGAGAGCGGGAGTGGGAGGGGAGGGATTGTAATGTTGACAGGATATATGAGTGCACAAAATGCTCAAGCTCAATGTAGCCATTGTTTATCACATATATATTTACAAATAAAAATGGAAGGAAAAAGAATTCCAGATTTCTAAGAAGTTTTTTTTTTTTTTGCTATTGTTCAAATTTTATCAAATGTTTTGCTATATCTATTGAAACATTACATAGTTTTTATTCCTCAGTCTGTTTATATGATGGGTTACGTTGATCAATTTTTAAACTGTCAAATGATCTTGCATTCCCAGGATAAAACCCCCTTGATCATGATGTGTTGTTCTTTTTATTATTACTGGGTTCAAGTTTCTAAGTGTTCAGCTAATGAATTTTGCATTTATATTGAAGAATATTGATTTTTTATTTTATTAACAAGCAATGTTTTTGGTTTTGATCTCTGAGTAATGCTGGCGTCACTAAATGTGTTGGGAAAGAGTTGTTCCTTTTTTCTGAAAATTCTGGGTAGGATTGATACTAGCTTTTCCTAAATTTTCTGGCAGAATTTCTCAGTGAAGCTATCTTGGCCTTGAGCTTACATTATAAAAAGATTTTTAATTTCACAATAATTTAAAAAAATAAAATATAGAGTGATTAAATTTATCAATGATTCCTTGATTATATCACTCAAGAACAGTCCTTTCATTCGATAGTCCTTTCATTTCATTGAATTTGTGGGCATTGTTGTTCATAATATTTGCTATGGACATGTCACTATTATATGATTTCTTTCATTAGTCTTATTGGTAATTGAGCCACCTCCTCCCTGACTTTCTTGAATCTAGATAGAAACCCATCAATTTTTCCAACAATAAGGAACCAGTTTTGTTCTTTGTTTCTTTGCTTCTAATTCTGATATTATTGATTTCTGATTATATTTTTGTTACTTCCTACCCTCTGTTTTAGATTTAATTTATTCTTTTTATGGTTTCTTAGGTAAATACCTAAGTATTGATTTGCAATCTTCTTATTAGGTATTTATAGATACATGTGTCCTCCTAGGCTCTGTGTGTTATTTAGCTTTTCATTACTGTAACAAATAGCTGAGACCATCAGCTTATAGAAAGGGAAAGGTTATTTTGGCTCTCACATCTGAAGGTTTTGGTCCAAAGCCATCTAGCCCTATTGTTTTGGGCATGTGGTGAGGCAGCACATCATGGCTAGGGCCCACGTCTCTTTTGAGGGCACACTCCCAGTGACTGGAAGCTTTCCACCAGACCGGACTTCTTAAAGGTTCTACTGAATCCCTATAGTACCATAGGCTGCGAACAAAGCCTTTATTTACCACACAGGCTTTTAAAAGGCGATATTTATCCAAACTGCACCACAGTTTTAGCTGTGTCATACTAATTTTTATCCATTCAACAATTTTTTCTAATTCCTTTTGTGATTTCCACTTTAACTACAACTTATGAAGAACAATATGTTTTCCTTTTTAAATAGTTTAAATAGTTTTACCAGATATCTTGTGATTGCTGACTTATAGCTTAAGTGTATTGAACTAGAAATCTGGCCAAGGAGATGGTCTCCCACACACACAGTCCATTCGTGGAACAGCCAACAATGGTGGAGGTACCTGGCGGAGACAGGCTGGAGAGCGGCTCACCCCACTGCAGACAGAAACCAAGTGTAGCTGGAGCGAAGATGATGAGCTTTTCCAGGAAGAAGCTGCAACAGTGTTTCCTCTTCCTTCCTTTACTTAGTGCCGAGCTCTAGCTGCCCCACCCACCCCACACACCCAATGCTGCAGCCAGCAGGATGGGTGCCCTTCCCTCATTTCCTGGTCCACAAGTCAGTAACAAAAAACCTGAAAGTTCTGCCCTCAGCCCCTCAGTCACAACAGATGAATAGAGTCTCTCCAGGTTAAACCCCAAACATCACCTCCTTCCAGCCAAGCTGCCTCCCAATATCACACAGTTCCAAATTGATGAGGTATTGGGGGGACTCTTAATATCCAGACCATAGCATCTTGTATCATTCTGTTTATTTGTTTACCGAGATTTATTTTATGGACAAAGATGACCTATCCTGTTAATGTTCCAGCTACAGTGGAAAGAGAATGTGCCCTAAGTTGAGTAGTTTCTAAACATGAATTAAGTGAAGTTGGTTTTCCACTACCCAGATCCTCACTGATTTGATCCTATCTATTGTTTAAAGAAGAGTGTGGAACTCTCCATTCATAATTTTGAATTCATTTACTTCTCTCTTCTGTTTGGTCAGGCTTTGCTCTGTGAATTTTGGGTACTGCTATTGAGTACACATCTCTTTAGGATCATTATATTTTACTGATGTTATCTCCTTTATTATTCTTCTATAACTTTGGTAATAGTCCTCATTCTGGTATCTACTTTGATATAGATAGAGACTTTTTGGCCTTTTGGTCAGCATTTGGCTGGTATAAATTTTTCCCTTTTTCCCCCACTTTTAATATTTCTTTATTTTCATACTTAAAGTGGCTTTTTGGGGTAGAGAAATTCTGGATGGATCCTACTTTCACTCTGACAATTTTTGTCTTTTAGTTGCTATGTGACCATTTACATTTAATGTAATCCTGATATAGTTGGGCTTAAATTTACCATCTTATTTATTTATTTTTTTATTGTTCAGTCTGTTATTTATTTCTGTGTTTCTTTCTTTCTGCCTGCTTTTGAATTGAATATTTTTATTCTGTTTTCTCTTTACAACTGACTTACTATTTAGGTTTTTAAAGTATTTTGGTGACAGTCTAAATTTATAACATATATGTTATGTCATTGCAATCTACCTTCACATAGATATGAACTTTGCAGCAGTAAACTTCCATCTTTTCTTCTCTTGTCATATATTCTACTTTTATGTAGGCAATGAACCCACAATGCACTCCTACTACTTTTCTTTTAGGTAAGAGTAAATAAAAAATAATAAGAATATTTTTACCTTCATTTTACTGAAGAGATCTTTACTTTTGTGTGTAAGAAAAAGTTTCTTTGTATATCACATTTCATCTGCTGGAAGAGTTACCTTTAACATTTCTTGGGGTACAGAGTTGCTGGTAATGAATCCTGTCAGCTTTTGTTTATCTAAAACACTGTTTCACCTTCATTTTGAAACATTTTGGGTACATACACAGAGAGGCATTCTGAGCAAGCTTGCAACTTTTTTTTAAAGCATTTTCCACATATGTGATCTGTTGCTGCTGCTCCTCATTGTCCTTTTTACCCCAGCATGAAATACTCTGATCTTGTATCTGTTTGTTCATGGGTTTTTTCTTTATTTTTGGAAAATCTTATGCCATTACCTATTGAAATATTTCATTTGCCATGTGCGCATCCTTGTCCTTTGAGATTTCACTTACAGGCACACTGGACCATTGCATATTGCTCCACAATTCCATTCTGTTTCTCTCTTTCTCTCTCTTTGTATTTCGTTTGAGTAGTTCCTATTGATTTGTTTCAAGTCCATGGACTTCAGCTGTATCAATTCTATTTGTGAGCCCTCAAAGTCATTCTTTATCTTCTTTACCTTGGTTTGCTGTTTTTATTAGACTCTTTTTTAAAAATAGTATCCATCTCTGTGGTTAAATTTTCCATGTATTTGTGCAGGTTGTCCACTACCTCAGTAGAGCTTCTAATTATTAATTATAGTGTTTCAGGCCTGCTATAACCAGCTCCAGGTCATCTCTGAGTTTGAATCTGTTGATAACTTTGTCTCTTAGCAATGTGTTGATTTTTCTTGCTTTTTTCAGTCTTATAATTTTTGCTGAGTGCTAGACATCATTCATAGAATAACAGAGACAGCAGCAAATATTAATTATGTCTGGGAATGGACATGCCTTTTCTTCTGTCAGATCTTTAATGTGGAAATTAATCTAAAAGTTTATTTCCAACAATTCTCAATGATCTAGTTAAAAGTTCAGTGAGATTTCAAACTCTTTCTTTCTCTCTCTTTCTCTCTTTCATCTATTTTTTCTTTTTGTACTAGAGATTGAGCAAAGACCCTTCCCACTGAGCTACATTCTTAACCCATCTTTATTTTTGATTTTGAGGTAGTGCCTTGCTCAGTTGCTAAGTTTCCCAAGCTAGGCTCAAATTTACAATCCTCATGCCTCAGCTTACCAGAGTGCTGGGATTCCAGGCCTGTGCCACCAAGCCTGCCTGAACTTTATTATTCTCCTGGCTAATATTTTGTTCACCACTAGATTCAAACTTCTCCAATAAAAATTTTCAACCAGAGATGATTGTACCCCAGGGAAACATTTGGCAGTGTCTTAGAGACGTTTTTGATTGTCACCATTCAGATTAGACGGTACTGGAATCTAGTGAGCAGAGAAGCCGCTAATCATACTAAAATGTACAGCACAGTACCCAGAGCATAGAGCTAAATAGACCACAAATATTACCATGACAAGATCAACAAGTCCTGGTCTGATTTAGAATTATACTTAGGGTGGAAAGTGGAGTTCTAGAAATGTATTCCCAGTGATCCTGGCCCTCCATCATTTAAGCCTCCCATAGGTATATGTACCTTTCTCAATGCTCTTGACCCATGTTCGGCAGAAGACAGCTGTTCATTTTTATTTGGGGTCTGCTAGCCTGGTGGGGGAAAATGGGAGTGTTTTGTTTCCCTGGTTTATCCTAAGTCTTCGGTAGGCTCTGACTTTGGGTCTTAGTCTTGGGATTTTCTCCTTGCTATGTGTCTGAGTTACTTTTCCATTGCTGTGACTCAATACCCGACATCAACAAATTTAGAGGAGGGAAGGTTTATTTTAGCTCACAGTTTCAGAAGGTCACAGTCCATTCAGGGGTGGGGACAGCAATAAAAGTACATGGCAGAGGCTGATGTGGAGGCAGCTTCTAACATCACAAACAGGAAGGCAGGTTGAGACTAGTCGAGACTAGTCCTCATTCTCCAAAGAAGGCAGGATACAGCTTATATATCCGTTCAGGTCTCTACCGAGTGATTAGCCCCTCCTGCATCCAGGCATGTAAGGTGTGGCCACTACACACCTTTAATCCTAACCTACATGCCTTTAATCTTAATTTACATGCCTATAATCCAAAATAGGCCCCAATCTACCAACAGCACATGGTTCCATAGACAATCCATTAACATTTAAATGAAACTTTTGGGGGACATTCCAGAGCCAAACCACAATATTCCACCCCTGGCCCCCAAAAGACTCATGTCCTCCCCATATAAAATGCATTCAGTCCTTCTCCAAGAATCACCAAAGTCTTAACAGTTTTCAGCACTGCTAAAGAAACTCCAAGTCCATAGTCTCTTCTGAGATGTAAGACAAACTTTTAGCTGTGAGCTCCTGTCCAAACCAAAGAATTAAGCACTTCCAATACAAAATGGCATAGGGTAAACATTTCCATTTCAAAAGGGAGGAATAAGGGGATAGAAGGCAACAGGACCAGAACAATTCCTAACTCAGGGAGGGCAAGTGTTAAATCCTGTAGCTCCATGTCCAGCAACTGATGAGGCATGAACTCCAAGGGGCTTGGGTGGTCCCACCGCTGCGGCATTGCTGCTGACTGCAACCTCGATCCTCTCTCCTTTGGGCTGGATCCACTCACGGCCTACTGCGTTTCTCAGCTGACAGTCCATGCTCCTGGCTTCTCCAAATTTTCGGGCTGTTCACTGGACCTTAGGCTTCTCCTTCACAATTTCACACATTGCCCTCCCAGGGAAACACTGCTTGGCCTCCAAGGCCTTCCTCTGAAACCTGGGTGGAAGCCTCCATGAACTCACAACTCTTGGGCTCTGCAAGCTTGTAAAGCCGAGACTGTGTGGACGTCTCCAAGATCTGCCACTGGCTTGAGCAGGAATCTGGCTCCTTTGTGCCATGGTTGCAGCAGCTTCTGAGTGCCTGGAGTGCTGAACTCTAGGAAGCTGAACTCCAGCAAACACTTCCCCCTTTGGCCCTATTGGGAGTCCTGGGGAACTCTTCACAGGACAAGATCTTTTGCCTTTGCACCCTTTAATTGGTAAAGGGTGGAATCTTGCTGATTCCTAAGCACTGTGAAGGCCTCTTTTTTTACAGTCCTGATTCCAACTTCTTAGCTTTTGTTTAATGTTAGTCTCTTGAACAACCACATGCTTTTCCACTCCAGACTGTGAGCTTTTTACCTCTGTTCTCTCTGCCATTGTCTCCTGTTTTTCACTACAGAGCTGGCTAAAAGCCCCGCAAACAGTAGCCATGTAACAGTTTTAACTTCAGTCTGTCTTGAGATTTCCTCCACCAGAGTAAGCAGTCCACCACCCTTAATCTCAATTTCAGGCAAAGTCTCTGGACAAGGGCAAAATTCTGACAAACTTTTTGCCAGAGCGTATCACACATGGTTTTTTGGCCACTTGCCAATAGAGTCCTCCTTCCCATCTGAAACTTCTTGAGCCTGACCTTTCCAATCCACACTTCTATCAGTATTCTGGTCGTCTGAGCTCTGACCAGAATCTTCCATCAAGTCTGGCTCAGAGCACTTTAAGGCTTCTCCAGCTGACGTCCTTGAACCTTTCCATATTCTTCCTGAAAACTAGTTCCAAAGACTTGCAAGCCACATCATCAGGTAAAGGACAGCAACTACCCTACTTCTCTGATACCAATTTCTGTCTTAGTTACTTTTCCATTGCTGTGACTCAATACCCGACATCCACAAATTTAGGGGAGGAAAGGTTTATTTTAGCTCACAATGTCAGAAGGTCACAGTCCACTCAGAGGCAGCTGGCAGCAGTGGAAGTACATGGCAGACCCAGAGGTGGAGTCAGCTTCTCACAACATCACAAACAGGAAGCCAAGTTGAGACTAGTCGAGACTAATCCTTGTCCTCCAAGGCAGGCAGGATGCAGCTTATATATCCTTCCAGGTCTCTGCCCAGCGATTAGCCCCTCCTGCATCCAGGTGTGTAAGGTGTGGCCACTACATACCTTTAGTCCTAACTTACACGCCTTTAATCCTAACTTAACTGTAATCCACCCCTCCAGACTAGGTCCCAATCTACCAAGAGCACACGGTTCCATAGACAATCCATTAATATTTAAATGAGACTTTTGGGGGACATTCCAGAGCCAAACCACAATACTATGACAGCCAAACTGTGCTGTGCATCTTTGGTGGGTCTTGAATAAAAGAGAGCTTCCTACCCTTCCCCAGAATTGGAAGTCTCTCAGGGTCGTGGTGTAGAATCCAGCCTTCTGCCTCTCATCCAGAGGTGAGGATGTCCCCCTCTTCCTTGTGTTTAGTGGTTGCGAGCCCACCTTCAGAACTCCAGGCTTTTGCTCCATTGGAGAGAAGCTCTGTGGTGGCAGCCGCTCCTTCCTCCAAGTCTGCTATCTCGGGTTTCCTAAGCTGCCCCCAGTGTTATCTGTGAACACCTAAAGAACTTCTCTGGAGAAGAGCCCAGGAGAAGATATAACGTCTCTTATGCCGTTTTCAATCCATTAAATTCCTAGGTAGGTTCTTTGTAATCATAGGTAGGATACATACGCTATGGCTCTTCCCACACGCTCCCTCGTAAGCGAGCCCACATTTCCGCCCACCTTTTCCAGAAGGGGCGTGCCCTCCCGTGATTTCCTACCGCTCGGCTGCCCTGCAACTTCAGCTTTCATGTATTTTAAGAAAATATTTTTAATTTTAGGGTTTATCCATATTTTTCTTCTTGTTCTTTTCAAAGCTCTACATTCTAGACAATAGCTTTGCTGGGCTTATAATATTTAATGCAGTCTGTTTTGTGGTAGTGCATGCTCATTTGACACATTATCTCCCCAGGATGAGCAGGTGGGGGGTGAGGGTATAACACCGAAGGCACGCTTGCTCTTACACAACTCCTCCAGCATGTCAATACTTTGCAACAGTCAGTAGCACACTGTTTCAAAATAAAATTTAAGTTTTAAAAAGGTACATCAAACTTCAATGGAAAAAATAAAACACCTGGAAATCTACAACCTTATCTTTCTTTAAGCAAGCTTGTGTGACCTGTATTGCCCCTGTCTTAAACTGGTCAGACGGACAGCACAGACGAGGCAGCTACACCCATGTTATGTTCTGTGTTAGAACAAAGAGTTAGTGAAGAAGGCTGTACCCTAGCTGGAAATTTTAATATTGATGGAAATGTCCTCAATCAGAAGCCAATGCCCTGAAAGATATATTTCAAAAGAGAAATTATTAGCCCTAGGCTTCCTCTGCCTATCGATATATTTTCCCATGCCAGTATTTTTATTAAAATTGTTAGTGATTTTTATTAATATTCTGCCTTCAACCTTCCATAGGTTTGACTGATTTTTCCCAATCTCCCATCCCTCACAAGCTCTGTTATTTTTGTTGCATAATTTTTCAAAATGGAAGAATGGTAAGAGAAAATATGCTTGTAAAGTGTATTTTTTTCTGATCATCATGCCCATTACTTAAAAATTGAAAATTATAGAAAAAGAGAAAAATCAATAACCAGTAATTACTATACTCCGAGATTTATTTTTACATCCTAGAGTTACTTTTTTTCCAGTTTATGTGTACTTTTGTTTTTGCAGACAGGTTCTTACACAGTACTGCAAGCCTCGAACTCATCGTTCATATGTACTTAAAATTTTTTTTAAATATAGCAGGAATCAAGATGCTGAATTTTCCACATCTAAAGAATACAAAAATATTTTGTAAAAAATAATTTCCACCCCAGTGAAGAGGAGATACAATTCTGGAAGTATCTTGCACAAACACAAACCAAAGCCAGTCTTCCTATCATGAGACTGTAACTCCTCATAGCAAAAATGAGCATAGACTTTAGTCCAATTTAAATAAAAGCAGATAAGACCTAGTTAGTGATGACTGTTAGATACCAAATATTAGTCAAAGTTCTCCAGAGAAACAGACCAGTAGAAAATACAGGAAGATCTTCAAAAGACAATTTAATATGAGAAATGACTGAAAGATTATAAAGATCATGAAGTCCAACATTATGTCGACTGCAAGCTGAGGAACTCAGAAATCCTGTAGGATGGTTCAGTCTTAGTCCAAAGATCCCAGGTCAGGGTTGGACATAGAAAGCTGCTAATGCAAGTCCCAGGGTCCATAGGCCCAAGAACCAGGAGCTCCATTATCTGAAGTCACCAGAAGATGGATGCTACAGCTCAAGGTGGGAGTTCCCTAAATCTGATGACCTTGAAATTTTGGACTTCTAACTTTGGAAGGCATTTTTTTTTAAATCAAAGGCATAAAATTTATGACTCATGCAGAATCAATTAAAATTTTTTTTGGCATAATACTAAAGGAAGTAATCCATATTGCAGTCTCAAAGTGCAATTCCAACATTCATTGTATAATTGTGTTAACTGGCAAGACTGCTGAATCTACTGGAAGGATGATCTTCTACAGCTCTCTACTCTCCATGCTTGATCTTGGGAATTCTGAAAATGCAGAAAACACCTGGGATCATTCAACAGGAATATGATGTGCATATTTCATTCATGCACTGGTCTACCCACTGCAAGTAGCCTTTGCAAAAATCCCACTTCCTCCTTCCCAAACACAGGACAATATCTCTCTTCCTTCTCTGTTTAAGAGAGAAGACTCACAAAAGAAGCAAATATTCTAGAAACTGGCCTCCAGATGAAGGCTAATGAGAGTTTCATTTTTTTTTAATTATAAAATTAGGTTCATTTAAGATGCTCACAGCGATAGACATGAGCAGATACACAATCACACACACAAAGGGATATGTAGTTTGCCTGAGAAAAAGTAAGGCTGTCATTGAGCTTAAAAACACGCCACTAATCCAGAGGACTGAGGGCAAATGCTACAGTAGATAAGTATAGCATATTACCACTAGACTTAGAGTCTATTTCTGATTGCATTTCTAATTTACTTTGATTTACTAGAACTAATTTGCAATAGTGACTGGCAATATGCCCTTGGAAAGGGTGCTTCTAAATTTAAAATTCAATTTTAATTTATTTCAACAAGTGCTTATTGAGCTCTCTCTAAGTCCTAGGTATTACACTAGGACCCTGGGGACAGGAATGTGGTAGCCTTGCCCATAGCATAGCAAAAATGTCAGAACTGAGATTATCTACTGATTTCCCTCATAAAACACCCCCCTCAAAACATGTTTTAGGATTCCAACCCATGACCTTCGTTTGGCCTGCCTTATAGGCCCAGGGACTACCAAACAGAAAGATGGAAATGCTGGCTAACAGAGTACTTGCTGGTGTAGGAAGTGCTGGCCACAGTGCCTGCAGGGCAATACAACCTTATGCATATGTGCTTTAAGCAAGTTCTGTGGTTCAATTTAGGTATTGTCCTTAATGTGCAGGACCTTTAGTCTCTTAGCAGTTCTATGAACTCATCATTGTCTGTCTGCCTGCCTGCTTGTCTATTGATCTATCTATCTATCTGCCTATCTACTGAGAATCCAACCCAGGGCCTTCACACCGAATTGCATCCATAGCCCAGTTTTGTTTTTTATTTTGAGACAGGGTCTTTCTAAGTCATGAACTTGTCTAGGTTAGGCCCAAATTTGCAACTCTTCTGACTCAGCCTCCCGGAGTGCTATAACTACAGGCTTGTTCTTCCAGGCCCAGATTATTATTGTTTAATAGGTCTCTTTTCTGCTAAAATTAGCCCAAGTCTGTTTGGTCGCTTAAGCTCAGAGCCCTGGCTGATCCACATGGCTAGCCTTCTGCCCTCTGTTTCCATCTCAAATCACATATGCAAAATGTCTGGTGAAGAATATGGTGATGACATGTTTTATGAGCTTAAGAATGCCCCTTTGCCCAGCAGTTCTCAGCTTCATACCATTGTCAACTGTAGGAGATGCCTCTATATGTCTGTTACAAATAAAGAAATGAACTGCAGAGATTTAAAAAAATTGAATTAGAACGCACTTAGTGGCAATGCTATCATGCAATTGCACTCTTAAGTGCTTTTCATTTTTCAGTACAGGGGATTAAACCCAGGACCTTTGCATTAAGCTACATCCCCAGCCCATTTGTCATTTTTATTTTGAGACAGAGTCTTGCTAAATTGCTAGGATGCCCAGGCTGGGCTTAAAGTTGGGCTCTTCATGCCTCGAGCTCTCAGAGTGCTGGGATTGCAGGTGAGTGAGGTGTGTGCCACCAGGCCCAGCTGCTGGTGTTTTCTTGAGCAAGAAAAACAGAAGGAAGGTGCTGATGTGTTTATTTATATTTATGTTTGTGCTCCTTTACTTTTTTAAGTACTGGGGATTGAACACAAGTTCTTCACACTAAACTATATCCCCAGCTTATTTTTTATTTTTGAGTTTGAGATAGAATCTCCTTAAATTGCTAAATTACCAGGTGGGTAAACTGGCAATCCTCCTACCTCAGGCTCCCAATGTGCTGGGATCGCAGGCCTACACCACCAGGCCCGGCTAATTTTTGAAAAAATGAGCTACAGTCTATGCTATTCAGGCTGCAGCTTGAGGTGTGCCTCAAGTGGGATTGACATCTGCGTGGGGGCCCCTAGGTTGGTGGTGTGGAGGGGAGCACTGGTCCTCACAAACACCGCAGTGGGCGGGCCGTCTATGCAGAGCTCTGTCCACTTCGGGGACACGTGTCCCTTGCAGGTGCCCACCGCTAGCTTCGGTGGCCATGGCATCAGCAGCCTTTCATATTAAGTTACAGAACACATACCACAGGAGCTCAATTTAACTCGAGGACAAGGAAATGTTTTAAATTCTAGAGCTGCTCCGAGCCATGTGAGACCAGTCGCGTTGTGTAACCTTTCTTTAGTATTTCCACGCGCGCTCAGCACTCAGCTGTTGCAAGGTACGATATTATACTGCGCCCAGACTCCGGCACCTGTTGTAGGCAATTCGAAATAAAAACAAGGCAGTGGGGAACATGATAAGGTATCCGAGAGCGTATTTCATTCACTCTGAACACCCTGCAGGCTGCTGCATTTCCGCGAACTCCGCAGCCATCCTTCCTTGTCATTACCGGCTGGGAGGGGTGGAGGGAGAGTGGGTAACACATCTCTTTTTATAGAAAACAAATCGGAGCGCTGCTGGTCCAGGGGCCGCAGACGGGCTGTGCCTGGGCTCGCTCCTCTCTCTTTGGTGCTAGTAGTTCCTCCACCCTTAAGATTTGTCGTGGCTGCCTTTCCCCAGAGAGCTTTCATTTCTTCTTGTTTCTCTGCTCTCCGCTCCCTCCTGTGCTCTTCATGGGAGGACACTGAGGACCCGGCAGACGTGAAAGGGGAACAAATTAGTATCACAGGCCCTGTGAATAGAAGGGGGACCTGGTGTAGGGAGTGTCTGTCTGCTTCGTGTCGGCCTAGGCACCCTGCTCTGGGTTTAGCCGTCCTCCTCTAGCCTCCAAGTGGTCCCCTTGATCATGGGGTGCCTTAGGACTGCTTTGAGAACCAGCGTGGGGGCCAGCCATCTGTACCAGGACTGGGAAGGGACAGCAGAGGGGACAGGGAATTGCAATGAACTCTGACCCCACTGATGCTCCAGACTCACTTGCTGAAGCCAAGGCTGCTCTCTGAGCTTTCAGTTCTGTTCTGAGAATGGAAGTGCTCTATCTAAACTGTTTATCAACCAGTATTGTTCCTGACAGACTTATATGAGGCTGGAGATTCAGGGGCTTGACCATGGAGTGGGCAAAATCAGGAGTTGGACACAGCACTGCCCCAATCTGCGGGGGAGAAAAGGGAATGGGCTTGAAGGGTGACCCACTGGGCTCAAGTCCCAGACACTCCTTGATAGCTACATGGCCTTGGGGAAGTAACTCTTCTGTGAGTTTCAGTTTTCTCGCCTGCAGAATGTGGGTCCCAGCTTCTTTGCAGAGGTTTGATGTGGTTTCAAATAAATATGTGTATGAAGTGCCGAGTACAGTGCCTGACCATGAACAGCCACTCAATAAAATCCAGAAAATATTTTCTTTATGTGTAATAGCACTGAGCTCATAGCCAAATAGTCATAGTCAAATGTAGCTTGAGAAGCTTCGGTCTCCTTCTTCACATCTTTCTCCTCCTCTTCCTCCTTCCTCTTGTTCTGTACTGTTATTTGCACAAAGCTGAGTGATTTTAGCTATAATTACTGGTTGCCTTGAAGCACAAATGTGTGCCCATAGTTGAGATAATAGGTAACAAGCCTTAATCTTACCCCTCAGTGTATACTTCTTATCTGCAAGAGTGTATTCCAAGATTCCTACAGCATTCCTGAAACTTCTAATCATGTCAACCCTACACATACTATATTTTCTCTGTACATACTATATATTCTTAAGATAAAGAATTGTGGGGTTTTGTTCTGTGGGGTTTTGTTTTGTTTTGTGGTGCTGAAGATTGAGCCCAGGGCCTTCACAGTGAGCTACATCCCCAGCTCATTTTTAAATTTTGATTTTGAAGCAGGGTTTCTCACAGTTGCCCAGGTTGGGCTTAAATTTGTCATCCTCACAGAAGGCTAGGATTATAAACCATCGCCACCAGGCCAGCTGAAAAGTTTTAATTTATACATTGGGTAGATCGAGAGCTTAACAATACTTAACTAATAGCTAACTACAGTGAGAAGTTAACAACAATTAGCAATAAAATAGATTATAACAATGTACTGTAATAAAATCACTATTTTTGCACCTTGGAACCATTATTGAGTATCATCAGGTAACATGAATGTAAACACTACCATGTAATAACAGTCACCATGAGGTGACTACCAAGTGACCAACAGGTGACTAGCACACACACTGTGGCTACACTGGATAAGGGGATGGTTCATGTCCTGGGCTTTACAGAGCAGACACAGTAAGATTTCATCATGCTACTAAGAACCAACGCGCAATTTAAAAATTTATAACTTGTTTATTTCTGTACTGACCTGGTTGATGTCAGATATGTGAAACTGCAGAAGGTGAAACCACAAATAAGGGTGACTCCTGAAGGACTATTCTGAGGTCACCATTGTTCCTGGAACTCTGGGACATCATTACCACAAATGCCACTGTGACCTCTATTAGTGAAAAGTGCAAGCAAGCAACGGCGCCAAGAAGGCAGGAGCATCCCCGGGATCTCACTCCGCAGAGCCGTTCATCTCAGGAGCCCAGTGGGCAGCGGTAGCCCCTTCTGCCTGCTGCCTGCCCTCCTTGGGGCACCCCCTCCTTCCTCTGACTTCGCTTCGGCGGTGGCCTGGGCTGTACGCAGCTTTCTCTCTCTGCAGAGAAGCCAAGTCTCCTCCCCACCACCTGAACTCTTGTTCATCTTTGGCTCTTCAATGGCGTTTCAAGCACCTGAGCAAGGAGAAAGGGCAGCTGGAGGTGGCGCAGGGCAGGCTCAGTGAGATCCTGCCCCAGATACAGGCTCCCGCTCAGGGGCTGGAATCCTTGAAATGGCGAGAGCTCCGAATGGGACCAGACAACACAGAAAACACAAATCTTACATCTTCACCAGCCTGTGCCTCCAGATACCTCATTATGCCCAAGTGTCTGGAAAACAGAAAGAACCTTTGACACGACTTACTGGATTAGTGTGGAATCAGAAATCTGCAAAGATAACTGTGGAATTACAGAGAAAAATCATCCTGGAGAATGATTAGCATTCTCATGTTGAAAGTTTTGGTTGAGATAGAATCAATCTCTTTTCTTCCTCTGTTTCTTTTTGTTAAGGCTTTATTTGCATAGGATTGAAGCACATAAATTGCACATATTTGAAGTGTAAATTTGGTGAGATATGACGTCTGTAGACACTTGTGAGACTTTTCACTGCAGTCAAGATTATGAATGTGTCCGCCACTCCAAAACTTTCCTGGTAGGGCTTTATAACTTTTTTTCTTCTTGCCTATTAGTCCAGACAGGCAACCACTGAGGTTTGGTGTTAGTTTCTTTTCGGTCATTGCAGATCACTTTGCATTTTACAAAATTTTGTAAAAATGGAGTCACACACTATTCAGTGTCGTTTTTAGGGTCTGGCTTCTTTTACTCAGCAAAACTACTTTGAAATTTATCCATATGTTTTTGTGAATCTGTACAATGGTTTATTTTCTTGTTGTTGAGTAAATCTCTACCAGGCAGATATATGCTACATTTTTAAAGAGCAATTCCAAAAATCTGCTTCTTTTAAAACGTTGTTCTGCCAGCTTTTTTTCCTTTTTCTTTTCTTTTCTTCTTTCCTTTCCTTTCCTTTCCTTTCCTTTCCTTTCCTTTCCTTTCCTTTCCTTTTCTTCCTTCCTTCCTTCCTTCCATTCTTCCTTCCTTCCTTCCTTCCTTCCTTCCTTCCTTCCTTCCTTCCTTTTTTGTTCTTGTGTAGGAGATGGTGAACTTTCGGTCATTGAGAGTACTTCACTCCTGTATTGTTGTAAAATGACTCCTTTTCATGTGCTTTACTTTGCTGGCAAAGAAGTGGGTTTCCTATGTATATGGGGGATTTGGCAGCAAGAGAAACGCAAGTCAAACTTCCCAGGGCATGAAACAATAAGTGGGAACACATAAGGACATTCTTGTGGAGAGAACACAGCAGGTGTCAGGCCAGACATCTCAGAAAGAATAGAAATGCTCAGATAGAAATGTCACCACTCAGACATTTTCTGAAGCAAATGTAAACCTGCTCACTTTACTTGGATTGTTGCTGAAAGAATGTTTCTTAAACTCCCAGTGTTTGTGCAATTTAAGGACCTTTATTTAACCTCCTCTTCCCCTAATCTCTCACTTTCCATTAGTATTTCAACAAAGCATTGTAGCTCATTTTACTTAGAACATTATACAATAGACCGAATATAAGGAACCAAGAGTATAACTTGAAACTTCAGATTCAGGTCTTGTTCGGACTCCTTAGTACATACTTTTCATTGTTTCTTTCATTTAACCATTCATGCACCTAATCTTGATTTTCAACTTGAATGGATTGAGAAACAGCTAAAAATTAATGAAGCATATTTCAGCACATTTCTGTGAGGGTGTTTCCAAAGACAATCGGCACAAGGGAGAGCAAACTGAAAGGGGAGCGCTACACTGCATATGCGATGCACAGCCCAACAGACTTGGGCCCGGATGGAACAAAAAGGGAAGAAGGAAGGAGCTGGCCAGCAGAGCCTCTTCTTCTCTACTTTCTGGCTGCAAAGAGATGAACATCTTTCCTTTGCCTTGTCTTTCTGCCATAGTATTTCTGCCTTGTCATAGACCCACAACAATGGAACTAGACTATGGCCATAGACTGAAACCTCTGGAACCGTGAGCAAAAATAAACCTCTTCTTCTCTGAGTTGATTTTATCAGGTGTTTCATCGCAGCAATGGGAAAAAAAATGTTTTGCTTCCAATCAAATTCAGCCCCACACAGGCCTTCTACTTGCTTCTTTGTCTGTAATATCATCTCCTCTCTAGTTTACATGACTTCCTTTACTCCACTTTCTTGCAGACAAAAACTGTCATATTGAGTTCTGCGAAGCATGGGTGTGTATGATGATTCTTCTAGGATAAAGGGTGTATGTATAGATTGTGAGAGGGAAGGGAGAGAAACTATGCGAGTATGGGACATGGAGAAGGTCAAAAATAGAGAGTAGAACAGAGAAGTTAAAAAAAAGATATAGAAGGGAAAATGAAGGATCTTTTATCCTGAAGAATTGTCTTCCTCAGACAGAAAAGTAGTGACAGAAAAAGTGACCCGGTGCCAGAGAATCACCCAAGCTAGACACCAGGGAGTGACTGCGGGTCTTGCTTTCTCTCAATTTAATTAGAAGCCAAGTCCCGTTGATTGTGGTTCCTTCTCCTTTCTGTTGCCCTCTCCTTTCTTCTATACTCACTACTTTGGCTTAATGGCCATCACTTGTCAATCAACCATGTTCCACCAGAGTAATCGCAAAGGTACTCATCTGATCGCTCCTTACAGGACAAAGTTCAAGTCCTAAATCTGGAGTCTCTAGGTAACTCAACTTCTTCCCACATCTGCAGCTTTAGCTGCAGCTACATCCATTCTCTAGCCATAGCAAATACAGTACAGTTTTCTGCAAGAGCAGAAACACCCAGATTGCCTCAAGAGATTCTGAATCAGTGGAGTCAGAGTGAGACTTCTTCCTTGAAGATGCTACCTAGGTGACTAGCTGGTCTACTAAGTTTTCGAGCCCAAGTCAGCTGTGTAACTTCAGCATTTAATATGACAATGTATATAAAAGCACCCTGTAGATTGTCAATCAAATGCAGGATGTCAGCCAGGGCTATAAGCAAAGGACTCTGCTAGGGAGTAGGAATGCAGTGCTAACCAAGGTCGATGCAGACACAAATTCTCCCTTCCTTCCCAGCAAAGCTCACCAGCAGCAAAACCAGCCTCACAACCCAGCCCAGCCCAGCCATAGAAAATGTAAAATAAAATAAAATAAAATAAAATAAAATAAAATAAAATAAAATCCCACGTTTCAGTGGTATTAGGGATTGGACCCATGAAATTATGAGCTAAATCTCCAGTCCTTATTTTATTTTACTTCATTTTATTTTTATTTTGAGACGGGATCTCACTAAGTCTCCCAGGCTGGGCTCAAAATGGCAATTGTCCTGCTTTGGTCTTCCAAGTAGGCTTATAGGCATTTGCCATCATGCCCAGCTTATTCCACTATATTTTTAAAAAGCACGGTGGTTTCATCAAATGATTTATATAAGAATTCCAAATTCTAACTAATTCTGTACATTGAGAGTCTTTTCTCCCCTATGTGTCTAATGACTGAGCCAAGATTTCATTCAGGGTTCATGTCTGCTTTCCACAATTCAGCGAAGGCCAGTTCTTCTTGCCACAGCTGGTGTAAACAAGCACAGCACATGGCCCTGGGCAATGGCATGCCAGAGAAGAGTTGCCCTAGGGCATCTGGGGAAAAAATCCTTTGCTCCTAAATAGAGAAAATTCTCCCAGTGTCTTTTTCCTAGGCTTGTGAGATGCCTGGTATTATGGCAGCCATCTTGCCAGATTCACAGGAAATAACTGAGAAAAAAAAATTCCTCAAGCAAAGCAAAACAAAAAATGGGAGACACCCGGGTCCTCTCTGATGGTGCTGATCCAGAAAACTGAGCAACAGTGGAATTAATTTTATGAAATATGATAAGCATTCTTCTTGCTTAAGACATTTTGAGTTGATCTTAGTACTTCACAAGCACTCTAATACTAATATACTCTTACACTAATGTATAAAAAGGATTGAAATTGACAAATTATTTTTAAGCATTTATTTTACAGTCTTTAATTCATAACCTTTATTTATGTGATGGCAAACAAGGTGATAATGGAGAATTGCTGAGACATACAATTTTAAATGGAGCCTTAGGGATGTAAATTGAAGCCATATCAGTCTAGGCATCTAATTTATTTTAGCATTTGGTTTTGATTGTATAATAGTGAGGAAAGTCTCATTCCCACAGCTGAGTAGCTGCAAATGGCAGCGGCTTAATTTTTTTCTTTGCAAACTCAAGGTATTCTTCATTTGATAGTGATAGCAGAAGAAACTTTATTCTTTTATCTGGTCTTACATGTATAGCTAGGTTGGCAAGTAAAAGCTACTGTCATAATTGTTGAAAGTGTGTGTATATATATATATATATATATATATATATTGACAGTAATATATAGTATTTTAAATCACACATTTGCAAAATACACAAAAGAACTCCCCAGAATCTTAGATTTCTCAGAATATACTTTCAAAGTGTTCTGAACCTAAGTGTTATAGAGCTATGTTGATTATATCTAATTAAGGTAATATCCAGATTTAAATTTGACTAACAGGATTCTTTCCTCCTGATTTAATTTCCAAGAGCACACATCCACACTTTATGTAATGGCATTCAAGTCTAGCAAGAAGATGAAAGGACCAACATTTCCTTCACATAAATCACTCCCCTCTATCTGTTGGAGAGGATGTATTCAGGACCTCCACTGGAGGCCTGAATTACCAGGTGGTACTGAATCCTGTACTTACTATGATTTTTGTATGCTACTTACTTATAATAAAGTTTGATCTATAAACAGGCCATAGTAAGAGATTAATGGTAGTAAATAATAATAAAACATGACAATTATATCAATATACTGTAATAAGAGTTATGTGAATGTGGTCTCTTTCTTAAATCATCAAGACAAATATTAATATTTGTGTTAGCTTCTGTCACTCTAACAAAATACCAGATATAACCAACTTATAAAGAGGGAAGATTCATTTTGACTCACAATTTTGAAAGTTTCAGTCAATGATCGGATGATTTGATTGCTTTGGACCGTTAGTGAGGCAGCCCATCATCATGAGTGTGAGCAAAGGACTGAAAATGCTCACTTCATGACCAAGAAGCAGAAGATAGTGAGGAAGGGGCTGGAGTCCCACAATCCTCTTCAATGGTATACACACAATGACGCCAGGCCTCACGCTTGGTCCCAACTCTTGAAGGGCCCGCTTCCTTTTACTTTCCAATAGCCCCACCAAGGGAGGAAGCCTTTAGTACCTCAACCTTTGGGGGACATTCCAGATCCAAACTATAACAATTCTTTTGAGTCCCCCTTGTCCATGAGTAACTGAAACTGGAGAAATGGAAACTATATGTAAGGGCAGAATACTAATGTGGTAAAAAAAATACACTCACAACAGATCAAGATTCACAGAGAAAAAAGAGCTGATTATGAGTCCAGAGCACCCAGAGGTCTCTTTTCCCTCACTCCTTCAGGGTCTCCCATACTCCTCCTGCTCATGTCCACCCAAGCTATAGATCCACTCTGAGCATAGACCGACAATGTCTACTGAGGCAAAACAAGAGAAAGCAGGTGGCTTAGTCGAGCCCAGCAGCTATAACAAATTAGCATAGAACTGAGTGGTTCATAAACAACAGAAATTTATTTCTCACAGTTTTGGAGGCTGAAAGTCCAACTCCTTAAATTTGGGTCCTAGTAGCTGTTGGCTTCTGATTGTGTCCTCATGTGGTGGAGAACAGAAGAGGAAGCAAGTTCTACCCTGACTTCTACAAGGGCACTAATTCCATTCACTTTTGCCCCCATAATCTCATCTCATTTTATCACCTCCCAAGAGCCCCCTTCCTAACACCATCACATCAGATGTCAGGGTTTTACCATATGAATGTGAGAGGGACATGGGATTCAAACCATAACCCTTGGCTCCCAGGTAACTGGGCATCTGCTGGGGCAAAGCAGTTAAAGACCAGAATGAAAAAGAGAGAAGGAAGAAACCAGGGAGCTGACCCAGGAGTCAGTATGTCAGCTCTGGGTCTCACTTCACGACACACATCTGGAATCTAGAACCAAGGCCACTGCCTGGTAAAAATGGAAACAATGAAAACGAGAGAAAGGCCACCGTCCTTGGATATCCATTGTGATATCAGTAGCTTTTAAATAGTTCCACAGATTCATTGCTCTTCTTCCATTTATAAGTGATGAAATCTAATTCTCATCCCCTTAATTGTCGTCTGTATTTGTGACTTACTTCTAACCAATAGAAACGGTGATCGAAGTGATGGTGTAAGACATTGAGAATTAGAACCCAAAAAGCACTCAAGGGCAGCCAGCTGCCAAGTCACAAGGATGTTCAAGCACTCTTATAGGAGGCCCACACCGTTGGGAAACTGAGGCGTCCTTCCTGGAAGCAACCCCAGCCCTGCTCCCGCCTTCAGATGTCTGCTATCTTGAGTAACATCTTGCTTGCAACCTAGTGACAGACTCTGGGTCAGAACCTCCCAGCTAGGCAGTTCCACTCTCCAGCCCCCAAATACTGTGAGAAACTAAATGAGCATTGTTTTGAATCACTGGTCATGAGGCAGTTAGTCATGCAGTAACAGATAACTAACCTTCCATGACTATCAGAAACCATCCCCGGCTGCTTCCCTCTTGGCATTTCAGACCTCATAGCTCATGCCCTGACTGGCAGAGCGGGGAACAAGTTTTATGGGTTCCTGCTCCAAAAGTGCCCAGGAGACGAAAAGAGTTAACCGTTCGTATTATTTTGTTAATGGAATATGTTTTCCTCAATAAAGTAAGAGCCAAAGGCGATAAAGAAAATCAGGAAGGAGGGAGCAGACGGAAAGGCCGGCAGTCCTTCCAGCACTGGGCATTTTTCTGATTGCCGGATCCATCAATAATCAGCAGGTGCTCAGGATGTAAAAAGAGAACTAAGCCCTGGGGTGACAGATCCCTGGAGTGACGAGCCACAGAGAGGAGGAGTCGTGATTCTCAGGAGCAAAAGAAGGGTACAGCAACCTTTCCCTCCAGCTGTGCCCCCTCCAGATAGGGTTGGATCTGTGACCACCGTTCCTCCCTAAGTGAGTAAGGGCACAGCTGCCCAGGTCTGAGGACCAGTGATGACATTTAGGGACCCAGATGGAGAAACGTCTGCTCTCGGCAGCCTGTGATCCAACTCTGAAACTGACCCAAATCACACAGGTTTACTTGAGGGGGAGAGAGACTGCTTCCTGCTAGGAACAAGGCTTTGACTCTGGGGTCAGGCACCTTGGGTTCAAATTCCTTTTTGGTACCTTAGGACCTATGTGACTTTGCGCTGCCTCAGTTTCCCCACTTGTATAATGAGACAATAACCGTAGGCTGGTTGAAAATTAAAGGACATCATTCTTCTCCCCTATGGTCTCATATGAAGACTAGGAGGGTGTTGTGCTTAGGATCTGAAGTGTCCCCCAAAAGTCTCATGTATTCAAATGTTATGGGTTGTCTATGGAACCATGTGATGTTGACAGATTGGAGTCTAGTCTGGAGGGGTGGATTACAGTTAAGTTAGGATTAAAGGCATGTGATTTAAGACTGAAGGTGTGTAAGTTAGGATTAACCGTGTGTAGTGGCCACACCTTCCACATCTGGATGCAGGAGGGACTAATCATTGGGCGGAGACCTGGAAGGATACATAAGTTGCTTCCTGCCTTCCTTGGGGGACTGGGACTGGGACTTGGACTAGTCTCAACATGTCTCAACTTGCCTTCCTGTTTGTGATATCATGAGAAGCTGCCTAGACCTCTGTATCCACCATGTACTTCCATTGCTGCTGGCTGACCCTGAATGGACTGTGACCTTCTGAAACTGTGAGCTAAAATAAACCTGTCCTTTCTTAAATTTGTGGGTGTCAGGTATTGAGTCACAGTAACGAAAAAGTAAACTAAGACAGAGGGACAGAGGGTCATGCAGTGTCTGGATGAATTCTTACCAGAAAAACCAATTCATAAACTAGAGCGTGTATCATATTTTCATTATCCATTCCTTTGAAATATGGCTATTATGAATCACATTTCTATAAACTCGATAGGCAAGTGTATAGACATATCTACACTAGAATGTCTTTAACTCTTTCTGTAAGATATCCAGAAGAGAAGTCAAATGGTATTTCCATTTTCAGTTTTTTGAAGACTAGCCATACAGACGTCCATAGTGGCTATCCTAATTTACAGTCCCATTGACAGTGCAGAAGAGTTTTTTTTTTCCTCCCATCCCCTCTCCAGCATTTGTTGTTTTTTGAGTTCTTCATGATAGCCATCCTTTCTGAAGAAAGATGGAATCCTGGTGTTGTTACTATTTGAATTTCTATTATAACCAAAGGTGCTGAATGTTTTTAATATACCTATTGGCAATTTGTACCTCTTTTGAGAAATTTCTGTTCATTTAAACCTCCCATCTGCCTGGTGAGATGGGCTTCTGAATCTGTTTCTGTGATGTTTCTTTGCTTGAGTGGGGATGAGAAAGAACTTGTTTTGTGTGGAGCCACCAAGAACACAGTTTTTCCCAAAGACAACCAGTTGTGTCCCAGTGAGGTTTCTTGCTTCACTCTCAAGGTTCTCTGGGCTCCATGAAACAGTTAGATTTCAAGAACTTGGATTTTTCGAGCAGAATAGCACAGCTACCTGTGGAGCACCTGGGCTGAGGCAGGACTGTTGCTCCCCCTCTGAATATTTTCTCTAAAAATAGAATCTTTCCTATGGCCTTTATTGAAGATGGTGAGCAGGGCCCGGTGCACAAGCCTGTAATCCCAGCACTCTGGGAGGCTGAAGCAGGAGAATCACAAGTTCACAGCCAGCATGGGCAACTTAGTAACTTGGCAATTCTCTCTCAAAATCACACACACACACACACACACACACACACACACACACACACACTCACACACACACACACACACACACAGCCCCAAATGGGCTGGTGATGTAGCTCATGGACAATGTTCTAGGTTCAAATTTCAGTACAAAAGAAAAAAAAAGACACCATAGGTCTCAAGTTGTTGAGTTGCTAATTGCAGGACTAACTGACCCCAGGGGAAGCTGCACACGTTAGGAAATAGTCCCTGTAGTGGGCCGAGCATGGGAGGAGGTTCCACCACCTGGCACAGTGGGGATTACCCTTCTGATACATGAATCCCAGGAGAACACCATATTCAAACCAAAGCACCTGGAATGGTACTCCGAGGGACTGTATCTTGGACCCAGCACAGTGGCAGATCCTGCTGATTCCAAAACGTGGAGAAACCATTCTTTTCCTCAAGGGCAAATGCCACTGTCTTAACTCTCTTTATTAAAGCTTCTCTCAAATGCAGAGTGTGGCACAGAGGCCCCAGTGTGGTGGGGACACTCTGGATGGGACATTAGAGATGAAAGGGAAAAAGGAGAGGCAAGAGTAGAGGAAGAACAGCCACCATCTTGTGTAGGGCCCCGCATCTGTTGAGAAGATGAAAAATGGCTACATTCTCAGCCACAGCCTTCTGCTTCCAACCACACAGGGATTAATATGGCTTTACTGGCATTAATTTTTCTTTCTTCCTATTTCTTTATTTTTTCTCATCATGTTTTTTTTTTTTTTGGTCTTTTGACATTATGCCATGTCTTCACCTAGGAAAAGCATATCTTTATTTCCTACAAATCTTACATAATATGTTATTACTCGTGGTTTTTATTTTATTAATATAAAAGATACTAGTATATCTTAGGTTAATGAAGAGAAAGATGAGATTTATTAAAACCAAAAGATTTTAGAGTTGACAAGATGTCCCCATAAGGTGTCATGGGCAGAAATTTCATAGGTCTCTGGCAACTTAGCCAAGTGTTCAAGCCAGTTCCAAACAAAGCAGAGTTGAAGAGTGTATTGTTATGCCAGGAGAGGGAAGGAGGAGAGGGAAAAGCAGCACTTGCCAAGAGACAGTTGTTCAGTCCAATAAAGCAGCGATCTGTGCAAACTCTATTGTGTTTACCAAACAATATGTGTGTAATTTGTGGACTTGCCTCGTCCTTTCAACACGATAAGGATGCATCTAGTAAACAATCTTTGTGCTCTCACATTTTCTTTTCACAACTTTCGTGTGTTACATGTTCTTTTGGAATATGTGAACAAAAACAGTGCATCTTTAGCTCTGAAAACAGAATAATGGATCCCTGAATGACTTATCTGGCATCAAATGTGGCTGTCTTTCTTTATTGATAATCTTTGTTATTCATTATCATATTCAGCCCATCATTTATATGCAGATATCACTTATGGTAGTAGATGATGCTGAGAGAAACTTAATATTATCTTCAAGCTGGTTCAAATGAGCTTTAAGATCATCTGGCACAATCTAAATTACTCTTAAATATTAATGAAACAAAGATCATGTTATTTGGCTCAAAACAAAAGTTGGGAGAACTGCAAAACTGGGAGCATCATGACCTTGGAAAGAGAAGACAGATCTCAAATACCCAAGATCTGGGATCTACCTTGCTTCCACCAGTGACGGATAATACATTAGACTGGCACAGAAGGCAGAAAAATCCAAACTCCTTATTTAAGTACACAGAGTTCCTCTTTTTTCCTTTAAGAAAAATTGTTTTCCATTTCTCCAATGTTGCTATTATGTGCCTTGGATTTCGTTGGTTCTATTTATCTGAATGCAGCTCAACATTTGTTAGCCAAGTTAAAGATGCTTTATCCTCACTATCCGGACAGATTTGCCTTGAATTATACATCTCATAAACATTACCGTCTGTCGTCTTTTAAACAATTGGCTAAAAATTAGAAGATGCTCAACATTTTGTTGGCATAATAGCTTCCCTCTCACTCTATTTCCCATCAGGCCACTTAACTCTTCTTTTTCAGTCCTCTACACTTTCTCAGCAAAATTTAGTGAATGGGGAGAGAAGGCGAGAGTTGAAAGATGCACTCCTCTGACAGCACTACTGTGCTGTGTGTGTCTGCGTGTATAACTGTGAGCGCATTGTGCTAAAGTGGGAAAATGTCTTAAATTATGTAGTTTGATCTTGCTGGACCCCTTTCACTCTCAAATGTCTCACTACCAGCCAGGGTTGTGACTGGGCTTGTGGGATACCACAGAGGAGGCAAGCATACATCTGTTTCCCTGGTTGGCTTCCCAAGGGAGGATGTCGATGCTTACAGAACCAGCTCTCTGCCCCAGGCCTCCCTTGATAGAGACAGCCTCTGGCTGCTGATGGAACTGAGCCATTTTCTGCAGGAACTGGGGGGGG